>SMDT01003246.1:0-600000 GCA_005392925.1 Aquilaria sinensis | reverse complement strand
TACTAATTGTTTGTTCTTTTATTAGTATGTCGTTGTTCTTTTATTAGTAGGTACTTGTTCTTTCTTAGCTAATGTTTGTATCTTTATATGAACTTGATTTTTATTTTCTTATTAATAGCTATTTATTTTTTTTATTAGTATGTATTTGTTCTTTTATCAGTTCATGTTTATTATTCTAGATGAACTAGTTATTTATTCATTTATTAGTAATTATTTGTATTCTTATCAACAACAGTATGTTCTCTTTTCGGTTTAGTTTTTATTTATTGCTTAAATAAGGGGGAAAAAAAGTTTACATTGTCTTATTTCAAATTTAATGTTAGAGAGTATTTATATCATGAATTCATCTAAAAAAAGATAGTAGTAGTGAAAAAAAAAAAAGAATACAAAATGAAAAAAGATAGATTGATGGAAAAAAAAATTGAGAGAAAAAAGTAGATAAATTATTCTTATGTCAGTATCTATTTTTTGTTTTACTAGTAATTGTATCTATTTGTTTTATTTTAGCAATCCTGTATTCTTTCTCCAGTAAGTGTTTGTTCCTTTAACTCAACTAGATAGTTGTTTGTTCATTCATTAGTTAAAAATCTTGAAACAAAAACAAATGAAGAAAAAATAGAAAAAATTGAATAATAATAACAATATAAGTAATAAAAAAATGAAATAGAACTACAAGAAAAATGTAAATAAATTAGAAAACAAAAGAAAATGAATGAAATTGAAAACAAAATAACATAAAAAACTGGTAATAATATAAAATGATTAAAAAAAGGAATAAATGGAAAAAAAATGAGAAAAGACAATGAAAAAAATTGAAAAGGGAAAATGAAGAACATAACAGGAGGAAGAGAATAAAAAAATTGAACATTTGTGAAAAATGGAAAAGCAACAAAAAAAAATGCTCCAATTAAAAGAAAAATGAACTGAAAGAATATGTGAGAGTGCTACTTGCGACCCGAACACCCTATCAAGGGGCAGTTCATTTGCTGAGAACACAAGCAGGGGAACACGTTTTTTATCCTTACGTGAGTCATATGGATGTGGGCCTAGCTGACGTGTGTAAGAAAACCGGGGTTATTGTCATTGTTATTACAAGTTGTTGCCACTAGGAAACATGGTAAAAGAAATGAGCAAAGGCTAGAGTTAGTCTTCATCTCCAAAGTCAGTCGATAGCCTAGCATTTTACGGCTATTGTTGCTATTGCGCCCGCAACCCCTGCTGCCAGATTGTTACACCACTCGCATGGTAAGTATTGTGCAACTATGACAGAATTTTCTTTAAATCCATCTCAATTTATGGCGTCCTTCACTATTTCAAAATCTTAGGTGAATCAACTACGCGTCTACGCTTGCTTTTTATTAATCCCTACTATCTGTTCTAGTTTCGGTTGATGGTTATCTTGCCATTTTTTTTTTATTTTAGTTCATTGATCTAGCCACCAGCATTTGTATTTTTATGGTTTGATGTACAAATTTAGGGCCAATTTGTTTTGTCTAAAGTCAACTAATTTTTTTTAACTTTTACATCTTTTTTATCTGAAACCAATTTCATTTGAAAGTCAATGTTATGTAGATACAATAATCAATTTAAAAGCAAATTTTTAAGACGTTGTTAAATTTTTATGAATTTTTCCTTTTTAAGGCTTGAAACTAGAAAAATTCATAAAAATTTAGTAAGATTATAAAAATTATATTTTTAATTGATTATTATAGCTACATAATATTGGCTTTTAATTAAAATTAGTTTCAAGTAAAAAAGATGTAAAAATAAAAATAAGTCATTTTGTAGTCAATTGACTAAAGTTAAAACGAATTGGGCGTTAGTTGCAAAATTGAAACATAAAGCACCTACTTGATTTGCTAAGTCAAGTTGGTTGCTTGGGTTGAATTTTAGGTGTCTTGAGGATGAAATTTAATGTTGTGTGGACCGTAAGTTGGGGAAAAAATTTTTAATTTTGACAAAGTCCACCTACAGTGGCCTATTGTGATGATTGGAGCTTTTGTAAGACACATTTGTGTGTAGATGTCAATAGTATCTTTGGTTATGCCTTTTTCTTATAACTAACAAATTTGGTTAAGATTCTAATGGCTATGCTTTGAATTATGGCCATATGTTATATGGGAGATTGAAAGCAGAGGACATCAATATACATATATTGAGATTTTCATGTTGGGTTTTGAAAAGTTCATGTAACTGCCATCAATACTACAAGGAATAATAGTAGCTACAACAAAGCTCCACCTGATTCATTGATGCTATTTTTTTCAGCTTCCTCTTGAACATTGGTTATGATAATGTGATATAAAAATTCTTAGTTCATTGCATCAAGTGGTGAGGAACACATGGGACCCGAAAATAAATTTTGGATTATTTGTGAAACTATGATAGTGACTTGGGTTACATAGAATAACCAAAGTCCCCTGCCAAATGAATATCGTAGCCAAGGTTGGAATTGATGAGATAAGTCATACACTACATCACACATTATCAATTATTCCAACTAGTTCTAATAAAGAATCCTCTCCATCCTAGGTAAAATACATATATAATCTATAATGCTAATGTTGGTTGCCAGTAATATGCAATTATGTTTATGCAAAGAGAATGTGTGAAGAGCATGAACATTTACTGGACCTTTGTTCGAATAATGCAAATCAAAACACCAACATGTAACAATTTTCTTAACACAAATTTCAGATAATTTTGTAACCACATCACAGAGGGATCCTGTTCTATTTCATACAAAAACACTGGTAACCACATTCAATGCCCTAATTGCAACTTAAATAGCAGAGAAGAGGTAGGACTCTCACTTGGGTTTGGTACGGTGCTGTCTACTGGCTTCCTTTTCTTCCTGTTGAAGATGTCTACATTCATGCTAGGAGATCTAATCATCCACATGGGGAAAGAAGGAAAAGCCACCTCATGGTCGAATAATGAAAGGGTAAGAGAAACGTACCAACCATATCTAGCGTGAAGGATTGGTTGGTTTGGAAACATGCGACGACGATGGCACAATGGGAGAAAGGGCAAATAATGAGAGACCAAGGAAATAGGAAGCAAACTTAGGGGATAAGGCCAGCCGAGCGATGGTGGACCTATTACCTGACTCTCATACGCCAGAGGAGCATGTTGGAGGCAACAATGGGCTGCACGGTTGCGGCTTAAACTTTCAGCCACTGAGCTTCATGACAAACAGGATAATGGCATTTTAGTGTAAATAACGCATTCAGTAGCCCTCATTTCCTAAAGTGGCCCACAGTCAAAACCCAAATCTGGTCAAAACGTGATTTCAAAACGCGAGTCCCACATACGAATTGGGCCTTAGCTATCAACATACTAACCACACCACCAAAAGCGGTGATTTGTCCAAAGGGGATAAAAAAGTATAACACCCAGTTCATTTTAATTTAAGTTAATCGATTCTAAAATGATTTAATTTTATTTTTATGTCTTTTTTATCTGAAATTAATTTTAATTAAAATTCAATATCATGTAGCTACAATAATCCATTGAACATAAAATTTTTATAATCTTACTAAATTTTTATGAATTTTTCTATTTTAAGACATTAAAAAAACTCATAAAAATTTAACAACATTATGAAAATATACTTTCAAATGAATTATTGCATCTACATAATATTAGTTTTCAAATAAAATTAGTTTTAGGCAAAAAATATGTAAAAATAAAAATAAGTTAGTCGACTTAAGTTAAAATGAATTGGCTCAATTTATGTGCCTCAACCTACATAAAAGCGGGGCACACATAAATTTTTTCCTAAAATGTTTACAACCTAATTTATTTTGACCCACCTACACCCTATCTAAACTTACTAGCTAAGAAAGAAAATTATGTTACATATATAGGTCATAACTTGAACGTGAGACACTGCATGATATGAAAGTTTTTGTTTTTTAAATCAATAGAACATGATATAATAGTTCACATATCAATTACAGTAAAACCCAGTGGGCAAAAATATAGTGATTTAAAAACTAACAAGATTTTATTATTGGGGTGCATATATTTGTCCCTCCTCTTTTGAATGACAAACGCTCACAATCTCCATATATATCTCGGCGGTTTGACAATAAATGGAGGGTTATTTTGGGCTAGGGTTTGAAAAATTATCATTCTGTTCAAAACCACTAATTGTGCTTACACGTATTGAAAAAATCACAAAAAAGAACCAATAGTCATGACTTAGTCCAAATTGACCACTATTATATTTTTTCAGCTCAAATATATCACTCATATTTTTAAATTGATCAAATTGGTCACTTTCTGTTAAACTCAGTGATCAATTTAATATTGAATTGTTACGTCTAACATCTGATAGTAACAAATTAACTCAATAATGCATTTTTTTATTTTTGTATACTAATTATACACCATTGCTCAGTTTTCTCCAAAATCTTAACACATTTAATGAGTTGTAGATCCTAACAAATTATTCTCATTTTACTCAAAATATTATCATATGCAAGAGCTTTTTTTTTTGTTTGCCAAATCTGCTCATTTGAAATAAAAATATTCTCATGATTTAACAAAGAACAAAAAAAATTGGCCCATTAGAAACATAAGTGGTATATTTGAATTGAAGAAAATAATGGTGGCCGTTTCGGGCCGAGGCACGTAGACAGTTGTTTTTTGTTAAATGATTTTGCCTACTGAAATGGTATTAAATATTAATCATGCACGACACGTGACGAGAGCATGCTTCTTTCACTTTTGGTCTTATTTATTTTTTATATTTATTTTATTTCCCTATTAAAAAAAATACTACTGTAAATAACAAAACGGCCATGACTCATGAGGCTTAGCTCAAAATACAGTGAACCTCTACTGTTTTGAAAACGTACAATTTATTCCACAATCTGAGCATTTTATTTGCATGGTTTGATAGTTGTTGATATTAATTTTTAAACTTTTAATTTAAATTGTTCAATAATTATCTTTCAATAAATTTAAGCTATCAAAACAGTCAATAAAGAATTTTAAATATCAAATCTATCTGCATTAATAGTCTCTCTTTTTTGGTTCTTAGTGTCATCAACAATGTTACGGTTTTAGGATTAAATTGTAAGTTTTCCAAATACGGTGAAATAAATTGCACTCAAATTCTGACTTATACAAGAGATTGCTTTTCTTTGCAGCCACCGGATAAGTTTAGGCTGAGTGGGATAGGATATAGAGTAGATTAAGTTGTAGAATATTTTCTGCATTTATTCTGTTGTAACATTCTAAGTACCAAAAAAAGAAAACCTTTAAGGGTAAATTGTAGGTCTTCAAAATAGTGAGCGACAAACTGAATTTTATTTAAAGCTTGGGTAGGGATTTCCAGTTTACCCAACAAAAGAAAGACTTCTGGATATCAAGGCCAAAATTCTTACTTGTGATGCCTGTGAGGTATGTAAAAACAAAAAGCAAACAAAGAAATGCTTGTGAGTGAAAAAAGAAAACCATCATTATAATGAAGAGCATATTTGTTTGAAAAGTTTAGGCCGACAAAAAAAAAATGAAATAGAAAAAAGGTCATAAATGAATCAGAAAAAGAAGCATAAAGAATTCTGGAGGAGTCGGCTTAACATGTATCCAAAGTGGCTCTTACTTTATTCCTGTTTGCTATGAGTGAAAATTGTACAACTTTCCTCCCCTCGCTGAGTAATGCCTCTTGACATTTTTTTCCACACACTCCAATCGACAACTACTGAATCAACATTAATTAAGCAATTTGCTTGATTTTGTGCAAAATCAGTTTATTACATAGTAATGTCACAGTTAATTTTAACTTGTTTGTCATTTCTACCTGATCTACTTACATTTGAAAAACTCAGAATATTTGATTTACTTGAAAGAGGGCTGAGAATACTCCATATACAAAAGAAAAAAAAAGAAAAAGGAAAATGAAAATGAAATGTTTAACACAAAAATTGAATTCAGTTGGGGATTTTAAGGTTTTTGAAATATTTGGGTTTGATATGAAGAGTAAAAAAGATAAAAAAAAAATTATAGTTTTTTTTATTTTTACTATTTATTCTTTACACATAAATTAGAAAATATATTAAAAAAGTAACTATTGAAACAATAATTTACAGGATAGTATTATAAAATAATTTACTACTAAATATAAAATAATAAATGCTCTATGAAACGTAACATCCTAGTTGTGTTATATTTAAAATAAAAAAGTACACATCTTGGCCGAAAACGTACAATTGTGAATTCCAATCAACAATGTGAATATGAAGATCATGAACTACAAATGGTGATACCTCTGGACCTACCACATTGTTCAGCTAATCAATCTTATATCCATGAAGATCATTCTTTTTGACAAGGGAATGTCACATTCGAAGATCTTATCCTTTTTTCGAACTAAATGATTTCACCCAAGAAAATTAATAATGTAAAAGGATCTTGAAGATTTAAGGAAAAGATTTTAAGTTGCCCATTTTTCAACGGATGATAAGAGTATCCAAGGCAATTTTAGCAAATGCTAATTAGTGCAAGATTTTATTACAAGAAAATCGCCCAATACTTATATTCATAGGTTAGGCCCTGCATACCCAAAATTGCATTGTGTGATTAAAAAGCAAATTAAAATTAAACTCTAGTCCCACACTACCAAGTCAATTGGAAAGTACCAGGGACATAGAGGTATGAATATTGTGGATATATGTCTTATTAGACATGGTGTTGATTTTACAATTTTACTATTTACCCTTATTTTCTTTTCTCAAAACATTTCTCTCTTTTTTATCGCTGCCACTCAAACTGTTTCTCTCTTCACCTTTTTCATTACTATCGCCACTGATTGCCGCTCTGGACTTCAATCTTTGTCGCGTCAAACTTAGTTGCTTCGTGGAGCATCTCCGATCTTCGTTGCTATGGATCCATTACACATCTCCAATCTCCGTCGCTTCAGACTCCAATCTCTGTCGCCCACCTCTGATCTCCAAATTGCAAACCTCTGACCTCCATTCTCTATTGCAATTTCCGATCCATCATCATCTACATCCGCATTGGAGATTAAATCACATCGGAGCAAAGATCACTGGATTTGGGAGAATTGGTGGTGGAAGATCTTTGCTTTATCTTCGCTCATTCCAGTTTATCCTCACATTGTTTCCACCTCTGCTTCCCTTCATTCTCAGGCGATGAACTTGATGGTGACATAGGAGAATTGGCTCCAACAAACCTAGAGAGAAATAACACTTAAACCCAAACACAACAAATTTACGGAACTAACAATGCTTTAGACATTTTTATATTTTACTTTGGATATTTTTAAATATTCATTTAGACATATCCTTTTTATTGTTTTCACATGCATTTATTTATGAAGGAAACAAATTATTTGTATATTGCTTTAGACATTTTTTTTATCTTTCTTTAGACAAGTTTATACATTTATTCAGATATTTTTTTATTGTTTCAGATAGTTATTTTTAAAGAGAATAAATTGTTTACATCATAGCTTAGATGCTTTTGAATATTTCTTTAGACACCTTTCAATATCTAATTAGACACTTTCTTATTGCTTCAGAAACTTCTAATTTTCTGATAATAATAAATTATTTGTAAATTAATTCAAACAGTTTCAACTACTGCATTAGGCATTTTTACATATTATTTTAAGACATATTTGCTCATTACTTCAGACACTTTTACATAATATTTTTTGCCGAAAACAAATAGTCTTCATGTTATTGAAAAGAGCAAATAGTCTGCGTATTATTTCAGACTAGGGATGTCAATTTGCATCCTTATCCATGCGTACCCTACCTTACCCTACTCGGCGGGTAGGCTTTTTTTTTTTTTTTTTTTTTTTTTTTTTTTTTTTTTTTTTTTTTCAATTGGACGGGTTTGGGCCAGGTTCAGGTATATTTTGTTTTTGTACTTTCTGGATACGGGGCAGGGTATGGGTTTAGGGGTCTACCCTCCATGAACTTGAACCTGGCCTTGTACCTTACCTGCATATTATATATAGCATATATGTATCTAAAATATTACATATATTATATATACATATCAAATTATAGTCCTATAGAACCCAAATATATAATATAATTCTAACCTAGTAAACCTTAAAATTCACAATCGTATGACTAAACTACTTTGTTTTCAATTATGTTTGTATATTGAAACATGTTATACTTTCTTTAGTTTCAATTTTATATATTGTGATCGCTTGTGTGGGGTATTGTAGGTACAATACTCGACCTTACCCGCCTCAATGTGGGAAGCGTTTGAGCGAATAAATCATACCCGTTGTGAGTTGCGGAAAAGGTTTAGGTAGAATTTTTATATCACTGGTAGGGTTTAGGAATCACTCTACCCTCTCCAAACTTGGCCTGTTAACATCCTTATTTCAAACATTTATATATACATGTTCACACAATTTTCCCAATTTCTTTAGAGATTTTGCATATTGTCTTTGACACTTATATAAATGTAAGTAATGACCGAAGATCTGGTGGCGGCGGTAGCAGCAACCTCGACTGCAATGAAATTGAGAAAAGGATTTCTAAAGGCAGAGAGAGAGAGAGAGAGAGAGAGAGAGAGAGAGAGTTTTGGTGATGGGTAATTTTGTCAATTTCTTTTGATGGAAGTGACTTATATATAGAGAGAGTTAAAAGTGAATTAGTATGTTTAATTAGACATAGGTGCATAGTATAATAATTAAGGACACAAGACTCCATCACTTGTTAGTCCTGGGTTCAAGTCATCTCTTTCCCCCTTTTCATTCCTTTAAAATCCTTTACTTATAGTATAGAGATTTTAAGTACAAAAAAAAAAAATTAAACTTTAAGTTTTTTTAGATAATCAGAAGCATTTATACAAATATAAAAGTAAAAAATACTTTATAGTTAATGAAAATTGGTAATACTTGCTGTTTCCAGAACCCAAAAAGCCACACAACCAACATAACCTTTGCTTCTTAGACTTATCTCCCGCCGGCCAGCCACTCGAATTAACCATTTTTCAGAGGCTGGTACCATGCCACGCCACTTTTGAATACTACAAACAAAAAAGATGAGTCTCATATCTCACTTTATTCCAAACATAAAGGACAGACAGTGGATATAAAGGAACCCTTGTGGAGAGTCTACCAATCACGACGAACCAACATATAAAGGATCGTTTGGGTGCATTTAGAGACTCCAAACTAATTTATTCCACTTTAGATGATCGAGATTTTCAGGCAAATCAGCATACATGAGTTTCATAGTAATACGACCTCCTAGAACATTTTAGACAAAAATAAGTTTCATTAAAATATCACTCTTCAAACTATTATTTTAATATTTTTTTTCTATTTTTTTTATTAATTTACATGTGAACATAATTAAGGATAAAAGTGAAAATAACACATAATTTTTTTCTTTTTAAATTTTAGTGCCAAATCTAAAGTTTCAATCATTTTAAGATGAAGGGAGGTGCCATCTTTGTTGTTTGAATTATTTTACATACAAATGACAACAAGCTTTCTAGAAATACAAAAAGTAGTTAAAACAATTCTTAAAAATTCCTTGTATCAAGTTATAACATTTGGACATTAAGTGCAATTTACGTAATTTCCTTTACAATGAAACTAAGAAAACATGCCCTAATAAGTCACGGGGAAGAAGGAGAGATGTAAATTTGGTTTTCATTGGGATTGATTCTCTTAAATATATTTTAAACTCTTTATAAAAAAATGTATTAAACTCATTTTTAATTTTTATTTTTTTGAGCCAATATAATTTGAAAACTAACAATTTTTTGCTAACAATCAATTAAATAATATTTTATTAAAAAAATTAAATGATTTTTTATGAATGTTTTCTTACCCAACACAAAAAAACCAATAAGAAAAACTTACTTTTTCCTAAGAAAAAGTTCTAAATGTATTGTTTAGACTCTTTAAAATAGGGGTGAGCATGGTTTGTTGGTTTGGTTTTATAATGGAATCGAACTAACATGAAATGATATCGGTTTCAAAATTTTTCTATTTAACCCGAGAACCGAGAACTGATTAGAATCAAAACCATGGTTCTGGGTTTTTCGATTTTCATTCTAGGGTTTTTTTTATTTATGTCATATATCTATAACAATATCAAAATTTAATAAAATTGCTTTCATAACCAATTTATAAAAATATTTATCATAATATATAATTAAATCAACGTTTAAATACATGTACTTAGATACATTGAAAAGAATTTAATATGCTGTTACAAAAATGGTCCAAAATAATTATTTCTGGGGTATCTTTCATCCCAACCAGTTGATTTTCCTCTAGTTATTCTAACATTAGTATGACCTTCAACATGGAAAACTGAGCCTTTAAGACTATATTCTTCAGTATCAAAACCTGAAATATGTTGATGTCATGAATTTCCAATTTTACATGGTTCATAAATGAAAGAAAAAACATGAGAATTGTGTCGTAAAGAGTAGTATAGAATAGAGAGATCGAAAGCAAAATGACCCAGGAGTAGTTGGTCTAGGAAATGAAGTAATTCAAATGAATATAGAAAAATTTCGTGAATGACTCCACAACTTCTATATTGTTTCAATTTGGGGCATTAATTTAAGGGTTTAATATAAAAATACAAGATGACCATCACAATTCTTTAATGAAACTCACACAAACTTACACACACACACACACACACACACACACACACACACACACACACACTAGTAATACTATAATTTTTATTATATAATTATATATATACCTCAGGTTTGATTCCATATGAACCCAGAATCAATCAAAAAACTATTAGTTCTCCTATATTTGGAATCAATCCCAAGACCATGGTTCACTTCAACCCAACCAAACCTAGCCCGATAGGGATGGTTTAGGTTGGATTTCGGATTTACCCTACCTATATTCACCCTTTTTTAAAGTGCATGTTAATTGATATATAGTTTGAATATATACACACATAAACACTTTTAATCACTTCCGAAGTATTGTATATATGTTTATTTGGAACAATGTTGCAAAATTTCACAGCTCCAACAAGTGAACAATTTTCCATGTCTCAATTCAATCGGTCTAATCGACTATTCGACCGAAGAAATCTCTTGATATCAGATTTGGTGGTATCAATATTGCTTCCAACTTGAAACAAGTTCATTTGCTTCTCGTCGATGAAGAAAGACATCAGTTTGAAGAAGAAAAAACCATTCTTAAGCAATGCAGCAATCAGAAAAGCATGATAAATTAAGAAGTTTCTAGTCCATCCTTGATCCTACTGCAACTATAACGTTACCGATCACAATAATACAATCTTTGATCAGAGAGGATTTTGGTTGTTGGGTACATCAAAATATAGCTAACAGTCTCCAATCAAGGAACGAGCTTGAAGATTATGTGAAGCAATCATACCATACTTGTGCTTGTATCGCAAGTATGATGCCAAAGCTAGCGGTACGTGGGAGATCATCTGAAGTTTTTCCTTCTAACATGCTTTTGTCTCGACCTTTTGCTTTTTATTGGTATACACCAAGTCTCTCCTCTAGCTTCCTTGCCTCTCATTCTCTTGTATTCTCTTGATCGCAGGACTCCCTGCAGGATGTTAATGTCTTCCCTTATTTCATGTCTAGAAAGGCAAGCGATGCTTGGAAGTATGTCCTTTCGAAAATCCTTTAATCTACTCCCCCTTCTCAGGCTGAGACGGCATTGTTTCCTCTCTGAGTCAATTGCTTCAACTGGCTTTGATGACACACAAGAGTCTTCCGCATTGCTTTCTGTTAGCCTCAAAGCAATCAACTCGAAAGAATCGGAGGAGCACAATGGCAGCTCATCCTCCTTTTCCGCTTCATCAGGTGCTGGGGTTGGACAATGAGGGTAGCAAGCTGGATTCTGCAGATAGATTTCTATAAGTGATTCAGCAGCTGTGCGGACAAAAAAATCAACATCACCTAATTCTTCCTTTTGGTCGCAGCATTTATATACCAACTGCATACCACCACTAGATGCTTGGCCTTGATCACCTGCTAAGATTCTTGCAACTTGTGATGATTCTTTGTGAACCCCCACAAGCTGATCAGGACTACATTTCTTTGACTTCTGATGCTCAGGAATAGACCACGAAGTCTTTCTACAGCTTGAATCACTATCACCAACAGAGCACGACTTGGCAGAAGCAGGAGTTGTGCGACAATGTTTTTCTTCAACAGTTATATCACTATGCCCAGAGCAGTTATCATCTCCTTCGCTCTTGCCAGAGTTCAAGCTTTTTTCGCCTATGTAACAACCATTTGGATCATGCAAGCACCCAACATCTTCAGAAAGATGTTTACAGGTCACAGATGCTGATCCAGGGCTTAGGCTTGCCTCATCTTCACACATTCTAACAAGTTTAGTATCCCCTAAAATTTCTGCACTATGATCATTGATTTTGGAACCTGTCAAAGTTGCATCTATAATAGTGTTTTCTGCAAGCATGTTAGAAGTATAATCGGAGATATTAACATCTTCTCCATGAACGATGGCTGGAGAAAAACTCCCCAGCATCTTACGAACTGGTTCATCAAACTCACTGGATGAGCTTGTGGCTGAAGGGACGACAACCATGGGATCATTTGAGAAGCAGCATGAATCATCAGGCTGAACTTGGTTAAGATCTATATACCCAACTCTAGATGAAACACATAGTTGCTTCCTTGTGGAATGGACATGGTGCTGTAAATTACAATTACGATCACCAAATCCTGCAAAAGCAGCCAAATTATGATGGTTGACTGAACAATACATAAGCATCAGCAAGTGCCCAATGAAGATAATTCATACCTTGAATTGACGAGTTCCCATCTCGAAGGGATTGACTTTCTTCTGAAGAGGAGATGCCCTTGGCTTCCTTACAAAGTAGACCTTCCTCAGTGCAGACTGAGGTGATTGGATCAGATGTGGCAGAAACTTGAGAATCTGACTTTACACCATCAACAATAACTGGAGCAGAACAACCAAAAGATGGTCCATCTTTTGCATTCACATCCAGGAGGCACTCGGTTGATGGATCCAAATCAATCACTGAGTTTGAAATGGTTTTCTTGTTAAATAGATTGTGATTTCTATTCTCCTTTCTGTTATTTCCCATTCCGAGGCTCAGGGAAAGATTCAACTCTAATGGATCAGAAACAGCATCAACATGTATAGAATCAAACTTTAAAGTTCGCCTGCAGTGAGATCTGGTGTTCTTTTTACAGGGAAGAACATTTTCACTTTGACCAACAAATTGATCAGGTGAAAGCTGAAGATGTAGCGATGGCTTGTGAAACTTATGCCATTTTGACTTGCTCTCCTCTAGCCAATCTGGGTTTCTAGGTGGCATTGAGCCAAACTGAAAGAAAATGTTAACTAAGCAGGGTGGAAGCAATTGAGAAAATATTCTGAAGGGAGAAGAATTCCATAAACACACAGGAAAGTCCAGGTTAAATGCAAGTTAAGTGGTGTTTTATAAAGTATTTCCTGTCCGAATTTCAGGAATGATCCAAACAACAGAATCCAAGTCAAGGATTGAAAGCATTATTAAACAGTGGGAAAGCGGTGAACAGCAAAACAAATGGACTCTTCTTCACTCCTGGTGAAATATACCTGTTATAGCATAGCATTTTGGTGCCATGTATTACCTTAAATGTAGAATCAGAAACAGATCTGATTTCCTGTGCTGGGGGCTGGGTATTAGGTATCCAAACATGATTGTTTGCATGGTTGGATCCAATATCCCTCATCAATGTCTTCTGAATGCTGTACAAACGATGGAGCTCAAGAACCTAAAATTTGATAAAAAGAAAAATAAGCAACAGAATGGAGACCAAAATTTTAATCAATTCATGAATTCCATGCAAGGTGTGTTTTTCAGGTTTGAGATGCAGTTGATTCACCTTTCAATTAGGAAGTACATTCTAAAGAGTACACAGGTAAGGTCCTTGAGTTATTAGCTGCTACACAATTCCTCAGAGGTTTCAAATTCTTGTCGTCTCTCCAATACCAAATGTCAAAGAGGGAAAAAAAATTACTACTACAAGATCTGAGGAGTTCGTTTTTTTTTATCAGTTCCCAAACTTGACAGGAATCTTGATTTCTAGAACAAACAAAAGTGACCATTCAATTCCAGATAATTAAACAGTCACAGACTTGGATTTTGAAAATCAATAAAGTCAACTATATAATGTCAACCTCAACTGATCAAGGAACATGAAAGTGACAAGAAGAATGTGGCATGTTAATATTCCACATGTACTGGAAAATCTTTCCCATACCTGCTCCCTAAATACGAATTCCTGCTTGACTATTGTTCGTTTGAACATTTCATGTGATAAATAAATGGGTTGCACCATCTGCATATCAAAATCCCCCAGCACAGACATTTCAGCTGCTTAAAAACTAAGCAAACATATCATATAATTCGGATCTGGCCTCCCAGGAAATAGCTTAATCTTTATAAGGAATCTGACATTCGAATTATCCTCCAAGCCAGGTACTGGCAGTGCCCAAATGTGGCTTACTGGAGGATCTGGTGAAGGTCTTGATCTTCCCTGGAATGGAACGTGTTCAAGAAAATATCACTAGCAGAAGCTAATGAGGCTATTTTCTGGAAAAGGCAATTATTTAAACACATTCTAAGATGATGGAGCATTATTCCAGTTAGTACAGAGAGCAAAAGTGACGAACAAAAGGCTTTCAACGGGCAAAAATTATGCCATTGATTTTCGCTCAAAGCTTTCATTGAATTGTCTAAGTAGATCCTTAAATACAGGACTGTTTAGCTAATCAGGTGCTCCCTGTGACTGGATGAACTGCCAAACGCTGAAAAATTTGATCACAGCCAAAAAATCATACAAAAGAGAACTTAAGATGTGCATCCAAACTTAGTTGAAGCCAATGCCAGTTTCTTCACTGCTCTTAAAATAAGCAGACACTCAGATACCAATAGATTACTGTGGGCCTAACATGCATGAGCAGCATCAAACTGGTAAATCTGAAATTCAATTTGTGAACTTGAAGTATATTGGTTGCACTTACAGTTAAGAGCATCATGATGAAGTGATTTAGATTTGGAAAGTGCAAGGCTATATACAGTCTACGACCCTCCTCATACCCTCACAAAGACAAGAGTTTTGAGCACTATAATACCCATGTTTAGAATTAAATGATTTATATAGAACGGCTGTTTTCCAGCTGAATGACTTATACCAGCCTAACCGAGCCAATGAGATATCCCTCTTCTGCTCCTATCCTCATTCCCATACACACGAGTCCTTGCACTGCTGATTATTTACAAATCTCCCAGCCTAGAACCATAAGTCAAAATCAATCTAATAGATCACCGTAAGCTGTATACTCCTAACAGAAATATGCCACCACCCAGCATCATTCTGGACTTATTTGAGACATTTCATAATACATTCTTAGCAAAACAGCACTACAGAGAATGACCATCCCAAATGTTTGATCCATTTGCAGCCGCAGCTTTTGTTCTAAAATGGCAGCAACTACCCAAATTCGGATTTTGAGCTCCCATTGATGATTACCAGAAAAATCAATGAAAATTATGTAGCTTGCGAAGATACAAGTTGATCCATTTTTTTTCCTTTTAAGATATACTGGTATTACAGTTTAATGAACGTAAATCTGAAAATAAGAATAAAGTAAGAAGCATAAATAGAAATTTGGGACTGATAAAATTCTGAGAAGTGAAGAAAGCAAAAGGATTTACCGAGAGCATAGAAACTCCAGAACAAAGCAGCCGAAGCAGAGAAACATTTTCAGTGCAGCCGCCTTGGTTGCTTCTCGAGTAGAAATACAAAGCTCTAAAATTGAACTGAAACTGAAACAGATCAGGGTAGAAGGATAAAACAGTAGAATCCCATCTGGTAAAATTTGTCGGCGTGGGACAAGAATCAGGTCCCTTAGGTTGGGAGTTGGGATAGAAAGAAGAGCGGTGGTCGGGGGAGACGGAACGCAGGCAGAGTCAGGGAAGAGACGAAAATGCTGTCTCTGTCTCTGCGGCACATCAACTTTTCTGGTTTGTTGTACTCCTACTACAAGTAGTACTTTTGCTAACAAATTTTTTATAATTTTTTGAGATTTTTCTGCTACATAATTTATTCAAGTTATTTGATTTGCATCTGCAAGTAATTTTAGAAGTTTTTATCTCTCATCCGTTCACAAAAATGATAAATGTTAAATATAATTTCCACTTGTTGTGTGGTAGTCCCATACAAAATGACAGAAAAAATGTTAGGAACAACGATGTCACGTTTAAGTCCCTCTTCCCCATCCCTTGATTCTATAAAAATAACTTAAATGTTGTTTTAGTTGCTTTTTGAGGTTTCAAATACTTACAGGATACTCTTTCATCCTAATATAGTTATCTTTATATACCATATAATTTTGTATAACTCATTAGTGAAAAAAAAAAAGCAAATAAAAAAACTGTTGTGTCGTAAATCGCAATCTTTGGATTCCGCATCTGCTTTGCTTTTTGTAGAGTTTGCAGAAGTAGATTTCCTGTTTGGGGGACCACTGGACTGGCACGTAGTACAGAAATCTCCCAGCTGCAAAAATATGGCACGTAAACTTGGTGCCGTTGCTCATTAGAAATCGGACCAATCTGGTTGGGGATAGACATCCCTTGTCGCTTCTCCTAACTCTTATGATCCTTTCTTCATAGAAAAACCTTAATCAGTTTTTTTTTCTTTTAGTTGTTTAAGCTTCTATCATTTATTTATTTTTGATGTACTTTAATAGCAAACTTGCAACTGTATGTGATGCGAGTAATTACAACCGTGCAAGAGCCTGCTCTAAGGGTTAGTTAAGGAAAGATTTACTCCCTCCATCCAAAAAATTTTATTCTATTTATTTTTTATGATTAATTTAAAATTTTTTATTTTTAATATTTTAATATATAAATAAAAAAATTTATATGTAAATAATAATTTAAGATATGTAGTTTTTAAATAATTTTTTTTAATTTTTTTAACAAACAATAATATAAATAAAATTAAGTCAAAATATAACAAAAAATTAAATGTATCAAAACTTCTAGGACGAATGGATTATTTTTTTTACTTAGAATTTCTAATCTATAGGTTTTAAGGGTATTAGGAGGGAAAAAGTGAGAGGTGAGGCTTAAACTTGGGATCAAGATATTAAAGGAGCTCATACCCTTTATACTTGCACCATCTAAGTTGGCTGTGGGGGACATCAAAGATAGCTTTAATTTAAGCAAAGATCTTCCTTAGCTCTCAGAATCTAGTAATGTAATTTTGAATGTTAAAAAAAATTCGTTTGGTAATTTATTTTTTATTGACATTAAAAAATATATATTTTCCATTCACAACCCTTATGTTAAAATGTCCTTTTTTTATTTTATAAAAGATGTTTTATTCCAATTAAAAGTAAGACCAATGATATCTTATAAACAAATGATGACATAAGACTTTAAGAGACAACAGAAACATAAAGCTGGTCATTAAAAGACAACTTGTTCCTATAATATCAAATAAAAGTAAGAGAATCAGATCAAGCTAAACATTCCATGTAAATTAGAATAAATCTAAAATAGAAAACTCACAAATTACTGGAATAAAGCTTAAACAAAGCTGACAATAACCTGATATTTGACAATTAGAGATGTCAACAGGCCAGGTATAGCTAATCTCAAACCCTCCCTATAAGTAATCAGGTTCAGGTAGTGCCCACCTTATAGGTAGGCAGGTACTACCCTCCAACCTATTTTAAGACATATATTTGATTTTTTTACTTTTATTTTTTTAATATATTTATATGTATTTTCAAAACAATGTGTATATTTACAATTAATTAATATCTGAAAAATCATAAACTAAAGTAATATATGATAATTAATTAAAATAAAATTATATTTTGCATGTAAATATACTAATTTATGAGGGATGCAGGTAATGTCGAGTAAGATTAGTTAAACTCGTACCCTCCCTATAAATTTGCAGGTAGGGTCAGGTTCGAGTTTAAGGAAGGTAGGGCCAAGTAGGATGTTTTTTTACATCCCTATTGATAATGTTGGAACCAGCGAGGCATTGAAGGTTTAAAAAATAGTACCTATAAAATAAAAAAGAATACCTATAAAATCTTAAAAAATAAATATTTTTTTATCTTATACAATCACCTTTATATCAGTTATCAAGCATCATGACACTAAGGTAGATATTCTTGTGAATCTAAGAAAAACTAGATCCATCGTTGTTCGCTTCCAATTGAAGAACTACCAAGTGAGAGTCTTGAATTGCTCTTAAACACTAGAATTTGAAAAAGACTACATCCACAATAAAATCTGATGGGTAATGTCAGATAAAACCAATCAAACAATGACAAAAAAATGAAAGATAACCAGTCAGATGTAGACTGAAGTCCGAATTTGGCTAAAAACAGTAGATGAGGGTGAGGGAAATGGACGATAGATGACAATAGGTTTTGGAATGTGGTGTCATTAGGTCTGCAATGTAAAATTAAATGTCGTTTATTTTGTTAGAGTTTATTTCCTTTCTTTTATTCAAGAAGTTTTTTTAATAATAATTATATATTTAGTTAGACGATAATAAAAAAGGTGTAATAATAAAGAAAAGCTAGGAAAATAGTAAAAGGATTATAAAAACATATGGAAAAAAACAAGAAAAAAGATTAAAAAAAAATATCAGACATGATATAGAAAAAAAAAACTAAAGAAACAACATGGAAAAGAAAAAATAACGGTAAAACATGATGAGGGGGGAAAAGGGCATTATCCCAGATTTCAGTCCATTTTAAAACATGATACATTTACACTTATATGAACGTTATATTATTTACACCTTTAATATTTATGTAGAACCAATATTATACTAGTTAGATCTAAAGAGTTATTCATGTAAATCATATTTTTCAAATTATAAATTATTAGAATTTTGAAAATTTCTAACATATTTTTTGGTAAATTTTAATGGTTTGAATTTTACCAGATAAATTACAAAAACTTATAAAGTAATTCAAGTTAAAAATTTGTGTATATAATTTTAATGATTGGAATATTCATTTTATAAAATAGTATAAATTACCAATAAACCAAACAGCATCTTACAAACCAATAATATAGGACACTAAAGAACAATAGGAACATATAAATTGGCTAATAAAAGGCTACTCATTTCTGTGACATTGAATGAATGAAAGAGAATCAAATCGAGGAAATTTTTTTCAGATAAACCATGATAATCCTGGAAAAATAACTGGAAAAAATTAGATAAAGGACAAAATAAATAAAAAAAAATGGCATACAATCATCCAAATCTATTATTCGTAAGAGTCTCACCATCTAAGGCTTAACCATTTTCCACACTCTACTTGATCTTCTCAAAGCTATCGATTTTGAAAATTAGCCATCCAAACCTGTTAGTCATATAAAGTGTTAGATGAACCAAATGGTATTTTCTATCGATGGTGGTGAAAGGATTTTGTAGAGAAAAAAAAAATAATGAAAGTGATTGAGGATAATCAAGTGAAGTAATTGTGAAAAATTAACTCGTCAAACTTATATTAGTATCTAAACCTGACCCGATCTATGAGAACAAAAGAGAAAAAACAATAGGAAGAAAGGAGAAGAGAGGATGCAAACTAGGTTTTTTGTAGGATTAGTACATCAATTACAAGAGATCAATTGCATCACCCTTGCCCATTAATTCATCATATCTGGCCTCCACATCCCAGATGACTTGGATTAAATTGTTCTTAATTCAAGTCAGTTATAACTTGTCCTCGTAATTAAGAGGGTTTCGGTGCTGCAATTGTAAATTATAATAGGTAGATAAACACACAAATAGGGGTATATCCTCCCAGATAGAGTTTTTAAGGGGGAGTTTTGTTCAATTTTCCCTTTTGATGAATGTACGGATTTTATTTGGAAACTAAAAAAAAAAAAAAAGATCACATTAGTCTTCAAAGTTGGCAAAATGTGTTAAGTTAATTCTTGGGGCAAGTTAGAAAAGTACATGGGATCACATGGGTTAATGGCATTAGTTTTCTGTTGTTCAAAAGGGAAGTTCAAGTTCCCTTTCCCCAAATTATGTTGCTTCTTCCACCATATGAGCTTTGTTATTTTTTAGATTGTTTGTGCTTATCTGCTTTGCCAATGTAGTTGCCTCGCAAAAGAAGAGGATGTTGTCAGCTTGAATAGACTCAGTGTTGTCCATAATAATTAGTGACAGTGGTTTGATGAGTGGGATGAAGAGGAAGAGATTGGCAGCAACAGGGACACACCACCAGAGGCAACACTCTAATAACTTCTTAGATATGACGTCCAACTGGCGGTGGCTTTAGTCTACCGATCTCCAGCATCTTCACCCTTCCTCTAACAACCCCATTCTGCTTCTTTAGGTCCTTTACTTCACTTGCCATTTCCATCAAATTTTAGCAACCATTTCCTTCAAACAATGAGTGGTGTCTAGAACTTTGTGTATGGAAACGACCTAAGTGAAAGATTTGGCAATGTGATTTTTTAGTCTTGAAATTTGTTTCACTATTGATTGTAGATATGAGAAAACAACTTGTCTGTAGAAAAGGAAGTTTCATGGATGCCCTTTTCTGGAAAATTCTGGTGTGCACATATGTGAACGTACACATACTAGATGGCGTTAGTTGGGAATAGAGCTTCTATTAGTTGTGGGTTAAGTTTGAAAAATCTTATTTAGGGGAGAGTTATGAGTTGATCAGATAATAATGTGATAATTTTTCAGCTTTCATTTTTTTTAATTTATGGAAACCAAGGTAGCAAATGTTTTTTTATTTCTTATTTCACTCAATTTCCTTATTCTCTGTCTCCAATATTTCTTTTTGTACTGTTGTCTTTTTTTTGTTTTTGCTCCATTGTAATACCTAGAGGAGTTCATATTGTTTAGGAAAATGTGTTATTGGATTTGAATGAATATCCAACTAAGGTAGAACTTTATTATTGTTGATGGTGATGATATTGTCGATTATGGTATTGGTGGTGACAGTAAGTTTGGCGGTTTTATTTTTTCATGGCAATGTCATTTTCTTGTGTGATGGTTTTGCCATATAAATTAATATATTTGACTTCACATATATTCTAATATATAGCTTACATAATTTAATACAATTCACTTCTAGTTTAATACATATCCCACACAGGTTAATAGATTTCACTTCCAGTTTAACGCATATCCCAAGCTAATTAATACAAATCACTTTTCAGTATAACACATATCTCACACAATTTAATATATTTTACTTACAGTTTAATAAATTTCGCATATAGTTTAATACATTTCGCATCGATATTTTTGTTTTTACAGACCTAAAAATATACATATAAACCCTAAAAACATACATATATATATTTGTGGTTTTTACAAACCCATAAGCATACATATAAACCTCAAAAGTATACACATATATATATATCTATGTTTTTTACAAACCTAGAACATACATATAAGTAAAAAAAATACATATATATTTGTGCTCTTTATAAACCCAAAACATACATATAAAACCCAAAAATATACATACATACAAATTCATGTTATTTTGTAATATAAAACACAAATCGTGGATGTACATATTTTATACAATTTTGTACATATTACTTAATTTTACAATTCAATGCATAAAATAACAGATCATACAAATCCTTGAATCCCATTTGCATTAGGTCAAACCTATACAAATTTGTACCAAAACCATACATCTAACACATACACATATACAAATAACACATACCCATTCAAACAGATCTTAGAAACCTATTTGACTGCTTCAACACATATAAATTGGTACAAAACCATACAAAAAAAACATGTATAAATCTCATATACAAACCATACAAATATCTCCTGGAAACACGCATACTCATACCACAAACATTTTGGATTCAAGGCCAATTACATAAATCAAACCCATTTTTACGCAACCGGAAAAAAAAACCATTCCCATAATCAAGCAAATTCAATTGTACTATTTTTTAGAGAATATGCACTGCCAACTCACCTACTCACACACTCATATAAGGATTTCCCATAATCTGGTGGTTTTTGTGCCTTCGCTATGGAATGCACAAACAAATCTCTACCTGCTTCGATGGAACACACACACACACACAGAGACACACACAGAGCATATACGCGCACGCACATGCATGCTCGCACGCGCTCACGCATACACACACAAAGACAGATAAAGAGAGAGAAAAAAAAATGGAGTCTGTTAATAACTCTAATAGAGTTACTATGTGTATATACACATTTGTGGACAATTACATTTCTCTGACGTTAACGAACCTGGGTAGAGAGCAAATGAGGAAAAATGACGCCATTATTGTATTTGAGAATATGCACCGTTCTAACTCACCCTAAGGACTAACGTGAACTAATTTCTTATTGAGGGACCAACTACTGTGAGTTGGGACCAGTGAAGTATTTAATAAAAAAAACATGAAAATTCAATGGCCAAAATGTGCATATGGTCCTTTAACTTTATCAATCCTAATGAGTTAGTCCTTTATCTTTCACTCAATACAAGTTAGTCCTTAAACTTTGGAAAAATTAGAAAGTTAGTCGAAATTGGATGGAAAGTCAGACGGGATTACATTCATTGCTAATGTGGCGTGGTGGTTCGTTTTCGTGTCTGGACTTCAACACCCAAGCAAAAACAGAGAAAAAACTATTTTTACTTCCGGACTGCAACCGTCAGCCTTGCTTCCCAGTGCCGTCAACTTCACTTTCCCGACAACCTCCTTCCTCACCTCACCTCTTCTCCTATCGGCCTTGTTGCCTCGTTTCTTGTTGGCCTTGTCTTGCTTCCTCCTAGCCTTGCCTCCCATCAGCTTCTCTTCCATAAAGATTGATGGCGGTTTTGGGTCAAGCTCCCTTTTTTTAATTGATCAACCCAAATCTATTCCTTATTCCTAATTCATCTTGCAGAACACTTTTAACTCGAATCCCCCACCATTTTCCGTCCTCGATGCCTTTCTCAATGCCTTTGGCTTCTTTTGCTTGCTCATCCACGATCTCCACCTAGTGCCCGGAGCCTCACGTTTCACTTGCTACTCTCTCTTTCACTATCTTCATTGGCCTCAAACTTTCCTTCATGTGCTTCCATCTTTCACCATCGTCATCAAAACAGAACATCTCTTGCTTGCCTGGGGTCATAGTAGAATTAATAGCAATAGAGCCCCATTGCAATTGCCATTCTCGACCCTATTTCTTCGTGTCAGAAAAGATACTAGTAAAGAATTAACTCTGTATTCTTTTCCTTCCCTCATGTGACTAATTAGCTTTAATTTTAAAAGTTGAGGGACTAATTCATATATTGTATCAAAGTTAGAGAACTAAGCTGTTATAACTCAAAGTTTAAGGACTAACTCGTGCTAGTTTGTAAGGTTGAGGGACCAATCATGCATTTAAGCCAAATTTAATGGAAAAATCTTGAATAATCTAATGGGAGTAACCTTTCATGCCTTGTTTATATTGCAGACCATCGTCTTTGATTTTAATCTTTACTTCGAATCACCATTAGAATTACAAAAAAGTCTCGAATAACTTACAGGAGGTAATTTCTTTTTGGTAATCAGAACAGTACATAGGAAAACTAAAAGAGAGGATGTAGCAAGTTGATGAGCAACATTAACCCTTTGCCTGGGCATCACTACCATTGAATATCGTGAAAAGGATCTAAGGAGATGAAGGAGTTGGTCAATCACATAATAGAAAGATGTGTCTGGATCAAAGATACTAGTTAAAGCCTGCAAAACCTGAACACAATCGGTTAGCACAGTGACTGAGGAAAGATGTTGGTTAGACACAAGTTATAAGGTCCCAAGAACAGCTTGAAGTTAGCCTCTAAAGCAAATTCATAAGGACGGATAATAATCCCTTGATGACGTCGATGAAAGACATCGGTTTCCATCCACACCTAGGCCACAGCTCCCAACTGAGACGTACTACACTAAGCTCCATCGATAATCAAAATATTTGGATGGGAAGTAAGAAACGAATTCCTGTCATGACCCCAAGTATAACATAAGGTAGTAGGTGGATTGTATATGTCAAAATGCCACTTATATTGAAAATCCATTACCATGGAGAGCTGATCCATCATGCCATCCCATCGAACAATCAAAGGAGCATGAAAGGATGCATTATGAAATGTGTACCCATTATGATCAATCCAAATAGTCCAAATGGGAGAAACTAGGAATCTAAACCAGCCGGGAGGATAATGCTGTTTGTATCTTAAAAGTGAAGTAAGCCACTCCTCAAAGGATGAGTAAAAAAGTAGATGAAGTTGGTAACTTTTCATTCTTAATCAAACTCATTTAGGTGATTCAAAGTAAATGAATTCATTTCTTTCGGCTTACGGGCATACCTGTAGTTTGTGACGCAACCCCGGGGGGGGGGGGGGGGGGGGGGGGGGGGGTTTGGTCTGTTCACAATACGAAGAAAGAAGTAATGGTTGAAGTTTAGACCACGAATTCTAGTTCTACCAAGAGAAAAGATCACGAAAGAAGGTTTTCAAAATGGTACTAAAATCTATCTATAATCCCAAGTGCTCAAATACATTGCACTTTTTCTGGTCAAGGCTGATGCTAACATAGATTAAAGAACAGTAAAAAAATCTCGCTCATTTTCAGAGTGTGACATTAAGAAATGTTTACACATCATCAATTGAAATTTCGGATTTTTATTTTTGTTTTTAATGAAAGTTTTCTTTGTTGATTTTAATAATGGTCGTTGTAAGGTGATTGCGGCCATTGGGTTTAAGGCCCAATCATGAACCTACCACTAATTTCACAAGTGGTGAGGCACATGTAGGGGCCCTACTCACTATGATTGGGCTTGTCAATTGCCATGTTTTCCCAATCTCAATTCTTCCTAATTTTTAAGCATTTCCCTCAACCTCTACTCGTGGAAATGAATCACATAGATTGGGATACGTAAATGGAGTGTTATGTGCTGACAAAATTGCAACTACCAGCAAGGGGAAGATGCTAGGAACGCAGGTTCCATCATTAAGATCTCATTCTCAAATCACTGGTCACTCTCATCTCCATATACCCTGCAACATATCAGATACAAATATAAAAAAACTCAAAACTTGTATCTTCACTACATACTAATTTGAGTGTACTTAGTTGTCTTCTCAGATGAAGAAACGAGAACGAACACACGAACCATACGTCTTCAATAGTCTTGAGAGTAACCCATGTAGTTCATTCGAGATCGAATGTTATGGTGATTATATCTAGGATCCCCATAGTCTACAGCCTTTATCACCATTGCTTCGCGTCTCCCATCCTGCTCTTGAACTGCACCAAAGACGATCTCATTTGTATCGCAGCTCTTCTCGTAGTATGTTTGTGGGTCTGATGAGTAATGTCGATGGTGATGCTGCCTCAGCTGCTGCTGCTCCATCTGCATTTGCTGTAGCTGGTGATTGTTGACATCCCACCTGTTGTGGTAAGGCCCGTTTTGCCTCATAGGCCGTTTCCTGTCAATGCCGCTGGCCATAAACGGGTATGTTTTCTCAGGTTCAACTGCTCTTGAGTCCAGGGAAGGTGGCTCATCTTCACCAGGAATAACGAAGCTCTCTTGCATTTGCACTGGCCACGCACTGGATCGTATATTGGGTTGCTGATATTGATGCTGCAAGTGATAGTGATGAGGCTTCTTTTTAGAGCCTGAGAATAGTCCCCCAAATATTTCAGCTACAGAGGAGCCAGTGTTGAAAACAAGCCTCCCTATAGAACTGAAAGCACCTTCTTCTGGTTTTTCATCAGGTTCGTCTTCATCTGGAATTAAAGGAGGTCTGACTCGTTTCGGTGGTCTCTGGTATGGTGCCATTGTTGTGCTTCTCTTTATCTGGCTCCGTGAATCCTAAAGAATTCAAGAATGACAGTATCAAGAACAAGAACTCAGCATCTCATCCATTTTCCTATAAGAGCTCTAAGGATAATATTAAACAAGAAGTCACTTACATCCCTGTAAGAGAACAATGCTTGCGCCCTACGCTTCAGCAGGGCCAGCATGTAACCGAGAAATCCAGCTGCTACGAGCACAACTACACCTACAATGACAAGTATTTTGTCTTCAGATCTCTGCATGATCACTATTCAAGAGATGGGTTTTTCGATGGAAATAAAAGCATACAAGCTAAGTTCTACCTAAATGAAAACTGCCATCATACTGATATGATAATGAACAATCATCTTCGTTGAGTTGAATCTCACGAATTGCCTGGTTCCCTCTATCTATAACCAAAAGAGAGCAGCTGCTTCTGATGTAAACAACATCAAAATCATTGGAGAACTTTGCATCTTCACTCGGACCATCAACATGACCACCTCCTCGGCTCCATTTTCCCCCAGCAATTGTTGTAACACCTAAAAAAGGGCATAAGATTCCATTTGACCAGAGGCCTATCCAGCTAACACCACTAACATAAACTGGAGGCCTAGAGTTGAAGCAATGTTGACATGTAAGAATGATTGGTTTCAGATTAGGCTTCTACGCATGTAGCTCTAAGAATTTGATTGATAGGAAAGAGGAATATCAATCAGTGCACAGCACGAAATGCCACCAAACACTTGATCACCTGCATCACTGATTTTCCTGATAGCCATGTTCATGGTGTCTGCAATGTACACATTTCCTCGATCATCTACAGCGATCCCTTTTGGGTGGTTCATCCTTGCTTCTTTCAGCTTCCCATCTACATGCCCTGTGTACCCTTCAGGTGATCCAGCAACCAATTTCGGTCTGCTATCTGCAATCATTTATAGCTTTAGCACATGAAGAAGTATAAACAAACAATGTGATCAAAGCTCAACCTCAAATGAGGACGGATTCACGCAGCTGCTGAGAAGATTAAGATGGTTCTATTATTATATATCACCATTGTGCTTAAAAACTTTACCAACAATATTTAGATGAAAAATGAGTCTTCAAGAAGCTTGAGGGAGGCAACAAATCGGTCTAAAAGACGCTCAAGCTTCCAATGTGAAACTGAAAGGGCTCTCATGCTAAGGCCTTGGCATATGTGGCGACCAATACAGAATGTCGGGCTCAAAAAGGAAAACACAAGGAAAGAAAGAAACAGCGCAAATCTTCTAAAAGACGGAAGTGCATAAGCAGGACAAAAAAGCTTAGAAAAGGGGTATTGTACTTTAAAAAGCAGAGTCTTCTCTTCAACAAAAGCATAAAAAAAACTCACAAAATACGTTTCTTGAAGGACATGGAGGAAAAAAAAAAAGGAAGTTCCTCGAACAATAAATGTAGAATCCGCCGACAGAGATTAAAAGAAACCAGGAGAGAGACATGCCTTTCCCCAAGGATCAAGCTAAGTACAAATGAGCAGTAACTATTATTGCTACAGAATGATGAAACAGGGCAAATCAATAACAAAGCAAAACAAAATCTACAGATAGAGATTTTTTGTCACATACAAAAACCTATTGTCAAACTTACAATGGGACAATGGCATTGAGATCTTATGAATGTTACTGTTCTCAGAGTCCAGCATTAAGAGTTCTCCATGTGGGGATACTTGAACAGCATATGGTTCGATCCCAAGGTTACTTCCATCAAACACTGTCTCCACATCGTACCCACTTTCAAATTTCATCATGGAACGGCTGGAAGGAACAGCAGCTAAACCAAGACCCAAGAAATCAACTATATTTGTTTTGCCAGAGAACAGATTGAAACAGAAGAACCCTTGAAACCATTTAACCTTTGAAATCGCACGTACCTGTTTTACTTTTGGTGGTCGATTTCAGCGACCAGAGCCACTTCACGAAAGCTGACACCCCATTTGACACAACAGAAGCTACAATTTCTGCGATCCCATCGAAATGAAGAACCAATCTCAAACAACTGACCACAGGGATAACAGTTACGTACGCCATGAACAGAAGAGTTAGAGAAGCTTAATTAGACTCACTTGCAGGAGGGGTGGCAGAAACTGTAGAGAACCCACAAAGGAGAAGCAGAGAAATGAAAATGAAGACAGCCCGTTTCCTCATTGCTGGAGTTTCTCAGTTAAGAAACTAGAGCTAATGCTCAACATGAAGGAAAGCGATTTGGATCTTTTGTTTGATGTCTATATTTATACAGATGTAAGAAGCCAGAAGTAGACCCCCACAAGCATAGTTTTGTCACCTTTTCTGATAATGGTCATGTTAATCAGTTGAACCTTCTTGAAAGGAAGACACTTGGAAAGTGGTTAGGAAGAGTTAACTGTGAATATCTGTTTTCAGGAAAAAGAAAGTAAAGGCAAACGAGAGGCAAAGATGAGAATCGTATTCCCGGGTTGTGTCCGGTTATGTTTAAAAAACTAATCATTTCTTTCAGTCATTTTAGAATGTTTGTTTTATACTACTCCACTTAAGGTTAGACTGATGTGGCAATGGAAATATGAGTGGCCATTGACACGTAAGATTAGGACCACAAAGATAAATTCTTTTTAGCAGGAAGGAGGCAAAGAAATTTTCTTGCCAGACTGCAATTTATATTCGACACAGAACAGAGAGGACCAAGAAGGGAAGCCCTGATTCCTGAACTCCTACTTTGAAGCATAATAAATCAACAGAAATGAAGGGCAGCTAGACCCAGTCACCCACCTCCGCGGGCCGACTCGCCCAATTTCATTCAACTTTCGTGGATTACGTATCTTCCTGCTCTCCTTGTCAGTACAAAATGACTCTGCAGTGTATATGAACGGCTGCTTCTGGCAGGAAACCCCGGATGAGAAGACATGAAAATTTTGGAAGCGTTCAGGATATTTCTGTTGGGCCATTTCTTGCAAGAGTTTGGAAAACTAAACTGCGGTTCAACCTTAAACTAGTCAGGTGCACGTGCATCTCCGGCTGGTGGTTGGATTTAGTCCCTCAACTTCAAAAAATTGAGCTAGTTAATCCCCTGTTGTACAAAATAACTGCCAGCATTAGTCTATTTCCTTCTCCACCACCTGTGGGCCATCTTCTCTGTCAAATTCAACCCCACCCCTCACCATTGGCTTCTTCGCCATCAAATCTGGCCTCGCTCCTTGCCGTCAGCCTCTTCTTCATCCAATACGACATTGCCCATTGCCATCAACCTTTACTCCTCCCTTTTCCTAGCCATCAACCTTTTTTCCTCCTTGCCCCCACTTTTGGCTTCCTCTCCTCCCTCGCTCCTAGTTGTCGTGCTTTCTTCATAAAATCCGTCGCCCCTTGCCAATCGCTGCCAGATCCAAAATGAGCAATTGTCGTCGCTG
This sequence comes from Aquilaria sinensis, assembly GCA_005392925.1. Lineage (NCBI taxonomy): Eukaryota > Viridiplantae > Streptophyta > Magnoliopsida > Malvales > Thymelaeaceae > Aquilaria > Aquilaria sinensis. The sequence continues at coordinate 570,707 of SMDT01003246.1, read as the reverse complement.
CCTGATTTTTTTTGTCCTTCGTTCCCAAACATTGCTGCTACACCTAGAAGCCTCACCATTGTCATCGCCCCTTGATGCCAACCTCGTTTCTATGCTAGGCCACTTTGCTCTATTGCTTGATGCAAGACAAGCAGCCCCTTACCAGCATTGTTTAGGTCACGTGACTCCTCATCAGGGGTGGCGCCACGTTTGTGTAATTGCCACCACTAAGATTTGAAAAAAATATGTATATGATATATAATTTTTAAAAGAATATTTGTTCTGCCCCCATAGAATTTTTAGTGACGCCCCCACTGAACTATGAGTGCATTAATTTAGTTGTGATAAGTGATTAAAATGAAAATATGAAAAAGTAAGTGGCAAAACTACAAAACGTAAAAAATATTAGTACTACTATAAAATTTGACCCATAAATCTATTTTATTCCTTATCTTACGCTTGCAACACAGACGCAAATAAAAAATAGTATAAAACCTAGGCTAAGACTTTTCAACGCAACTAAAAGTCTAAAATTGCGGCCGGCACGGCAGTATCAAAATTTTTCTCCTCCCTCAGGCAAAGGCAAATCGCAAACCTCGACGAACAGAGCTGCAAATCGCAAACCTCTCTCAAATTTCATCTCGATTGTATTTGTTTATATTAATTTTTCAGGTAATTCTAAAATTTTAGAACCCTAATGCATCAATTTGTAGAATATAAAGTAGTATATATTATTATTATTACTATTATTTGAATTTTTAATTTTATTTTTTTATGCAGTTTATGTTATGGAGAGACACTTGAAAAAAATACCAAAAGAAGCTCGATTCTCTCATGAAACAGATATTGATACTGAAAACAGATATATTTGATGATATAAGTAATGAGGTGATCATGCAGCGTTTTTAGGCTATGAAATCTCATCGTGGACAGTTGTAAATATGAAAATATTTTATTAATAATATTTTTGTTGCCCCCACTGGCATAATTTTCTGGCTCCGCCCCTGCTCCTCATGTGTTCTTTTGGTCAACCAAGGGACCAAGTAACATAGTTTCTCAAAGTTCAAGAACTAAGTCGCATAATTTATCAAAATTGGAGGACTAAATCATACTAAGTCAGAGTTGAGGGACTAAATTGTGTAAGTTGATAAAGTTTGAGGACCAACAGTGCATTTAGGCTGAAAAACGATCTAAATAATCCTCAAGAATCGAGTCCAAACGAGTGTTTGCAGCTGCCCCTCCTCTCCTACCCACTTGTTTTATTTGTTCTTTTGTTCAGCATCTCTTATCAAATTTAAATTTTAATGCAAACTTGGCTAGCTGATTTACTTTTTTTTAATGATAATTGTTTACTTTTCATGCATAATTAAATTGTATCTTCACTAAAATCTTGCTACTTTTTTAACCAATCAAAGATTACATTTTTTAGCCAACTAATTGTAAATAATTAAATCTTTTTTTAACATATGTTCAACTATTCTATTCTACTATTTTTTTGGGTATTTGTTTGTAATTCACTTGTCTACCTTTTTTCTGGAGGAACTCTACTATATTTTTTTATTTGTTGAACTAATGGGTAAAAATGTTAAAATGGAGAGTAGCTTGCTTATGCTTTTCAATTATTTTTATATGCTTATAACTTGCGATATCTTATGCATGACTTGGACCATAGAGTTAAATATTGTAATTATATATATATATATATATGTGTGTGTGTGTGTGTGTGTGTGTTATATATATATATGTGTGTGTGTGTGTGTGTGTGTGTGTGTGTGTATGTATGTATGTATAGAACCGGTATATCCAAAACAATATGATATAGTATTAGTACTTTACTATACCATTAAAAGAATGGTACACTATGTGGTACAGAATTTAAAACCTTGGAAAAATATAAGTGGAGAAGAGTTACTGTAGCCACCTTTTTTGCCATTATTAATTCAATCCAATGAATCAGGATACATGAAAACAAGCTTGCCCTTCATAGGACAATTTTTGTTTAAAAAAATATTAAAATTGGGTAAAATATTGCATGCCAAATTCAAATTTGGGAATGGGTTAAAATTGAGTAAAAATTTAAAAAACACTAAGAAGTAATTTTGGATTTAAGATTTTTAATTTCAGGATAATTAAAAATCGCGCTATCATCAAATTGAACATCAATTGGAAACAGAATTTTGTTTCTTTTGGATTGAGTATCAAATTTACCACTCTAAAATAGTTGAAATGCCAATTTTATCATCAAATTTTTAAGTGTACCAAATTTGCTATTGAACTTCACACTCAAGACCAAATTTACCATTGACATTACAAAAATTACAAATTTGCCATTTGTCTATTAAAGTGACCATCAAATGGAGGGAGAAAATAACAATTTGGTGCTTGATTTTTCAAATTTCTTCTACTAATGCCCTAACTTTGCTCATCTTGTGATGATACCATCTTCTTCACCATTTGCCAGGCTTAACATTGGAAGTCAAATTTCAACCTGACAAAACTCGGCCTAAGTTTTCCCTTAACTCCAAATCAAAATCATCATACCTTTGGGTAGCTTTCACTTTTCCGTTCAGCTGCACCTAGTTTAGAGACCACTTTTTTTGTCAGCTGTGCCCATTCTGGAGACCATTTCAAAGGGTACAAGAACTCCTCCAAATCAGATTCAATGAATCTGATTGCTACCCCATGTTTGCCCTAGGCACTAATGTGGTCGCCAACCACACCTCACGGAGAGGCCTAAACTCCTGTTAGTGATAGTCGAAGGCAGGATGACTTTTCTTCTTCAATTTATTGATGATATAGGAGAGAACAGTATTGAGGATGAAGAGGGCCGAGTGGCCTGTGGTCCATCAATCACACATCATGCCACAATATTTTGAATAAGATGACATAATCACCAAACAAGCAAAGTTAAGGTACAAGTAAAAGAAACATGAAGAACTAAGTACCAAAACTGTTATTTTACTCATTCATTTGAGGGTTACTTAACGGATGAGTGATAGATTTACAACTTTTTGTAATATCGGTACTAAATTTGGTCATAAGGATAAAGTTTAAAAGCAAATTTGGTACATTTAAAGGTTTGATGGTAAAATTGGTCCTTTAACTAGTTTAAAGTGATAAATTGGTTACTTGATCATTTGCTTTTCTGGGTAAACAAACCGGGATCCCAATTAGGAAAAAATACCAAAACCCCCCTGAGGTTTAGAGTAACCTACACTTGTTCCCCCATTTTCAAATACCTACACTTACCCCCTTAAAAAATTAACCTCATTATTTTCCGTTAGCAAAGAAAAGGGAAACACCTGAATTTCCCCTCTCAGCCTGCATTTACAGAAACTTTACGCCATCCCGCAACTTAAGAAAAACAAGACCCATATACAAAAAGCAAAATCCAAGAGGTCAAATGAACCAGAACTGATTCATCTATCTCTCAACTAAAATACGAAAATTCCCAATCAACCCCAAAAACAACCATACCAGTATATCCTGAACCAATCCAACAACAGACCCAAACATAAACCCTAAACGAACCCGAATGTTTGTTTCTCCTCCACAACCTACGATGGAGCTACGACGGCCATGGTGGTCCGGTGGCATCCAGATTCATAAATGAGTCTGATTTCTCTCTCTTCATAGCTTTTTCGTGGCTACCAATATCCACCCACCCGTCGAATCTGGTGTAGCTGACTTGAAGCCTTGGATTTCGGTTCATATACCTGGTGGAGGTGACGAGTTTCAGGCCGTAGCCATCAGAAAATCTGCACCCACACGAGTGAACAAATGATGAAACCCGATTCACCTTAATCGCCATTGACTTAAACGACGAAACCCAAATTGGCATAGTTGTCCGTTCGCCCTATTCGCATTGCCGCTTCCTCCGATTCGGAGAGCTGTTCATCATCAGGGACTCGGTTCCAAAGCCGTACGACTGCCATTCGCGCAGTTCCAAAGCCCCAGCGAAGCCACCCCTAGCCTATACCCTCCAACCCGATTCGACGGGGAAGCCCAATTCGGGGACCGAATCGCCTTGGAAATGAATTGGAAAACAATCTCCATCAGACGATGACGAGGCAAGCATCTTAATCGAACGGTGAAGGAGACGGAGAATGGAGGTGGAGGCGAGGGTAAAGGAGATGGAGAACGGAGGCAAGGGGTCGCCGGAGGGGAGGGACAGAGAGAAAGAAGAAGAGCTGGAGAGCCGAAGGGGAAGAAGAAGGGCGGCGGGGAGATGGTCTGGAGTTGCGGTATGATATTGATAATAAAATTAAGTGGGGACTGCAATTAAAATCATTATAAACTGGGGGGGGGGCAAAGTTTTAAAGAAGGAAAGCAGGGAGGCAAAGTTGAACATTTTCTCTTTTCTTTATAACGGCCATTAACGGAGTTAAATGTTGAGGGGTAAAAGTAGATTTCCAAAAAATGGGGGAAACAAGTGTAGGTTATCCCAAACGCTAGGAGGGGGTTTTGGTATTTTCCCTTCCAATTACAACCTGCTTCCTTTTATGACGGTATAAAACACGACATGCAGAAGTGGACAATGTAAACTTTACATCTGGAGTTTCATGTTCCAACATCCAACCCAAAATTTCCTCTGGCGACTATTCGTCGCTGACATGAACGCCTCTACAATTCACAACTTTCCGATGCCGCCCATGCAGCCTCCACTCAAATCCCGTCACGTTGCTGTCATCGGAGCCGGCGCAGCTGGTCTCGTAGCAGCACGCGAGCTTAGCCTGGAAGGTCATGACGTGGTGGTTTTCGAGCGCGGCGACCAAGTCGGGGGCACGTGGGTCTACACTCCGCGAGTGGAATCCGACCCGCTGGGACTCAGCCCAGATAGAGAAATCGTACACTCCAGCCTCTACAGCTCTCTGCGAACCAACCTGCCCAGGGAGTGCATGGGTTTCCGGCGGTACCCGTTTGTGAGCTACACGGGTCGGGAGGGAGATCCAAGGAGGTTCCCCAATCACGGGGAGGTCTTGAAGTACCTAAAGGAATTCACATTGGAGTTTGGGTTGGAGGAGATGGTCAGATTTGAGACCGAGGTGGTGAATGTGAGTTTGTCGGACGCGAAGGGGAAATGGAAAGTCAAGTCTAAGGGGAGAAATCTGGAGTTTGATGATGAGACTTTCGATGCTGTTGTCGTCTGTAATGGGCATTACACAGAACCTCGTATTGCTGATTTTCCTGGTAAAATTTGCTTTCTTTATGTATAAAGTGCTTGCTTGCTGTATTTTGTGGTTACCTGGTTGGGTTTGCTTCCAGTCTCTCTACTTTCTGTATCCGTGACTTACTGCTTTCCGGAATATGGGTTCTTTGTGATTAGGTTACTTCGTGTCTGATACGTTCTGTTTTTATTTTAATTTTTTTTTCTGGGTTAAAGGATTATGAGGAAATACGAAGAGATTGAGAGGAAGAATCAGATTAGATATAGCAGCGAGAGAGAGAGAATTTGAGAAGGGAGAAGGATGCAAAATGCTTTTCTGCCTCTTTCGATTTGTAGGAGTACAAACAGAAACGGTTAGAGTTTGTACACATCAGCATGGAATATTCCTCAAATATAATCCTTAAGTTTGGCAGGAGCATGCATCTTTCTAGAACTCTTCCTTCGTTTCAGTGCTCTCCCAAATGAGCCCGGCTCATTGGAGCTGGTGATGTGTGCATCCTCACTCTATTTCGTATCATTGCCCCTTTCTTCAGAACCAACCTTGTCCTCAAGGTTAAAGCCTGGGAAATCCTTGAGAAAGTCTCCTTGGTTTTCCCGAGTGGCGTCACAAGGGTTCTGACCCTGCCATTGCACTAATATCTGGTCCACAAACTGCCCATGTTGGAGGATCTTGTGGAAGCCTAGTATCTGTTCTGGCTGCACCAGGGGATTAGAGCCAACAAAACTTGATGGTAATGCCTGCTGCTGGTCAGTAGGATCACCGTAACACTGTTTGAGGAGAGAAACATGGAATACATCATGGATCTTGGAATCCCGCAGAAGGGCTAAGCGGTAGGCCACTGCTCCTATTTTCTCAAGGACTTGAAATGGGCCATAGTATTGCATAGCCAGCTTGTAAGATTTTCTCTTGGCTACAGAGCCCTGTCGATATGGTTGCAATTTTATGTAGACCCAGTCACCTACCACAAACTGCTTCTCGGTTTGATGGGCATTCGCCTTGTTTTTCATTTGGGTTTGGGCTCGTTCCAAATTGTGTCGGAACTGCTCAATGATTTCTGCTTGTTCTGACAGAAGTTCTTCAACTGAAGCAATGGTAGGGGTTTCTGTTGTAACATCAAGTAGTGATGGAGGGGCTCGACCATACAAGGCCTCAAAGGGCGTCATGTTAATAGCAGAGTGCCAAGTTGTGTTATAGCAGTATTCTGCCCAGGGAAGGTATTTGGCCCATTCTCATGGCTGATCGGCTACATAACAGCTGAGATAATCTTCAAGGCACCTATTTACCACTTCGGTTTGGCCGGCCGATTGCGGATGATAGGCAGTGCTTGCCGCTAGAGTTGTTCCTTGAAGCTTGAAGAGCTCCCTCCAAAAAGTGGTCATGAACAAGGGATCCTTTTCCGTAACTATGTTGGACAAAAACTATGCAATCGGGCAATCTCTTTAATGAATATATTTGCTAGATACTCAGTTGATATATTTCCTCCAATTGTGCAAAAATGTGCATATTTGGTTAGGTGATCAACCACAACCATAATAGAAGTTTTTCCGGCCGATGGAGGAGGATGCGTGATGAAATCCATCGATATGCAATCCCAAACCTTTGTGGGAATTAGCAGTGGTTGTAGAAGGCCTTGGGAAGCTGTAGTGAGCATCTTCGCACGCTGGCAAATGGAACAGTTTTGGAAGTATTCCTTGATGTGTTTCCTCATTTGTGGCCAATAAAATGTAGTAGTGATACGGGCCAAAGTCCTCTAATACCCGGCATGGCCTCCCACTGGAGAATTATGGAAATCATGGATAATGAAGGGCTCCAACGCTGATTCAACAGGAATGAACAATCGGTTCTTGTAGAATAATAGTCCATTTCTGGCAGAATAATGAGGGTGAAGCTCTAGCTGATTCTAAACCCCCTGATAGAACTCAATCGAAGGGACATGTTGGGCCAAAAAATTTTTCAATGTTGTGAGCAACACCGACACAGGCTGCAAAAGGGCTTGAAAAGCATTAAAGGCTCCCTTTTGAACTCAAGATAATGCATCAACTGGCCTATTTTCAAGTCCCGGTCTGTATTGAACCTCAAAATCAAAGCCTATCAGCTTAGATATCCATTGCTGTTGCTTGGGCATTTGAATTGTTTGAGTCAATACATTCTTCAAGCTCTGGTGATCCATTTGTATAATGAAGTCGTTACGGAGCAAGTATTGATGCCACTTTCGCATTGCGTCAACAATAGTATACATTTTGCGCACATAAGTGGAGGAAGCTTACAGCTTCGGGCTCTTCTGTTTATTGAAATACGCGATGGGCCTGCCTTTTTTGGGAGAGTACGGCACCAATGCTCACACCAGACACATCAGTTTGCACAATAGAAGGTGTGGTGAAATCAGGTAGCTCCAATATAGCGGTGGAACTCAGCGCAGTTTTTAGTTCCTGAAATGGTGCAATGGTTTGTGGAGTCCTTATGAAGGCATCTTTGCAAAGCAATTGTGTCAACGAAGCAGCTTTGGAGGCAAAGTGAGGTACGAACTTGCGATAGCAGCTGGCTAGTCCAAGAAATGTGTGGAGCTGTTGAACAGAAGTAGGCTCAGGCCAAGCCTTAATAACAAAGATTTTGTCCGGGTCAACTCCCACTCCCCCTTTTGATATAATGTGCCCTAAGTAAGACACACTTGTCATGAACTCGTAGTGCCCTTCATGCGTTCGGAAGGCTGTCTTCTTGATGGCTTCGGAATGAACTCTAAGCTAATGGTATCCAGCTTTGAGATCTAGCTTGGTAAAGTACTTTGCCCCGTGGAGTTCTTCCAAGAGCTCATCAACAGTTGGAATTGGAAACCGGTCCTTAATGGTCACCACGTTGAGGGCCTGATAATCTACACAATCTCCACGAACCGTCCTTCTTTCGAACAAGTAAAACGGGAGAGGAATATGGACTAGTGCTTAGTCAAATTATGCCTTCAGCAAGCATCTGTTGGACTAGCCTCTTGATTTCACCTTTTTGGAAGTGTGGATACCTATATGTCTTGATGTTCACTAGCACAACTCCAGGATGGAGTGGAATCCGATGATCGATTGACTGGAAAGGGGGCAATCCGGTTGGTGCCTAAAAAATAGCCTCATATTGCTCCAACAATGTCTTGAGGTCGGAGGAAGGCACGTGATCTTGAGCAACAGAGGTATTGAGGGTCAAAGAGAATAGGTTTGTCACCATGTTTTTCTTCAACCCTTGTACAAGCTGGCTGTAAGAGATGTGGGTAAGATCTATCTCCTTAAGCCCATGTAGCATTATTTGTTGCTACTGATGCATAAAACTCATTGACAAGTTTTGATAATCGAAGAGTATTGGACCCAAATTGGCCAGTTAGTGGACGCCCATAACTACATCGGCCCCATAGATGGGGAGCAAAATCAGCGTGATTCAATTGAATGGGCACCTGTACATACTTTCCCGTACACTCCAGGGAGGCACCATCTCCAACCTTTACACTAAGCTGTCCGGTGGAGTGGACTGGAAGGCCCAAATGCTTAGCTAACTGGGCTTGGATAAAATTGTGGATTGATCCACTGTCAACTAGTGCGGTGACACGTTGCCCTTGAATGTAGCCCTCAATCTTCAGTGTTGTGGTTGCTGCTCGGCCGTCAATGGCGTTGAGGGAGATCACAGGAGACTCCTTTGTCAACTTTGTTTCCTCGCACCCTTGGGTCTGGTCCCGCTCATCATCATTTGGAGGAGAATTGTCTCCATCATCCATGATGATACAAAGGAATTGAGGCGGTTTGCACCGATGGCCCAAAACGAATCAGTCATCACAATTATAGCAGAGCCCATATTCTCGGTGGGCTGCCATCTCTGCCAGTGTCAATCTCTTGATTGGCAACTTTGGTAAATTAACTAGTTTAGGATGAGACGGATTTGGATTGAAGGGAGCTTGGGCAGCTTTTTGGAAGCTCGGACGTCCCGTGGTGCGGTGAGACGCCTTAACCTTATCCTCGACGATCTTGGCCATTCCCATCGCTTAAGGTAAGGATGTTGGTTGCAACAGGTAGAGCTCCCTCTGAATCTCCTCATTCAGCCCTAAGAGGAAGCAATTCAAGAGGTTTTGGTTGGTGAGCCCTTGAGCTCTAGTGGATAGCATTTTAAATTCGGCCATATAAGCTGAGACAGTGGTGGTCTGTTTAAGCTTGTATAGGGCAGCTTCATGGTTAATATAGGCAGAGGGCCTGAAACAGAACTCCATTGCACGGGCGAAAGCTTCCCAATTGGTGAGTTGATGGGTTGAATGCATAGAGTAAAACCACATCAATGCTGGTCCGGTCATGTAAAAGGCGGCTATCTCCAACTTTTGGTCAGTGGGGGTTTGATGATACAAGAAGAACCTCTTGATCTGAAAGAGCCACTCTAGAACGTTTGCTGTGATGACAGCGGTTTCTGGATTGATTCAGCCATGTTGAAGCTCTTCTCAATGGCAGTAGCATGTTGTTGGACAGTGGAATAGATGGTCTCCATTTGATGAAGAGTGTTGGTATGCTGCTGAAGTTGATCTGAGATTTTGGCAACGTTTTCCTCCAAGGCTTTGTGGCGAGTTGTCATGCCTTCCCCCACGTTTTCGTCTCAACGAGAGTACCAAATGATATGTTCTGTTCTTTTTTTTTTTTTTTTTTTTTTTTAAATTCTGGGCTAAAGGATTATGAGAAAATACGAAGAGATTGAGAGGAAGAATCAGATTAGATAGAGCAGAGAGAGAGAGAGAATTTGAGAAGGGAGAAGGATGCAAAATGCTTTTCTGCCTCTTTCATTCATTCCACTTTCGATTTGTAGGAGTACAAACAGAAACGGTTAGAGTTTGTACACATCAGCATGGAATATTCCTCAAATATAATCCTTAAGTTTGGCAGGAGCATGCATCTTTCTAGAACTCTTCCTTGGTTTCAGCGCTCTCCCAAATGAGCACAGCCCATTGGAGCTGGTGATGTGTGCATCCTCACTCTGTTTCGTATCAGTGTCAGTGTGTAAGTTCTGTAAGTTAGCCTGGATTAGATTATAGATTGGTCGTTGAGTATCATTTGTCAAATTCAGGTCTTGCCCCTTGTTACTGGTTGAGGTTGTTTGTTCTGTCATTGTAGACTTAAAGCATTTGTTTTAGAGCAGAGCTCGGCAAATTTGTTTCCCCGTATTAGTGTTCCTAAGATATACTGCATCAGGTCCTAACATGCATATAAAGCATCCAGCTTGCAGTTGTTTGTTGCTTCCTGCTTTGGCCATTCCATGAAGCTGAAGACTCCGAAAATATATTTGAAAAAGAAAAAAATAAAGATCCGAGAACATTGTTGTTTGAGAATGTTCAATGTTGTCTTATTGTTTACTGACCTTTGAGGGATTGGAATAAGAGACAGAAAATGTAGTTTAGTTATTGTGAAGCGTATATTTGTCGTTCTCATTGCTTCTATTCACTACAGGAGCAAATTTATGGCGTGGAAAGCAGATTCATAGTCATAATTATCGTGTTCCTGAACCTTTTAGGGATCAAGTATGTCTCTGGTTTATGACTTCCCTTATCTTACAAATCAGCAGCCTTTCTTTTCTAGAGCTGCATTTTCTTGTTACTTCATGTTTCAAAGTTGAAGCTTAGTGATTCAATTTTGCAATAGCTGTTTCAGATGAAGGCACATATGCCTTTGCTCGCTCTTATTTTTGCTCCTTGGCCTTTTAGAACCCCTCAACTTGTAATCACTCTTCATTGCAGATTGTTATCTTGATAGGGAGTTCAGCTAGTGCAGTTGATATATGTAGGGATCTGGCCGGAGTGGCGAAAGAGGTCCATGTGGCATCCAGAACAGTTGCTGATGAAACATATGAAAAGCTGCCTGGATATGATACTTTGTGGCTTCATTCTATGGTAATATAAGTACTCATCTTTGTATGAAGCATGTGGGGGCTATTGTGAGATGATGGGGCAACATGCTGGGAAGATTGGTTGATCTGAGCTTGTTATTTTTGTTAAAACAATGCAGATAGATTTTGCACATGAAGATGGTAGAGTGGTTTTTCGGAACGGGACAGCTGTTCTTGCTGATGTCATTTTGCATTGCTCGGGGTATGTCTCACTTTACTTGCTTCTGTGATGTACCTGTTGGTATGAGATGTAGTTTTTATGTGTGCTTAGAGACCTGCTGGGTCAGTCTATAGCAAGTGCAGAAGCAAATTTACAAACTCTATTGATTACAAACTCTGTTTTCTATAGGTACAAGTATCACTTCCCTTTCCTTGACACGAATGGTGCTGTGACTGTTGATGACAATCGTGTAGGACCTCTTTACAAACATATCTTTCCCCCAGCCTTGGCTCCGTTGCTCTCATTTGTTGGTCTACCGTGGAAGGTTATTCTCTATTTCTTTCATCTTCTGTTGTTTAATTTTGAGAGTGCATGTGAAGGTTCAATGATGTTGTTTCAGGTCGTTCCTTTCCCACTGTGTGAGTTCCAAAGCAAGTGGATAGCCCGTGTCTTGTCTGGGCGGAGTGTGCTTCCACCAGCAGAAGAAATGATGGAAGACGTTAAAGCTTTTTACTCGAGAATTGAAGCCTCTGGTGTACCAAAGAGATACACACACAGTCTAGGAGTTTCTCAGGTAGTACTCTCGTATCCAACTATGAGAAAATGACTATTTTCATATCACTTTTTCTCCCCAAATATTATAGATGAGATCTTGTTAGCCTTGCGTACATCAAATTGGGATAATCCCAAAGTGTATGCTTCTTACCTGTTAACAAATGCCCCTAGGAGTCTGCTGGACCATCATGTTATAGTTTTTTCTTACATACACACGCATATGCCTTCTTGGTCTTATGATGTTGAACCATTTGCAGTTTGAATACAATAATTGGCTTGCTGCACAATGTGGGTGCGCAGTCACTGAGAAATGGAGAGAGCAAACGTATCACGCAACGTCAGAGAACAAGCTTGTCCGGCCGGAAACCTACCGTGATGAGTGGGATGATGATCACCTGGTTTCACAAGCCTATAAAGACTTCACCAAACACACATCAAATGGATTTAGCAATGAGAACTGGGATATAGGACAGTACCCTTATAAATAAGGGTGAAAAATCGAGGCGACCATTGTATAATGTTTGTATGTTCCTCGACTTCTTGTGATTGTATTGTAGGGAGAGTATCTCCAACATTTTTCTCATTTTATAGTTTTTCTCCATTTTAGGTAATAAGAAGCGATTGTTTATTCTAATAGCTTTCTTATCTTATTCTAAAAAATGGGGAATGGGATGAAAGAGAAGATTTCATTCTCTGTTTCTACAGAAACTCCAAAAGTTTTTTAGGAATAAAAAATAATACTTTTTCTATTTTGTGAAGGTTGTCTCTTTTACTATTCACAATAATTAATTCATAATTTTATTTCTTTCAAAATTTGTTATAGACATAATTTTTTTTATATGAAAATGGTATCTTAAAGGCTCTATTTTATAATTACAATTTTTTTTTAAAAAAATTAGAGTGTAAATTAATATGATTATATTTATGTTAAATTTTAGTTAAAAAAGTAAAAATGGTCCTTTTTTTGTGAAATGGAGGTAGTAAATTTTTACGTTTTGTACAATACTTAATTATACAACAATCAATTCATATGATTCTTTCATTCAAAATTTCTTATAGAAATATAATTTTTTTTATGAAAATGGTGCCTTAAAGACTATTTTATGAATATAATTTTTAATTTTTTTTTATAATATAAGTTAATATAAATATATTTAAGTTAAATTTTAGTTAAAAAAGGTAAAATAGTCATTCTTTGTATACATTTTGTACAATATTTAATTATACAATAATTAAACAAGTCATAATTTGAATTTGATTTAAATTCATAATATTTAATTGTTATGTAATGAATACAAAATTTTATAAAATAGGGAAGCTGTTGGAGTTGGAGCAAAAAAATTATAAAAATTTTACTTTTTACTTCATTCTCTTATAGAAATTTTGGAGAAACTGTTAGAGGTATCCTAACAATAAGTAGCATTTAGGATCACGTTGAATTTGAACCACAGCCATACAGATGTAAGTTATCGAATTCTTTCTATAACAAATTCATATGATGGACTTATTAGGGAAAAAAATTTGTTTGGAATAAAAATGTTTTAGATTTGATGTTTTTCTTTTTGATTATATAAATTTGATGCTTTTTTTTTTTTGTGTTTAAGTAAAGTAGTTACATCTTGTAAATATAAAATATGAAGGCGCGCAAATGTTGAATGACTTTTTTACCTTTAAAGTTTAATATATTGTAATACTTTAAATAAATGTATTATTGTAATTACACTATTTTAGGACAATGGTTAAATTCTTCACAACATATCCATCTTTCAGCTCTTTTTCATTTAAGACCTCATATTTTAATTTATTATACTTTCCAATGTAAGACTGTTGGAAAAGTTCATCCATACTATTGAACGACCCTACACATTTGCCCGTTGGAAAATCATTTTTTTAGATATTAGGTACTAGAGGTTTAAAATTTTTCATTAAACTATCAAATTAAAATTTTATTCATCATTGAGATGTTAAAGTTTAATTTTGGAACAAACCTGCCTTTGATTTCATATTATCATTAAACAAGAACTTAAGCATAAGGTTTTATCAATTTCATTACCCTTTAACTTTAAAAAAATATTTTTATTAATGTTTAAAAGTACATTTATATGGATAAATCTTTTTATTTGTCTTTTTAATTAGTGCCTATATTCAAGATGAAGCCAACAAGAAAATTAGATGTAAGGTGCTCTCATGAAAATTATGTCAAATATAATCTTCAATTTTTTATTTTTAACTTAGATAAAATATAATATTAAAATATACAATCAAATTATTGAAAAAATTAATTTTCATCAATATCTATAATCTATGATTTATATGAGCTAAATTTCATCCTAAACTTTTGTTTGTTATCTTTTCATTCTAAAAAAAATAAAAATATGTTAATATGTCATAATAGGTTCAATTTGTTAACCAAATCAAAAGTTGTTACATAATAAGTGTACACATTGTACACAATAACTCTTTTATATATGAAAAAATTGATCATGCAAGATTTTATTTAACTATAAAAAAATTATTTCATCTCAAATTTCTATGAGACAAATTATCAAATAATTTAAAATAATTTTAAATATTGATGTTACAGAAGCATGGTTACTTAGAGTTTGTAGATTCTGTCTAATCGAGGGCTAATATGAAATATTTTAAAAAATAATTTTAAAAATAGGACACTTATTTGAGTATTAAACTTTGGATCTACTTACCTTAACATCCAAGATAGAGAAAATATTTCTAGGGCCTTTACACTATGTGTCCTAGGCACTAAGGACTTATTTCTTATTCTTCTTCTTTCTTTTTTGTCCCCCTTCTTCTTATTGGAGGATTAAACTTTGGATTTACTTATCATAATATCCAAGATAGGAAGTTGAGTTTTTTGAGCAAACCTGTATACTTTTAAAATTTATTTCCCCAACTAAGTGTAGTTTTTAAAATATTTCCTTATTGATTATACTTAAGTCATTCATCTATATTTTAGTTTGCTTTTAAGTCACAAAACTTTGCCAACAGCATTAAGGATAATTCAAAATCATAACTACAACTAAAAAGAATTAACAAACAATTAATAATAAATTAAAAAATAAAAATTAGGAGGAAATTAATTAAATAGTAAGCATGAAAGCATGGAGGTGAATTGAAATTTGCATGAATAGTTCTACGTGTATAGTTCAATAAATTACAAACATGAATTTTCAAAGTACATAAATTATAAATTTTATTAATTACCTTCCCAAAATTTTTATAGTAAGTTTTAGATTTTATATAATTGGGGAGTAAGATAAAATATTTTAAAAATTTTAGAACCAAAAGAGAATATTAATAGATTAAGAATGAAAAGGAAACATAAATAAAAGTTATGGACTATCTACAAAATTTACCCTATTTTTATATTAGCAACTTTTTAAACTTGGGTAAAATATAGGACTACATATTTTATTTTAAATAAAAAATAATGGTATATTTAACATTAAGTTGTGCTTTTTTATATCTATGGTGTGTGTTTTCTTTTACTTTTTTTTGATTTTTTCTGTCTATTGCCTATTGTATTTTTTTGATAAATTTATTTTGAAATATATTATTAAATATTATTTATTTAATTAATATAAAATTAAATATACTTTTAACATTTTTTGGAGAAATAACTTTTTCAAAAATTAAATTAATTTATTGCAACAAGTATAAATATACATTTTGTGGGGACTTTACTCCTTAATCTGCTATAGTGATCCTGTTTGGTATTAGTATTGGTAATCAGTATCAAAGTCTTAAAAAAAACTATCTAAAACCAGCTTTTAACTTTTTACTTTACTAGTTTAACTTTCAATTTTAATGAATTACCCAAAGCTCTAATGTTAATTATAAAAATTCCTCAACAAGAACATGATTGATAATATATTCAAGATAAACAAAAAACATATATAAGTTGCCCCATAAAAATTACTCAAATATAACCTTCAATTTGCTTGATTTTTAACTTAGTTAAAATATAGGATTAAAATATGAAATTAACATTGGAAAAGTTAATCTCTTTAATCAATATCCTATGTGAGCTAAATGTTGTCCCAAAATTTTGATTGTTCTCTTTTTATTCTAAGAAAATTAAAAATATTTTAATTTGTCCCCACTAGGTGCAATTCGTTAACCTAACAAAAAATTGTCTCACAATAAGTGCATACATTCACTACTAACTTTTGTTGCTTTTCCAATGGCATCTTTACCAACGGCTACGCTGTTGGTAATTATTTCCAACGTGGTATCATAGTAAAAAAAAATTTTCATGTTTTTTTTTTACCAACGGCTAATTAGCAACCCTTAGGGGTGAGCATCTATTCGGTTTTAACCGAAAAAACTGAAAAACCGAATTTATTCAGTTTTTTCGGTTAGCACAATTCGGTTATCGGTTCGGTTTCGGTTATAACCGAATTTTTAATTCGGTATTCGGTTCGGTTTCTGGTTAACGAAATGAAAAATCGATGACCGAAATAACCGAATTTGTGTTGTGTTTTTTGAAGTTTGAAACTTAAGCATGAAATATGTTTTATTTATGTTATCATTCAAACAAGTTATGTTTTGTTGTATCTTGGTAAAGGATCCAAGGACAATTTATGTTGTGCGCAGTTGATGAAAAAATGTGTTGTTGGTTTTATATTCTATGTGCAGCAAGTTGGAAAAATATTATTAAGAAAATTCGGTTTCGGTTAATTCGGTTTTAGGTGGAAATTCAGTTATTTTGGTTACCAGCTTTACCAATCGAAAACCGAATTATTTCGGCATTTCGGTTTCGATCTTAACCGAAATGACCGAATGATCAGCCCTAGCAACCGTCATGGCCATTGGTAACTTTCCAACTTCCCTGCGTTGGTAGAATTTTTTTTTTATTAAGGCTAATTTACCAACGGCTGGTTTTTAAATGCATCTTATTCGTTCTCCAGCTTCAGTCGCGATTTCCGGTGGGGATGGGGGAGAGAGAAGCTCTGGTATCACCGTGATGGCGACGCAATCAATTGCCGTCCATTCTCTGGCCGTTTTGTGCCGTTTTGGCTCCATTTCATAGATCAGGTCCTTCTTAGCACGGGTATGTGTGTATTTAATAGATATTTTCTAATTTTAGGTATATATTTGTGAAAAAATCGTTGAGGGATTTTGATACATTATTGTTTCAGTTTCAACTCTTATTTGAGGTTTCATAGCTTGTCATTGTTACATTCCGTAGCTTCTGAAGTTGGTAGAGATACGTTTATAATTTTTTTTTCTGTTATTCGAATTTTTTTTATTTTGAGGGAAAAAATTGTATTTTATTATTTATGTTGTAATTAAAATTTATGTATTATGACTGTGGTTCTACATTTTTCTGGTTATTTTAGTTGGGTTTTTCCCATTTATTTTGTGTTAATTATTTATTATTTATGGGTAATTTTAGTGATGGAAAATGTGAAGATGAAATTTATTTATGGTATTTAATTATGTTGAAGATAGGTATTTTCAATTTCCATATAGATTGTTTATTTCATTTATTTTTTTCTATATTCTTTAGATCGTAATTAGTTGACTTAAGGTTTAGTTTGAGTGATTTAGCGTTGGGTAATAGTAATAATAATAATAATAATAATAATAATAATAATAATAATAATAATAATTAATTATTATTATTTATTATTATTATTATTATATATTATTATAAGATGTACCCAATAATATAAACATAATAATAGTAATAATAATAATTAAGAATAGTACATAGTAGTAGTAGTAAGTTAGAAAATTATAATAATGAAACTAAGTAATAATAATTACCTTAATCATAAGAACAATAAGAATGAGAATAATAATAATGTAATAATACGCTTAATAATAAGACTAATATGAAAAATATAACAACAACAATAATAATATTAATGATAATGATTAGTATAATAATAATACAAAACAAAATTATTTGTACCAAATTTTTATAATAATAGTAATAGTTCTAATAATAGTCATAATAATATTACGTCCAAATAATAATAATAAAAATAATAATAATAATAATAATAATAATAATAATAATAATATCCTAATAATAATAATACTAATACAAATATTAATATATAATAATAATAATAATAATAATAATAATATATTATTATTATAAAGGAATAATACTAATGATAATAATAACAATAATAATTATTATAATTTTTATTATACTTATAATAAAACCAATACTAATTATATATATTTATTACTTTAATTATAGTATTAAGTACAAAAATACCCATAGTAATTAAATTTGACTAATAATAATACTATACCCATAATAATACAGATAGTAATTATATATAGGGTTGACAGGTCCGCGAAAGTTAGAAAATAATCATAATGAAACTAAGTAATAAAAATTATGTACGTTAATCATAAGAACAATAAGAATGAGAATAATAATAATGTAATAATACGCTTAATAATAATAATAATATGAAAAATATAAACAACAATAATAATAACATTAATGATAATTGTTATTATAATAATAATACAAAACAAAATTATTTGTACCAAATTTTCTATAATAATAGTAATAGTTCTAATAATAGTCATAATAATATTACGTCCAATAATAATAAAAAAAAATAATAATAATAATACTAATAATTATAATAATAATAATACTAACAATAATAATAATAATTTATTATTATAATTAAAGGAATACTGGCTATACTAATGATAATAATAACAATAATAATTATAATAATTATTATAATTTTTATTATACTTATAATAAAACCAATACTAATTATATATATTTATTACTTTAATTATAGTATTAAGTACAACAATACCCATAGTAATTAAATTTGACTAATAATAATACTATACGCATAATAATACAGATAGTAATTATATATAGGGTTGACAGGTCCGTGAAAGTTAGAAAATAATCATAATGAAACTAAGTAATAATAATTACGTACGTTAATCATAAGAACAATAAGAATGAGAATAATAATAATGTAATAATACGCTTAATAATAATAATAATATGAAAAATATAACAACAATAATAATAACATTAATGATAATGGTTATTATAATAATAATACAAAACAATATTATTTGTACCAAATAATTGTAATAACAGTAATTGTTCTAATAATAGTCCATAATAATAATAAAATAATAATAAATAATAATAATAATAAAAATAAAAATAATACTAATAATAATAATACTAATAATAATAATAATAATAATAATAATAATAATAATAATAATAATAATAATAATAATAATTATAGGAATACTTGCTATACTAATGATAATAATAACAATAACAATTATAAGAATAATTATTATATTTATGATACTTATAAAAATACAAATACTAATTATATATAATAAATTTTTAAATAATAGTATTAAGTACAATAATACCCATAGTAATTAAATTTGAGTAATAATAAGAACCATTGGAATTATGTATAGCGTTGACAGTTCCGCAAGTTTGGGGACTTACTTGTTGTAGAGAGGAAAACTATAAAAACTTTCTCTAGGTTTTGTTATTATCTCACAATTTATTAAGTTAATTACGTTTCAATCCCTGAACCTTTTGTTATCTTTATTAACTCAATATTAAACTTCACTACCTATATCATTTTCATTTACTTGATGGCTTTAGGATTACCAACAGATTTAGTTTGTAATGGAGTCCGCCCGTAGTTGGATGTACAGTAACCGTTTCTTGCCTGGCCGAACGGGTTACACACAACAGTGGGAGTCCGGGGTTGATGAATTTATATCATTTGCTGTCTCTCATCCTGAAACAATGAGCGGGTTATGCATTCGCTGTCCTTGTCGGAAGTGTAAGAATTTGCGGTTTAAAGAGTCTGACGAGGTCAGAGTTCATCTGTACAAATGGGGGTTTAAGCCTTTTTACTTGAATTGGACGGCTCATGGGGAGCCATTTAATGAAGCATCAGATACAGACCCGGGTGTGGGTGGCTTTGATCAGTTTGACCAGGGGTCTTCGACGAATCCATATGAAAGGATGGTATTAGATGCCGTTGGGCCTAATTTCTCACAATTTCCGGAAGACAATGTTGCGCAGCCGAATGAAAGTGCACAAAATTTTTTTAATCTATTGAATTCAGCATCAACCCCTCTATGGGATGGGTGCGAAAATCATTCTGAGTTATCTGCTGCTGTCCGTCTTCTTAACCTTAAGTCTGAGTATCACATGTCACGAGCATGTTTTAATGGCATTGCCCAACTGATGAAAGAGACTCAACCTACAGATAGTAAGATGCCATCAAATTGGTTTGAAATTAAGAAATTAGTTTCACAGTTGGGCCTGTCTCACCAGAAGATTGACATATGTGTTAATAATTGCATGTTGTTTTGGAAAGATGAAAGTAATCTTTGTATTTGTAAGTACTGTGGAACTGAGAGATATAAGCCAAAAAAGGGTGGTCGGGGTAAAGATCGACCAAGAAAAACCATACATTACTTACCACTAAGCCATCGTCTGCAACGCTTATTTGCATCAATGTCAACAGTAGAGCAGATGAGGTGGCATCAGGAGAAAAAACAAATCCCAGGTGTTATAAAACATCCATCAGATGGTGAAACTTGGAAACATTTTGATCGGACCTACCCATGGTTTGCTTCGGAAGCACGAAATGTCCGATTGGGGTTGTGTGCCGATGGATTTACCCCTTTTGGACCATCTGGAAAACAATACTCTTGTTGGCCTGTTATCGTTACTCCGTATAATTTTCCCCTTTGAATGTGCATGAAAAAACCCTATATGTTCCTTTCGTTGTTGATTCCAGGTCCACGTAGCCCAAATCATAAAATTGATGTTTATCTACAACCTCTAATAGAAGAGCTATGGCATCTGTGGTTTGATTGCGTTGAAACATGGGATGCGTCATTGAAAGAAAATTTTATTCTTCGAGCAGCATTAATGTGGACCATAAATGACTTTCCGGCTTATGGCATGCTTTCAGGATGGATGACACATGGGCGATTATCTTGCCCAATTTGTATGGGCGAAAGTAAGGCATTCCAACTTAAGTATGGCGGAAAATTTTCATTTTTCGACTGTCACCGGCAATTTCTTGGCCGGAACCACCCATATAGAAGAAATTGTACTTGTTTTAAGAAGGGGAAATCAGAGAAGTCATTGCCTCCCGAGCGCTTATCAGGTGAGGCTATATTTGAAAGAATCTCCTGGATTCCATCAATTGGTAACGATGGTCCACAACATCGCCCGTGCGATTATGGGAAATCACATAATTGGACGAAGCGAAGCATTTTTTGGGAGTTACCATATTGGGCCACGAACTTAATCCGACATAATCTTGATGTCATGCATATTGAGAAGAACGTGTTTGAGAATATATGGAATACTGTGATGGATGTTAAGAACAAAACGAAAGATAATGTTAAAGCACGGAAGGACCTCGAAATTTATTGTCATCGGCCGGAGTTAAACATGGTTCCACTTGATGATGGTCGTTCATTCAAACCAAAGGCGAGGTTCACATTTGATGTTAACCAAAGGCAAGATGTGATCGCTTGGGTAAAATCTTTACGACTCCCTGATGGATATGCCTCGAATCTTGGGAGATGTGTTGATACCTCTGGTTGCAATATGTATGGCATGAAGAGTCATGATTGCCATGTTATGATGCAAAGGCTTCTCCCCATTGCCCTTGAAGCGCTTCCCGAGAATATATGGAAGCCATTAACGGAGTTAAGCCTATTCTTTAGAGACTTGTGCTCTTCAGAGCTGCATGATAATCACTTGTTGGCGTTGGAGGCCAATATTCCAATTATAATTTGTAAGCTTGAGAGAATTTTTCCTCCCGGGTTTTTTGATGTCATGGAGCATCTCCCAGTTCACTTGCCATATGAAGCAAGGGTTGGAGGACCTGTTCAGTACCGATGGATGTATAAATTTGAGCGGTGCATGCATGACCTAAAAATGAAGGTTTCTAATACTGCTCATGTTGAGGGATCGATATGTGAAGCATACCTTATAGAGGAGACTTCCATCTTTTGCTCTCATTACTTTGAATCCCATGTTCCCTCCATGATGAACCGAGTACCGCGAAATGATGATGGTGGTCCTGTCCCATGTAATGGTGAGTTGTGGTCCATATTCACCTTTCCGGGACGTCCATATGGTGCATGTAGATATAGATTCCTCACGGACGATGAACTCAGACTTGCAACCACATACGTTCTTCTAAACTGTGCTGAGATCAGGCCATATCTAAAGTAAGTCATCGTTCATGATCATCCAGTACTTTGATTATTTTGAAGTTCAGGACTAATCATCTGACGAAACTAACATATTTTCCTCATTTCTGTATTTGCTCACAGTATGTTTGTGGACATGGTAAGGGAAACTGCACCTGATATAACCATGTCTGAGATGGACATACACATTGAAAACAATTTCTCAAGCTGGCTCCGACACTATGTACGTGTGCTTTTAGTCACTATGTATTGCAATATGTTAAGTTATAAACTTCCAGATATATTGTCCTAAAATGAAAATGTTTTACATAGGTTGATGACCCAGGTAACAATATTGTCGATAACATCTTGTGGGATGTTGCATGTGGACCCTCACGTCGGGTAGAGACATGGCCGGTTTATTTCACAAATGGGTACAAGTTTCACATAAGTGAATGGGGCAAGGACAAATCAACATTTAATAGTGGAGTCTGCATACGAAGCACAGGTTCAAGCGAAGTTGAATGTGATTTTTATGGTATATTAGAAGAAGTCATTCAACTCGAATATCCTGGCTATCCACATAAGAATGTTGTCTTGTTTAGGTGCAACTGGTTTGACCCAACACCTGAACGTGGAACTCGAATGCATAAACAGTTTGGGTTAGTTGAGATCCGGGATAGCCGCAGATATCAGAAGTTTGATCCTTTCATTCTAGCATCACAGGCTGACCAAGTTTACTACACACCATATCCGACAAAGTCACGTGAAAAAAACGGGTGGTCAGCTGTTATGAAGATAAAACCTAGATGGATAATCCAGTATGCAATTGTTGACAAGGATGACGTTTATCAAGACAGTGGATCCGTGAGTTGTCAAAGAATTGAAGATGACCCAGTTGAGGAGTTAGCTGACCCGGGTGTCGGTGATGATATTGAAGAAGATGTACTTGACGAGGGGGGATCTAATGACGATACAGATGATGATGAGGAGTTTATATCCGATGACAGTGACACGGAAGAAAATGAGGAGTTTGACGAGAATGGAAGCACTGGGTCGAATGAATGAATGTAACGGTTACCATGTGTAATGATCACGAGTCATTTGTAATGTTTAGAACATATTTGGTAAATTTATGTACCCCTAATACTCCATAATATATGTCAGTAAACATATGTTATGTTTACTTTTCTTACTTAGATAATAATAAATGCAGATGCCGCGTAAAGGGGATAACACCTATAAGCGCCGACCTGGGAAAGGACCATTTGCGCAGTTTAAGGAGGTCATGGAGCCAATACTTAATGCTCGACAGAGGATGGGTTCTTCATCCCGGGCACAATACAATGTCGGTGTAGAGACGCAGGACACAACAGTGCCAGCGACGCACGTCCACTCACATGAGCACCGATCTTACGGCGGTGGAGGCACGACATCTGGACATGGATCTGGTGCGCGCCATGTTAGGCACCCGATAGTGACGACTCATCCCTCAAATGATGATATACATATTGATGACATCCCATCATCGATGTCATAGACACCAGCTCGAGCGCGGATAAGGATATCCCCACATGGTAACACGTAAGTGATGAATATCCTACAAACATTATAAAAATAGTAATATTACTTACATTACTATGAATCATCAAGAAGTCACTAAGTAATCATTTGAACTTTGCAGATTCATTCCAGCTACAGCGACACGGTTGGTGACACCATATTTGACCACACATTTCAAACCCTATTCTGATTGGTCCTCCGTCTCTGCATTAGACCTTCAGCAATGGTGGCGTGTTTTTGAGGTATAACACATATATTAGTATGATAATGATGTATTAATGTCAAAACAACTACTTGCTTTTTTCATGCTAATAGTTTACACATATTAACCTGTACAGAGGAGCTGTGAGTGGGATCCGATACACCATAATGAGGTGTATCGGGTGTGGAATATCTTGGGAGCACAGCATTACAGAAGCATGATGTCAGAAATCCGACGTGTGAAGGATCCTGTTAAACGTCGAGCAAAGGCAAACTTTATGTCAGATGCTGCATATGCGGAAATGGAGGCATATTGGGCCAGTCCGGAGTTCATTCAGAAGTCCGCTAGATTCAAGGCAATGCGAGCAACAGTGACTGACGAGGATTCACAGTCTGGCTCTTGCAGCGCGACATATGCAGGGGGATCTATCTCGATGTCTGCACATCGAGAGCAAATGGTATGTATCTCGTAAATGTTCTTTCATTTTACATTTAAGTAAATAATGAACTTAAATTACATATTAATCTTACGTTTCATTCAATTAGAGAGAGAGAGATCCAGAAAAGAAGGACCCTGACTTGTTTAAAGTCCTTCAAGCAACACATAAAATGAAGAATGGGAAATATGTTAGTAAGCACTGTGAAGAAGTTGCTGTAAGTATTAGAACTTTTTGTTGTAAACTATTCTTAAGATATTTACCATGTTTTACCAATAATGTATGGCTCAAATGTATTTTATTATGTTTCTGTAGACTCGTATCAGTGCAGAGATTGAGGAGCAAACACAACAAGAGGATGGATTAGAGCCAATTGATGAACTAGCAATAATTAGTACTGCATCTGGCGGTAGAAGGAGAGGGCGTGTTTTTGGATTAGGATCTGAGCAGTGTGTCATACCAGGCCGCCGAATGCCAGGTGCCATCCTACCTATCGACATCACACAGACACCGCAGTTCAACGAGCAAGTACAGAAGATGATGGCGGAGGAGAATGCGCGAAGGGATGCCGAGTACGAGAGGAAGCTCGAGAGAATTAAGAGGAGACAGAGAGCAGAGATGGAGGCGAATAGAGCCGCATTGGAGGCGAACCGGGCTCAGTTGGAGATTATTTGTCATTCGCTAAACCTTCCGTGCCCGCCGGCTCAACAAGTTCCACAGTATCCTGATGACTCGGACTCGGAGGATGAGGAGATAGTCGGGACTCCGTGATGGTCGTCATCAACAGGTAAATCATTTCCAAATTTCTTGTGTTATCAGACTTACATAATAATTGTTAGACCTAATTAAGACTCAGTTGAAATTACTGAGATGTGTAATCCGTTGAATGTTGTATGGTTTGTTCCAGACATATATGTACTTGTTTTAATTATGGTGTATTAGAGAATATTTGATGGAAATTACGTGTGCATATCTGTGTAATCTTTATTGCTGAGCAAGGCTGGGGGAACTTTGGAATTGGTATGTCCGTTTCGAACTTGTTTCAAACAGGGAAAAACACGAAACAACCGCAGCCTGGAACTGAAAATGTACATTACCAACGTGCAACGTTGGTAAATACCAACGGCCGTTTACCAACTCGCACTAGTTGGTAATTACCAACTGTCATCCGCGTTGGTACTTACCAACACTGTTACCAACGTGTATGCAAGTTGGTAATTACCAACGGCTTGCTACCAACTCGCACGCGTTGGTAATTACCAACTTTGACGCACGTTGGTAATTACCAACCCCCTTACCAACTGCTGTAAGTTGGTAATTACCAACGCGGTCTCCTACCAACTGTCATGCGTTGGTAATTACCAACTGCGCATCCTAATTACCAACTGTCTTACCATGCATGTAAGTTGGTAACTGCCATACGCGTTGGTAAGTACCAACTGCCATGGCAATTGGTAATTACCAACTTCCATGACAGTTGGTACTTACCAACTATGCGCATGGCAGTTGGTAACTACAACTACGCGTTGGAAACCAAGCCCGGTTCCTGACCGTTGGTAATTACCAACGTGCATTTTACCAACGTCTACGCATTGGAATTTACCAACGTGTTATTTTTTACGCGTTGGTAAAAAAATTTCCAACGAATCGAATACCAACGTGCGTTTACCAACGGCTGGCGATTGGTGAATTTAGTTTACCAACGCGCAGCAGTTGATAACTGGCAGTTGGTAAACTGGAGAATTTTAGTAGTGCTTGTTCAATATCATATGTGAGCTAAATTTCATTCTAATTTTTTTATTGTTCTTTTTCCATTCTGAACCATTTAAAAACATTTTATTTTGCCCCCAATAGGTGCAATTTATTAACCCAACAAAAAATTGTTACCCAATAAGTGTATACATTGTGCACAATAACTATTTCATACATGGTAAAATTTGATAACATTTTTTTTTAATTGTAAAAAAACTACTCCATCCGTCCCATATTATTTGAAATAGTTGACTTTTTGTCATAGTTTGACTTGAATTTATTTATATTATTGGTTATTAGAAAAAAATTTTAAAAAATATATTTGGAAACTATAGGTTTTTATTTATCATTTATATAATTTTTTTTTATTTATATACTAAAAATTGAAAATAAAAAATCATTATTAAATAGTTTTTGTCAGTTCAAATTTCTCAAAGAGCAATTATTAAATAGTTTAAATACATAAACATAGTTACTCTGAATTAATAGATTTCATCCAATTTGGGATTAATATAGAATATTTTAAAAAATTTAAAACAAAAATAGAATACTTAATAGGTTAAGAATGACAGTGACGCATAAATTAAAGGGTATGGACTATCTACAAAATTAACCCTATTTTTATGTTACCAATTTTTTAAAACTTGGACATACTATAATACAATATATATATATTATTTCAAATAAAAAACTAAGCGTATATTTACATTGATTTGTATTTTTTATGCCTATTATGTGTTTTTAATAAACTTATTAGAAAAAAATATTTGAAAATATATTATTAAATAAATTTACATTAATTACATGTACTTTATTCACGTTCAAAGAACGTATCAATGACTAGTGTGTGTATATATAAATTCCAATGAGTATTTTTTTATACATAAAATACTTAATATTTAATGTTGTAATTATATTATTCAGTAGTTAATAATATTTATATTTAATAATATTTTTATATGC
Organism: Aquilaria sinensis; assembly: GCA_005392925.1. Lineage (NCBI taxonomy): Eukaryota > Viridiplantae > Streptophyta > Magnoliopsida > Malvales > Thymelaeaceae > Aquilaria > Aquilaria sinensis. The sequence continues at coordinate 543,816 of SMDT01003246.1, read as the reverse complement.
CACAAATTTACATTTTACTCCCCATCGAGGTTTATGATAAATTACGATCTTTATTTGTCAGGTTTTGCTGGTTCATTTATATTGAGGAACAGAGGGTTCCATGGTGTTCATGGGAGAGGCTGCATGTGTTGGTTAAAACAGGCGGGTGGCTATGATGGGTTTCAAGATGTTCTTGCATTCAATAGATCAACGCTAGCCAGGCAAGGTTGGCATTTTGTCAAGAGAACCTGAACAGTCTAGTCTCTTGGGTGTTTAAAGGTAAATATTTCCCTTTCACATCATTCCTGCGTGCCCCTCAGCCTGCTAGTTATTCGAACATTTGGAAGAGTATCCTAGCAGGTTAGGAAGTGCTTCAAGCTGATTGCTTTTGGTGGATAGGCCGGGGAGTGGAAGTGTTAGTTTGGAGAGAAAACTGGATTCGGGGGCCACACATGAAGCCCATACCATAACAACGGCACTACCACACTTGTGCCACCTTATAATTACCAATCCAATTGACCAGAATTCATTCACCTAGAGGAATGGCAAGGTGGATGCACTTTTTCACCTTCAGCTGCGTCTTTGATAAATGACATACCCTTTAAACCCCAAATTCGTTGAGGATTTATTCACTTGGGGCATGACTGATAATGATTGGACAGTTTACCGTCATATCTGTTTATCATTTAGCTTATGCCTTCTTATATGGTTAAGATCCTCTAGTGAAGTTGGATTTCTGGCGATGGTTTTGGGGGTTGAGTCTTCCACCTAGAGTTTTAGTCTTCTTTTTCATATGCCTTCTTTGGTTAGATAACTGGCACATAGCGAACTCTAGCCCTTAACATCATCAACAAAGGGTGGACGGTGTAGTTCCTAAATGGCAACAGCTTCTTGCAGACATTGTCAAGCTAAACATGGATGCAGCTTGGCAAAAAGAAAGCAAGTGGGCAACTGTAGGAATGGTTGGCAAAGACCATGAGGGAATGGTACAGTTCGCTGTCTCTCTTGGTTTTTCCCGTTCGGGCACAGATCCTTTGTACCTTGAAGCTGTGGCAATTTTGTAGGGGTCTTAAGGGGGCCTGCCTTAGGGAAATTGATCAAGTGATAGTAGAATTTGATTCTCAGGTGTTAGTTTCTAAAATTTTGAGCTTGCTTATTCCTTCATTGTTTTATTTTGAAGCCATAATTGGTAACTCTCGTAGCTTAGGTAGCTACTTTTATGCTAGTTGTTTAGTTAATGATGTTGCCCATGCTCTTGCCAAAAGGGTCTAGAGTCTTTTATATGTGTCTATTGCTGTAAGGACATTTCTCTATGGCTTGGTAATGCACTTTTAATTGATCAAATAGACGGCCTATGAGCATTGCTTAAAAAATTTATATTTATTTAAAAAAAAAATCAAGAAACATTTATCATGGCAAAGGCAATGGAGTATAAACTTCCAATTCAACCAGTAAATTCTGGGCATGCTTCAATAGCTATCCTAATAGTACGCTGCTTGACATGCATTCCATGTATAATACACATTTGTACATGCCGGTGTGTGCTAGGTAAGACTAGACTGAAGCTGTTTGGAGGTACTGTACTTTTGTTTTATTATATTCTTTTTACTCACTAGGAAAAAAGTTTTTTTTTGTCAAAGTTATCTCCTATTATAAATAAAGGGTTTTTAAAAGAAGAAAAAGAGTGAGGGAAGACTTAAACCCTAGGTAAAATGTGTAAAAGTCATATCACTTTTTAAGCGATGGAGGTGTGGAAGAGTTAAACTAAGGTATGAAGACGGGACATTAAAAGAAAGTTAAACTAAGAGAATTTTCATAATAAATGAAAGATTTTTTATTTTTAACTTTTCTTACCATCAAAACTCAAACTCTAAAACTAAACCTAAAATAAATCAGATGAGGCCCATAATTAAGGTTGAAGGTCGGATCAGTATGCCTTGATGGAATGGTTTGTATTTGCGGGAGAACCAACTGCAACCTAGCAATTCATGTCCTTCGACTTTGATTTCTAAGTTGACTATATACAAAAATCAATTTATGATGTGAAATCAACTATATCATGGAGTTATGTGATGGGAATAGATTTTAGTTGACATACAGTTCCATAAATTCTAGTGTTCCCCTGTTCATATATATGTGTATGTGTATGATCAACGGGACAATATATGTTTTATTTTTATTATTAACAAAAAGATATCATTCTACCTAATAATAAAATGAAATCTAACATCTATGACTAATGACATTAACGTTCGAAGAACCACAAAGATATATATAATCAACATGACAACGTATGTTATAATTATGTTCACAGTTCAAGTGGCTGAACCGCATAATAATATCCATCAGGAAAAAAGAAATCTCTATTACATCAAAAGAAGATAAAAAAGTAACTCATTCTCAAGTTTCTACAAAGAATTTTCTATTAAAAAAAAATCCCTTTTTTGCCCCTTGAACGTCCATGATTTACACACCTAGATCTTAAACTTTTTTAGCCACCATTTCTTATCTTGAAACATAAAGTTAAGGGGACAAGTAGGAAGAAACATACAGGTGTAGGAGCCAAACGGGTATAGTAATGTGTAATTTCATCAATAATGATGTCTAATGTCATCTGTAATGATGTCTAATGTCCTTATTCTAATGTCTAATTTCATATATAGTAGTATTTAATTGCATGTAAAGAGCTGTCCAGCATTATCTATAATAGTGTTTAATTTTTTCTATATTGATATTTAATATCCTCTACAGTATTATCTAATTTCATCTGTGGTGATATCCAATTTCACTAATAGTAGTTTCTAATTTTGTCTAAAAACAAACAAACAAATTAAGTACTAGAAAAACAATACTAGACACCAAAATAACAGTTATAGATACCACTTTTGCTAGGATATGTGTTAACACTCATTTTGATATTTCCCTAGGTGTCTTAGGATAGATTAGTTAAACTTTTGCTAATTAGTGTATAGGGGCATTTTAGTCTTTTTATGTTATAAAATTGTCGTGTCATGTCTTAAAGTTTGTTTGTGAGTCTTTGAATTCCGTTTAGGTCTTAATTAGATTATTTTGATTTTTTATTGTAAAGTTTGAGGTTTTTGAGTAATTTTAACTAAAATTGCACTTTTTGGGTGAAAATTGAGCTTAATTGTTTAATTTGTGTCTTGATTTATCAATTCAAAAGAGTTTGGGTTTAATTGAAGTTTCTAGAAAGTTTTGGGCTTTAATTGAACAAATTTACTTCCTTTCGGCTTAATTTGAAAATCCCGTGAAGTGTTGTGCTTAGTTGAATTATTTTATTATTATGGGTTAAAACTGAAGTTAAAAGCAAAACTAGAGACTAAACCTATCAATAGTGTATTGTCTCCTAATTTGATTAGGATTTCATCTTTGAATAATTTTCTTAGAGTTTAAGCATGGCCTAGGCTATAAATATGTTCAAGATTAGTTGAACTATAGGGTTGGAACTGGAAAAATAAAAGTTAAATTCAAAACCTTAAGTTGATACTGGGTAAAAAGAGAAACCTCAGCCTTTGCCCTTAAGTTTTCACTATCCGCTGGTCAGACCCCTGGAATTGGGTTCCTGTTGCCTTGGCCCTTGTCTCTGTTCAACTTTAACTCGCAATCGCTTGTTCCTATTTTCGCTCTTCCAATCAACTTCTTTGATGTTGACGTAGTACCAACGAAGCACTACTCGCTGTTAATTGCAACACTACTGCTGGAGACCACAGCCACCGCTAACTACTATCCAAGGGTCATTGCATGGTATTGCAGCGACCCAGCCTGCCAACGGTCGCCGCCATTTGCTCTCTACTATCACCGAGAAATGAAGAAGGAGAAGAGGAACTGGGTCACATGACCCATTTGGCCACAACCTAGCCAATAATTACACTTGTGCCCGAGGGGCTGCTGATGTTACCCACTCCGGGGTAGTCTAGTTATGGTGCCAAAATTGTGCATTTAAAACTCCCAGGGTTAGTATGTTTTGTAAGCCATCAGAACAATACCCTTAGTGTGCATACCCAAGTGGCCCTCTTAAGCATTATGTAAATGCATGCATATTGGTCCAACCATTATACACACATTCACATTTTATGCACACCATGACAACAAGAAAGAAAAACACTAGCACAAATCTTAATCTTGGCTACCATAGATTAGGCAATCTTGTTAAGTTTAAGTAATCAGCCACTGCATTTGAAACTTTCTCCAAAAAACTATATTAATCTAGCCATGTACCCCATGTTTTCTTTACTTCAATATCAAGTAAAAACTTAAACCAAACCAGGGAATTTAGTTTTATACCAATAGCCCACCAATGGACCAAGTTATAGATTTTTTAAGTTGGTTACAAAATTCTGACAAAATGAACAGTAACTTAGCCAATTTTACAATATCATATTAAATTCAGAAATTCCAAATCCTAGTTTAACTTTTAGATGTGCTCTAGATGTGATCGAAATTTTTTACCAAGATTCATTTTATATAGGGAGATATTAAACTTTAGGTGTTGGGTAAAAAATCTGGCCACTTTTGGATCATTTTGCCTATACAAATTCTCCAAACCATTTAAACACTTCATTTACAAGGGGTAAGCCCCCCAAGGCTATAACATATATGTCCAATACATATAGGAAATATATTCTCTTGCATTTAACAACAATATGTGGCCACAATAGAATTTACAAGTAAGCATCCTATCATTCACACTTAAGATAATTTTATACCACATCATATACATAGCCAAAACATTACTCAAATGTTCACATGCTAGTCTCAATTTATATACACTACATGTATATGCATACATGCACTACATAATGGTCTTAACTTAGCTAAATATGCACCCTAAGTTACAGGAGTGCTTGAGACATAATAGACTCCAGAAACAAGATGCTGGACAGTTGTTGCATACCACAGTAAGTACCATCACTAAAAATACCAAATGTTCTTCTAAAATCACCAAACTTTCTAGATCATAACTAGATATATGGAAGTTCAAGTTCCTGAAATTTCAAATCAAAACTCAAACTACAAAGGCCAGTTTGAATGTTATCTTTTTGCTAGACCTGAAATGAGTAGATTTGATGGGAGTAAGTTTCATTGTGAAACTTAATAAAGGTAACACTTGTACTATTAATAAAATGTTACCCTTATTAAAACCTGCATCCAACGACACTTAAACACAAAATCACAATGCATATGTACAAGATATAGCAACCAAATGTAGCAGCCATTCACAACCAACAAACACATGAAATGCGATAGCAACATAAATCATAGGTTAGTCTATAAAACATGCAATAAACTTAAGTAAATCACTATGATAGCCCTCCTTAAGCTTAAGCTTGGTCTTAGGAGAGTTTTAACATTAGTTAGAACTAACTTTGGGCTCTGGAAACCCTTCAATTCGTTGTCATCACCGTGCATTTCACACTAGGTCACAAAATCTTCAATAAGTTCACTCCCCTCACTAAGCTTGGTTCATCAAGCTCATGACTCTCTTCCAAGCTTAGCCTAGCTCCATGGATACTTGAAAATACAGTAAAAAATCCATGAAAGTAATAGATCCCTTAACTTGAGTGTATGCTAAAATTGGAGCTTGATCTTACGTGCACTCAAGTCTTAGCACCAAATAGCTTTCAATTGCCTTTTCTTACTTTTAATTGCAACTAATTGCAAACTTGGAGGTATGGTAACTATGGAAGAAGTGTGGAGGAGGGTGGGCCGAATGTGAGAAAATAAAATGTGGTCTTGACTATTTAAATGGTGAAAAATACACTAAACACACTTAAGTAGTCTTAACCTTGCTTTATGTCATTTTCCGTACTACAAGACCATAGTTTATTAACCTTAATTTCTTGGATCACATTTGACTTCCTTATCCCATGCCTTAGCTGCCCTCCCTAGTGTGGGATAATCCAACAATTTCACCATTTGACTTAAGTCAAAGACATACACATTGTAAGACTTTACATTAGAACACTTAGCTCATTTATGCCTTTTTGTGTCTTCTTTGTCCTTAGTTGTCTTCTATAAGCAATTTGGTCATTTAATAGCACTTTCATATCATTCATATCCTTCTCATAACTCTCCAAATCTCTTTTGTGAAAGTTTTGCAATTGAGTACCCGAATTTCTAAAATCTTACAAAAAAAGTCCATAGGTTGCTTGACAAACAAGCAATCCTTAAGGCTTTTCTTGGGGGTCAAGTCACCAACTTGGAACACTTTTAAGGAGGTGTTAATCATGCCTTTTAACCCCCATACTTCAATCACTATGATGAGAATTACACAATATAATAGTTTTTGACCATTATGCTACACTTTGTAATTCTCCAATTTTTGTGAGGTGGTAACAGCCGAGGTTGATGCTACTCACAATATGACACCAATTCCATATACCAATTCCAATTCTAGACAAGATTGGATACTATTATATATGAGATTAGATATTACTATAGATCAGATTAGAGACTAACTAATTTATATGTTGTGAACATAAGAGTTTTAAATTTATAAACCTCAACTCACCTGCAAGTATACAGTTTGTTGTTTGCAAGTGGCGAATTCAAGGATCATCCTAAGAAATAGTTTGATTCCAAATCAAACCCAAGTCCTAATTATTCAATTTACAAAGTTGAGTTAAAAACAAGTGAAGTGAATTCTAGATTGGAATGAGGAAGAACAATGATGCAAATATAAAATGGGAATGATAAATGAGTGAGAGTGCAACAACACCAACTAGAACTAACTCAAATTGACTAACTTATGATCTAAGAAATTCTTCTAGGATGGTATAACTTAAACTTGCTAGTTAAGTTAGATTGCAAAACTATGGTTGTTACTACCTATTGTGGTGTATGGATTCTAAAATCAATGCCTCTCTTGCTCAAAATAAAGGCTTGCTCACCTATGTAATTATGAGGCTTCTTCAAGCACACAAGTTAAATTAAGATGGATTAAGACCTAACCCTTAAACACACTTAATGGGTAGCTTGATTATCTTTGATCCAATTATGTTCTTCTTTATTTCCACCACTTTATTCCCTCTCTCAAGACAATGAAGTGATTTTGCTGCATGTATGAGGTAATCAATTACACACATAAATAAGCTCCAGAGATGAACAACACAAGAATAACTTCTATAAATTTCCTCAAAATAACGTTAAGTAGCAAATGTTAAGTGTACATTCTAGAGAAATAATTGGTGACTACTACATAAACATACTCAAATCATCCATGAAACTAAAGTGAATAACATCCATGAATTACAAATGAAAGATAGAAGAAGAACCCAATAAACCCCCATTAAAGACTAGTCTTATAGCTCCTTCAAATGGTGGTCCAAAAGCTCCTCCAAGTAGCTTAAATGGTGGCTTCAAAAAAGGGAGAAAATGATGATGAAGATGAAGATGAAAAGCTAGCCCTTGTTCAAGAAGTTCCAGCTACTAGAATGGCCTCTAGATCATTCCCTAATGTCTTTTTGTCTCAACCAACTTTTTCGATAATATTCATCCTCTAATAATAGGTAAGAATTCAAATATGGGGTGGGGGCCATAGTTTTTTGGGTACAGTGGCACCATGTCGTTAGAACAGGGGAAAAAGTGGTGCTGCATCGCCAAAATGTCAAACAACAGTGTCATATTGCCTCATCTTGTTGACTTATTACAAGTAAAAGGTTGGGCATTAGAGAGTTCACAACGTTAGCTATGCGTTGCCACTGGCAAATTGCTAGGTTGACTCTTATGCACCCAAATTTTGCTCAACTTGCTCACACTTTGTTCTAGTACTTCCATGATACTCTCTAACCTACATAAAGAACGAACAAAGCAAGAAACAATGAAAAATGTGGCATGAGTTGATAAAAGTTAAAGGTCAAAGTTGCCAAAAATAAATTAACTAGTTTGACAAAAAAATTATGCACCTAACATTATACATCAACCTAACATAAATAGATATCTAAAAACCAGTCATAGAGACTAGAACAGTTGTACTGCATACCAATGCAACAGTCTTTAACAGACATCTATAGACTAGAAGCAGACACCTATAGACTAGAAATAGACACCTAAAGACTAGAAGTAGATGTCTGCATTTATTTAATAGACATTTATAGACATGAAGTACATATCGAGTAGAAGTAGACACTTATAGAATAGAGGCACATACACACACACACACACACACACATACACACACACACATACACACATCAAAGTAAACACTAGGTTTGAAATCTATTAGTTATTAATTACAACACATCAATATAGAGAATAACGATTTGAATAATTTAAATATGTATTTCTTTTACATAATAAATTATCAAAGAGGAAAAATTGCAAATGACGCTATTTCAAGGTATTCGATATAAAGTTTGTAATGTCTAATTCTGAGTTTGTGGTATCTAATTCTACATATGAGATGTCTAGCTCTTTACATGTAGCGTACAAATCTATACATTTAATGCTTATTTTCATGTATGAAATGTGTATATAAATTCACGTTAAACATGGTACAAAAAATGCCGACTGATCTGGGCTCCAAAAAAATGGAACACCATAAAAATATTACATGATTTATCCACATAAGTGTCCTTATAAATGATATGATTAGCTTCCTTCAAATGTAAAATTTGAATAAAAAATTGTCTTATATGCATCACTTGTAAATGACATTCAGTCATTCAAATATCAGAAGCAGACACTCAAACAGTAGAAGCTGGTACTCTCAACCCAGTATTAAACACTTTAAAATAGACACTTTTAATCTCATATAAGATACAATGTTATTAACAATATTATAGATTCCGTCTGGCATACGTCCAACACTGGTGAACAATATACTATCTCCCAGCTTATGGTTGGATTTATAAGATTTATAGTTTAATGATGTTTAGGGTTACACGGTCCAAATAAAAAAGAAGTTTAAGATTCTAACCCTATAAAAAAAAAAATCTAAACAATTCTCAAAGAATGAGTCCAAATGAGTGTTTCTAGCCATCACCTCTTCTCCTCTCCACCTGTTTTCTCTATATTATCTATCTCCTCTTTTTTCTGTGTCTCCTATCAAATTTGGATTTAAATGCAAACCCAGCTAGCTAATTTACTGTTTTTATTTGATCTGATCAACCACTCCTCATATATTTTTTCATTGTTCCTTCTTCTTTTTTCTCTTTCACAAAACTTATTTATTACCATTAACAAAAGCATTATCTAATTCTTCCGATATTTTATAGCGGATAGATTTGAGTAATTCGTTTTTAGTATTAAAGGGTTAGATAGAGGTCGGATGTTAGATATTGATGATAAAGCGCTCTTGAATAACGGATCGGGTAATGTTTGTGTAAGAATTTTTTTGTCTATTCATATACTGCTAGAGTTAATCCGACTTTTATTTGGTCGACAAACAATTCATAAAAGTAAATCCACAAATCCACTAACCTTCACTGAACAGAGTTCCCTACTCTCACGTTGAATGAATTCTATAAAATAACCAATCAATTAGCTAAGGCATATATAAGTTCCAATTACAATACAAGGACACAAGCTCCAATAACATTTATAATCTACCGCAGCAACATGAGCGCCTTAATGATGCATGACACAAAACCGAAAAAACATGGACTAAATATATTCCCCAAATTCAATTAACATAATCAATTAAACAAAAAAGATGGAAAAATTGGTTTGACACACAACTATAAAGATGTTGCCAACTGATTAATGACGCCTCTTGCTCCTCTCTGTTAATGGGTGAAAGATTAATCACCAGGTATAAACAGCAACCAATCTCAGCCCAATACTTTCGAATCCACACCACCACCAACCGTTATACTCCTGCTAATTGCGAAACAAAGCAAAAAAAAACTTTCTTCTTTCGCTCGCAATGGAGTTTGACTCTTCAGACTAATAAAAAAAATTCTAAGGACCACTTTCGAGTTTACATTGCCAAACTTGGGTATGGCCCATCATGCTAACAGCTAGGAAAATGGAAGTAATGCCAGAGGGGGTAAACTATATAATTCGCAAACAGAGAGGGGCAAAGTGTAATATGGGCCAAACCTCAAGGGATAAATTGTAATTTATCCTTTCGTGAAGAGTTTAATTTGACTATTATGGAAAATTGAATTAAAAGTCTTTTCAAGTTTTAGTCCAGAAAATATTTAGGGTAGTTTTGTTTATTTTTTACAAAATTTTTTTAGTACCAAACTTTAAAAAGTAATAGAAAAATACTTAATTTATCCTTTCGTGAAGAGTTTAATTTGACTATTATGGAAAATTGAATTAAAAGTCTTTTCAATTTTTAGTCCAGAAAATATTTAGGGTAGTTTTTTTTTATTTTTTACAAAATTTTTTTAGTACGAAACTTTAAAAAGTAATAAAAAAATACTTAATTTAAAAAAATATATTTTAAGAATATTTTTTAGCTTTTTAAATTGTTGAGTTTTAATTGATCTACACGTTAAATTAAAATTGAAAAATTAAGAATAATTTAAATAAGCCATTATATAATATCTAAAATACAATAATTTATGAAGATAAACTTTGATTTTAGTGCTTTGAATCAAGCCCATCGAGCCCCTAATAATAACTATGTATCCTAAATTTATTAAACCATATATATATATATATATACCTATAAAAATTGTATAAGAAAATATTCAATTTGTCACATATGACATTTTCAATACTATTTCACAGTAAAATTAAGAATATATTGCAGTATATGCATATTAAAAATATTTTTCTAATATTACATTTATTTTTTTTAATACTCAGAATTAACTGTATTACCACGTTTAAGGGTTTAGGAGTAAGGGAAGAGAAAGGGTGTCTCGAATCTGAGTCTAGGGCATGGAAGAGTAAAATCCCATCCACTTTGCCAAGGATTTAGATACAATATTACATTTATTTGATCACATAATTACAACCATAGCATAAAAGTAATTTTACTTTGGAACAAAATGAGAATATCAAAATTGAAACTAGATGCATAAAAGTATAAAGGAAGAATCCTGCATGCACCCATACACACCAGTACTATTTACAGTGCAATGGTTTGGAAATTGGGAAGAAAGACTGTTGGCATGGTTTTGACTCATTGGGAGATCATCAGCCAACCTTTAGTTGTCTGTTTGCCCTTTTTGTGTGTCCTCCTTTCCCTTTGTGCTCCTTTTTTTTTTTTTTTCTACTTTGTTGTTTCTTTTTTGGCCTTTTTCTGTTTCTTTTTCTTCGCTATTTTTTTCCTGTTTCTTTCTTTGTGCAGCCTTAATTGCTTTTCTTTCTCCTCTATCGCCTTTTTTTTTTTTTATGTTTCTTTCTTTGTGAGGGGCATGCTAATTAATTATTATATTATGTACATATGTCTAATTAGACATATTAACTCACCCTTAACTCTCTACATATAATCCACTTCTATAAAAAAATGGACAAAATTACCCCTAATTAAAACTCTCTCTCTCCATTCAAAAAAATACTCTCAAACCGCCACCACTGACCTTGTCGTTGTCGTCACTGCTGCTGCCACCACCAAATCTTTTATCATTACTCGCAGTTGCATAAGTGTCAAAGACAAAATATGTGAAGTGTCTAAAGCAATTGAGAAAAGTGTGTGAACAAGTATGTATAAAATGTCTAAAATAATATGCAGACTATTTATTTTTTTTCAATAATATGCAAACTATTTGTTCTTTGTCAAAATGATATGTAAACTTGTAGAAGTGTTTGAGTAGATATGTTTAAGCAAAAATAAAAGTGTTTAAATCAATAAGTAAAAGTGTCTAAATATGATATGTAAAAGTGTATGAATACATATATTAAAGTGTTTACAATAATATATAAAAATTTCCAAAGTAATATGTAAATAATTGATCCACAAAAAGTGAGAGTGTCTGAAGAAAAAAATGAAAATTTCTAGACAAATATGAAAAAATGTCTAATTCAAATTGTAAAAGTGACTATAGCAATATGTAGAAAAATTGTTAGTTTCAAATTTAAAAAGTGTCTGAAAAAAAAAATCACAGTGTCAAAATAAATGTATAAAACTGTCATAATAAATATTTTTTGTCAGTTCATAAAAAAAGCACAAATCACCAAAAACATATGACGGAAACATGTGATCAACAAAGAATGAAGTCAGAGTGGCGCGATAGAGATCGGAGGTGAGCGATTCGATCAACGGCGATTTGAAGAATGAAGATCAGAGATTGGATTCGTGGCGATTCAGAGATGAGCTATTTGATTGGAGGTGAGCGATTCGATTGGTGACGATCGGAGTCCAAAGCGGTGATTCGAATAACAAAGATTAGATATCAAAGTATGGAAACAGCAATTCGAAAGATGAAGATTGAAGACGCGATTCGAAGAATAGAGATAAAAAAATTGGAGCAGTGATTCGAAGAATGAAGATCAACGATCGGAGTCCAAAGTGGCAATTTGATCTGAAATGAAAAACAGCGACGATCGGCCGCACTGGCAATGAGAAAAAAAGAAAGGAGCAGTGACGATGAAAAGGAGAAGGAAAGAAAAACAGTTTGAGACAAAAAAAATTGAGGGTTAAAATTGTAAAATGACAACTATGTCTAATTAGACATATGTCTATTATATCCATTGTATATGCTAATTAGCTTTATTTCATTTTTTAATATTATTCTTATTTTTTAAAAATTTATTTATTTTTTTCAAATTTATCAACTAATAAAAAACAAATAAAAATACATAAAAAAATACATAGGAACTGGAAAAGAATGTAAACAAATAGCAATGCATAAAAAAATGTATTAGAGTTGAAAAATAATATAAACAAAAGAGCATGAGAACTGATAATGTAAGAACAAATAAAACATTAGATATGTTCTTTGGTAGTAAGTAAATATTCTTTTTAGACTATGCATATGTTCTTTTTATAAATGAAGGTACGTTGGATAAATAGTAAGTAATAACTAGTCCAAATGCAATGAATATATATTGTTTGATGATAGAATAATAAAAAAGATAAAAAAAGATAGTATTTGTAAAAGAATATAACTAATAAAAGAACACATGCAAATTGATAAAAAAAAAACATGGTGCATAGTGTGCACTATGTGCACGCAAAACTTACTTATGATGTGAATAAATTATTTTATTTAAGTTTTCTAGTTAATGAATTTAGAATGACATTAAATTACATGGAAAACAAATATGGCAATGAAAATGGGATGAAGATAATATAATATATAGTAGAATTAGGTATACCTATCCCCAAAAGTTAGTTTATAACAAGTTTTTTTGACCTGAAACTTCTAGCAATTATTTTTTGGCCTAATTTCCTAAATGACCCATGTACTATAACGACTCGGGCAGTCACCCCCTTAGACTTAGTTTATAACAAGGTTTTTTCACTTGAAACTTATAGCAATTATTTTTTGGCCTAATTTCCTAGATGACTTATGTACAATTAGGTATACCTATCCCCAAAAGTTAGTTTATAACAAGTTTTTTTGACCTGAAACTTATAGCAATTATTTTTTGGCCTAATTTCCTAAATGACCCATGTACTATAACGACTCGGGCAGTCACCCAATTAGACTTAGTTTATAACAAGGTTTTTTCACTTGAAACTTATAGCAATTATTTTTTGGCCTAATTTCCTAGATGACTTATGTATTATAATGACTCAGGCAATCACCTCATTAGACTTTTTTGGGGTATGAGTCGAGCCTCGAATTTTGATGACCGCGACATTTTACCTACCTAACTCAGTAACTCAGATGTTTTTTATCAGTTATGTAACAAAATTGCATCTGAATGCACAATTTTAAATTTCAGGCATCTAATTGTACAAACTAATAAATTTGGGACTTAAATTACAATTAAATATAGTCATTTAAATTTTTTATTTCAATCATTTGCACCAAAACCTAAAACTTATTCTATTTTTCTCCAAAACCCATCTAAAATGGATTAGGATCAGGTTCCACCATCACCGCTAGCTTCTCTCTCCCACATGTGCTTATTCTCCATTGGCTGCAACACAGAATGATTGAGGCAAACTGGAGGCATGAAATCAAGATGGACTGAAGGCATGAAATCGAGACTGATTGGAGTTGGATGACAAAGATTAGGGATAAAAAAGAGAACGATAGTGAGGCTAGAAAGGGTGAGGCGAAAGAGGTCGATGTTGAGGCGAGGAGGGTGAGGTTAGGGAGAAGTTGAGGAGGTCAATGGCGGGGTTAGGAGGAGAGGCCAATGAAGAGCCGAAGAGTTTGACGATGGGGTGAGGAGGGTGAGGTTGAGAAGGAGTCAAGGAGGTGATGGCAAGGCGAGGAGGGCGAAGCGGAGGAAAAGCTGAAGAGGTCGACCCGGGGGAGGGGGCAAGGAGGGTAAGGCTGAGGAGGAGGTTTTCGAATAGTAGGCTCATGCCATGTGTGAAAGGCGGAACCAGCTAGGAGCATGTGCAAGAGAAGTGAGAATGGGGTTGGAAGAGATAAAATATTAGGGTGCAAAAGATAAAATTAGAAAACTTAAGTGGCGGTTATGTGGTTTTTCCAGTGATTAAATAGATGGAAGTTATGTCAGGTGGATAAAGTGTCACAATTATCAAAGTTCAAGACTTGATTCATACTCCCAAAATATTCGGGAGAACGATTCGCAAAGTCACTATAGTACATGGGGTCATCTTGATAATTAGGCCTTGTTTTTCTATAAATTTGACATTAAACAAATTTTAATAATAAATAATTAAAAAATTATCACCCATAAGTTTATATTAGTTAAATTTATGTTATTTCTTATCATTAAAATGATTAGTTATAATCGAAGCATAAAACTGAACATGTTTCAAAATGATGGAAATTTTGTTGTCATTAGAAAATAGTTCACTAAAAGATTTCATATCTTATTAACTCAAATTTTAATTAATATCGATAAAAAATTTATTTAGAAAAATTCAGTTTTAGTTTTAGTAATTAGAAGCCAATTTACTTTATTAAATCATAGAGATTTTGAAGTAAATAACTCTTGCGACAAAACTCAATCATCAATGTTGAAAAGATACGACCGAAACACAAATTTGCATTTTTTTAATCCATTAATGTTTTAAGCGTTAACTTAAAAAAAAAAAAAGAATATAGAAAAGTTGGCCAAAAAATTTGGGACCAAGAGAGAAAATAGATTTAGCTATTATTATTATTATTATTATTATTATTATTATTATTATTATTATTATTAAGGGTTTAAAATTTGACTTAACAAAGGTAAAAAATATGTGTATATATATACAATTTAGCTAAAAAATAAACATATCATGGTAACCAATGGTTTGCTTTCGAAAGTAGCACATAAAAAACAACAAAAAAATTTTGGGGACGAAGAGCGCAAATAGAATAATTATACCTAATCAATTTATTTTAACTTATATCAATCTAATCCAAAATAACTTATTTTTACTTTACAAATTTTTTCCCCTTAACTGGTTTCATTTGAAAGCAATACTATATAGATGTAATAATTAATTTAAAATAAAAATTTTATGATGTTTTCAATTTTTTTTATGAAATTTTCTTTTCTAGGCAATAAAAGAGAAAAAAAATATTAAAAATTTAGTAACATCCTAAAAATTTTATTTTCAATGGATTATCATTCCTACATAATATTAAATTTCAAATAAAATTATTTTTTTATAAAAAGATATAAAAATAAAAAATAAGTTATTATGAATTAAGTTGACTTAAGTTAAAATAAATTGCATCTTAGAATATCGTAGAAAATGCTGATAAATAAGTCACTAATAAATTAAAATGTAATATTTGTATAAATGGTAGGATAAATCACCTTTTACATTTAAACAAAATTTTTAGACAAAAGATACTTCATTTCAATGAAAAGTGAGTCAAACGATATCTTACAAAGCAATAATGATATATAAGTCTTTAAGGAATAACAAAAACATACAACTGACCACTAAAAAGATTACACGTTCCTGTGACATCGAATGTAATAAAGAAAATTAGATCGAGCTGAACCTTCCATGTAAGCAATAGTAAATTTGGAATAGATAACTTACAAATAACTGGAATAAAGTTCATATAAAAATATGACCAAATAATCAAAACGAATAATAGACGATCAGACCAAGTAAAAGACGGATTAAACCCTAATAGTAGATCAACCTACATAAATTTTAATATAATGAATAAATCAACCCCTCACCATCGATGCCTAACGTTTTTCACCCTCCGGCCTCCTTTTAGCCCTGTAATATCAAAAATGGATTATTTAGATTTGTTTGCTGTAGAGCGTAAGAAAAACCAGACAATATTCTTATTCATAGTGATAAATGAGTTTTGTGAATGAAAAAAGCAAAGAAAAAATAATGATAAAAGAAATAAGAGGTGGTTGATCAGGTAAAATAAAAACGGTAAATTAAACAGTCAAGTTTGAATTGAAATACATATGAACCAAATCTAACCAGAGGGAAAGAAGAGAGTAGGGAGATGATAGAAAAGAGAGGTGGAGAAGAGGGAGGTGGGGCTACGTTTTTTTACCATTATTAATTCAATCCAATGAATCAGAAGATCTGAACACAAGCTTGACCTTCATAGGACAGTTTTTCTTTTAAAAAAGTATTAAAATTGGGGCAAATATTGCATGCCAAATTCGAATTCGTCAATGGGTTAAAATTGAGCAAAAATTTAAAAGACATTAAGAAATAATTTTGGACTTGAGATTTTAATTTTAGGATAATTAAAAATCTAGAAATCGTCAATTGAAACGCCAACCTGGAAACAGAATTCCTTTTATTTTCTTGGTAAACAAACCTGAATTCCAATTACAATTTAGGTTTTGTTTTTTTCGCAGTTAACCAGGTTTTGTGAACGTGGTAATTCAAAAAGAGTTACTGTAGCAGCACGCGGGTTGATGGGCTTACCAGATCGGGTCAGGAGTTGGGCATGTCACCTGACACACCCTAATCCCTCTCAGACATACCCAAACCCTTGGCCACTCACTCCCGTTCCCAACTTCCCCAATCGAATCGCTGCACACCGATCGCCTCATTCGCCGTGCATTTTCTTTCTCAGTGAACCCACCTCCGTCTCGCCACCCGACCATCGATTCCTTTGCCCGTCCTTTTTATCCTAGTTCGTGCCTTCCAGGAGATCTGAAAAGCTCCGTCGAGAAACTACAACAGAGGGAAGAGGGTAGAGACAATGGCGGCAGCAGATGCAAGCTCCGGTATGCGAACAACTCCATCTACAAAAGTGACACCATAATCGCTGTCGTCAAGGAGTGTCGCCGTATCATCGCCGATAGTGAAGTCGCCGGTTATTCCGTACTATTTTCCCTTTCAGTATCATATCTGCGATGCCATGTTGTTCTAGGGTTTAATATTCGTGTTTCAATTAAGTTTCATCTTTTAGATATTGAATCAAATTTAGGACCAGCATCGGAGGTTTTCAATTTAACTCATAAAAATTTCATATTTTGTGATATTGCTTCTATTTTGTGGGTACTTTGTCTGCTATCGGATTTGAGACTTATTACATTTACAGCCTGCAGCTGCAAATTGCTTTCCCCAAAAGAAACATGCTGCAGCCCCAATTTTCTTTCAGAAGAAGAAACTTATTACTTTAGCCGAACAGGCAAAAATAACTCCAACCACAAATTGGTTCTTCAAAGAAAGAGATTTTCTTGTTCAATCGTTAATTGCTTTGAATTGGGTCATTGTATTTCTTCAATCTGATTTTTTGATCTTTTATTGTAGGATAGTATTCATCTCTTAGATTTTTAACTTTAAGTTGCCATGATGTGGTCACGACTCTGCTAATGTCCACTATGTATTTTGCCTTCTCAATTTTTTTGTGTTTGGCTCGGTAGTTATACCGATTTGGACCACAAATTGGTCATGATTCTGATAAGCAATAGTATATGAATAATTAATTAACCAACGTTTATAATGTCCCAACAATTTAATGAGATTAATTGCAATTTTTTTTGTCATTTGTGTGGTATTGTAATTCTGGTTTACATGTTAACAACTTTATGAATTAAAATTACCACTGAAGGATATTTTTTGCCCAATTAGTTGTTAGAGAAAAAGAGATTTGATCATGAAAGGTAGAGAGAAATTCTGGTGCTAATGTAAAATTATGAAAATCTAATTAGGTTGCAGGGGTAAATTTGTTTTTTCAATTGGAAATGTTGACATGTATCCAATTTTATATCATATCGATGTACTAAAACTCTGGTGTCGATTCAATTAGGGTTTTTCTTTCAACTGGTTTACAGTAAAGTGATGTAATTTTGTGGTGTTTTTGTATATTTAACTATTTCAGTTGACTTGATACTAGATTCTTTGAAGCTGTAGGCCATCTTTTTTTTGATTTATGCATGCTTTGCACTTCGTTTTCTCTGTTAAACTTAAACCCAAGCACCGTAGTTCCTGGATAATCAATGAAGCTGCTCTCATTTATGTTTCTTTTGGGGTTTAAGAATGATGGGTCCATCACTTTGCAGGTTGTGTGTTTGCGATTCTCAGTTCTGCCGCTATTGCTTCTGCGAATCCCCCGCCTTCTGTTTCCCACATTCAACCTGTTGCGTCTAAAGGTGAATCTCCCCACTTCTGCTTCTGCATTATCCTTCTTAAGCATATTGTATGTCATTGTCGTCCTGTGAAAACATGTCTATGGTCTATGCCTGTCAGTGAGTAGTTAACATTTGTTTGGGTAAAGATGATAATTTATGTCCTTGGTTGCCCAGAAACAAATTGTCCTTCTTAAGGATGAAACTTTATTCCCTATATTTATGTAAAGGTACATTTCTTTAACTTTTTTTTTTAAATGTCACTAAGCAGTGAAACCTTATGTCGAATTGTATTAATTCCTGTGTTTGTCATCATACTGTAATGTCCTGTTTCCATCATTCTAGTATGGCTTAGACGCTCAATGTTACTCAATCACTGCTTTTTGGATCTTTGCTCACTCTCGATGTTGTCTAACAATGTGTCACTATCATTCCTGAGATTCTTTCTCTGTCATTTTATCCTTGTCCATTTTGGGAAAGTATATAATTTGACCTAATTGTGTGATTACATTTATACTCAACAGTTTGACTCCTCATTTCTGTTGAAAGCCTTTTGATAAATGATTTACCAAATACCCCATTTTTCTATTCCAGTTATTGATATCTTCCTTTCGGAGACGGTTACAAGGCTTACGTATCACTTTGCTGACTATCGTGTTGTATGAAGCTTCGTAGTCGAGTTGTCCACCCTCCTACCACTCCTTCTGCTTCCAAATGATATTGGGTAATTGGTTAATTTCTACTTATCACATTCCTGCATTATCCTGAAAAAATCATAAGTTATCTTTTTTCTACATATGCACTATTCTTCATCGCATGGCACATAGTTACATATGTGCACATCCTAGATGTTACATCTGCATGTTCAGTAAACTAGGGTAGAGTGTGGTGCTTGCTCATGTGTACATATTAGTATGCCATGTGACACACATTATTGTGGGTTTCCATGGCAGTTAAGGAGAAGGACAATAATGTATGGCATCAATGTCCATGGTCATCATGGATGTCAAGATGAGGCTTTTAGAGGGTTCAAAGGCTGACTGGGACCCGGGAACCACTGATGTTTTCTGTCGGTGGGCTGCACAAGCCGCTGACCAGAGATTAACACAAGGGGGCAATTTATCCAAGGCTGGGTGGACCTACCTTATGAAAGGATTTCAGGAGGAAACAGGTTTACAGTACACAAGGGTTCAGATCAAGAATAAATGGAGGCAACTTAGGAAGCTATACAATGAGACAAAGGCACTGCTTGGGTTTACGACCGGTTTGGGCTGGGACTCTGCTCGGGGAACAATAATCGCTGATAATGATTGGTGGGAGGCTCGCATTCAGGTGACTAATATCAGTCTTCTATTCTTTGTTTCTTGTAATTGATTCATGCTTTATATGGTATATGTGTCCAGTAGAGTTTTTTGGTTCTATTCTATTGATAAATAAATTTCTGTAAAATTCTACTCATTAATTAAATCTCTATACTGTGGTGAACCCATATAAGATATCTGTGCAATTTTGGGTGAAAGATTGTATAAAAACTATGCACACCTGAATGGTATAACCTTGAATTGTTTGCACCTAGAGCAGAAGCTTAACAGGTTGGATATTCACTTTTCGGACATAATAAAATTGTAAAGAATAGCTTGGAGTTGTTTCGCATGCAAGTAAGGTGCCATTGGAACTCTAGTAATTTTGAAGGAAACAGTAAAAACAATGAAAAACCAAAAAAAATGCCATAATGTCCACAAAACTGTGTTTTCAGTAATTGGAAAGCAAATTTGCCCCAAATTTGTTTGTTGTAACAACTATTCCTTTTCTGTATTGATAAGTCAAATTTTCAATTTGCGTATTGATTTTATCATTCTACTTTGAAATGTAGAAATGCCCTGAGGCTGCTTCGCTTATGGGTAAGCGGATTCCAAATTTGGTTGACATGGAGAGGATGTTTGCAAGTGTACGAGATTTGTCAGGTTTTGGGTGGTCGGCTCAGATGGGGGGCAATCCATGCATACCCAATGTAAATGGAGACTCCGCTGCCTCTCCTAATGAAGATGTCAGGGATTCGTCAATCCATGAGCCTATGCAGGATGTCCCAAATGGTGTTACGCCTGATGGCAATGATGCAGGCGGTATGGGTTTTGGGTTTAGGACTCAAGCAACACCACTAGCAGGAGAAAACGGCGCTGCCTGTCCTTCATACGATCCAAATGCACGCATGTCAGACGCAGCAGCCGGTTCTAGTATGGCATTCAGACAACATAAGCGTAAGTCAGGCGATGATGAACGGATGGAGATACTTTCAAGGATGTGTGACTACCTTACCAGTGGCCAGAAAGAGCAATGGAAGGAGATGGCTGAAGCCATGACCGAACTAAAAGATGATATGGGCAGCGTTATGGGTGCAGTAGCGGCGCTTCCTGGTGTGTCTGCAGGAGATCCTATTTGGATGGCAGCTTCAGACTACTTTTTGGAGAATGAAAAAGCTATTCCCCTGTTTCTACGTGGTTGTGGTTCACCCGATGTCCAGTTACAGTGGTTGCATTATCAGCTTCAAAAAAGAGGGGTGAATTTGGGGTGATTAAATTGTTCTAGTTCATTTCGGTGTTGTATCAGAATTTCCTCCCTTCAGTGCTCCGGATTCAAACTGTCATTTGGAATGAGTTAGGATAGTTGTGAACCCTTGTAGTATCAATCGGTTGCTTGAGAATATTTGCCTTTAATGTTAGTTAGGGGGAATAACAGCTTTCGTTGCCCTTAAGGATGCTTAGGAGTGTTGAGTTAGGATAGTTGTGATACCTTGTAGTATCATTCGGTTGCTTGTGAATGTTTGCCCTTAACGTTAGTTAGGGGCAATAACAGCTTGAGTTGCCCTTAAGGCTGCTTATGAGTGTTGAGTTTAGTTTTCTTGCAATGTAACGGATTCACCATTGCGCGATTCGGTCATATTATGTACAGAGTTTACATAAGCATACTCACTAGTTCATGCATATTCATCCATTGCACGCATGCTCACTGTTTTATGTAGCTCATGCTCACAGTGTTATGTGCCATATTGACCAGGTGTTCAATAAACTCTCTTAAAGGCAACACTTCTTGACACCATGCCTCCATTGTTACGACGCCTAAAAAAGTTATTTGTAGTAAATAAAACAGTTACTGAGCATGACACAATAGCAGGAGCAATGTTGACAGAACTTTTTGGGGAACCGGCAACCAGTGCACAAGTACAGAGACGGCCAAATAGGGAACCCATTCAGACAGGGGAACAACTGTTCTGGAAATTAACAAAAAGACCAGATGAGTTTTTCGATGAATATAGAATGACAGTCACTTGCTTTTGGGAGTTGCATGATACATTAGTGCAACATTATGGGTTACAAGGATCGACTAACATGACCAGTTATGAGGCATTGGCCATTTTCCTTAGCTTGTGCGAACATGGAGACACACAACGTAGACTTGGTAAATGGTACGAGCATTCAGCGTCAACAATTAACACATGGTACAAAGTTGTTTTGGATGCTATATGTAAGATGGCAGATAATGTGATACGGCCAACAGATCCGACATTCTCTACTGTCCCCCCATACGTTATGAGTAAATGCCCTGCATTTCATAATGCAATAGGGGCTATTAATGGGACACACATTCCTGCAATTGTTGAGACAAAAGAGGTACGTAACTACTACATTGGTCGGAAAGGCGAACCGACCCAGAATGTGCTTGTTGCATGTGACTTTGACATGCGATTCACATATGTGTACGCCGGAACACCTGGGTTACAACATGACATGGCTGTTCTTCGGAATAGTATGACCAACGCAAGTTCAGGATTCCCATTTCCACCACCAGGTACATGCGCTTTAGCATTTTTTTTCTATAGTCTCAAACTAGATTGAATTATTTATAAATTTATGTTAAATATAACATACCAAGGGTTGTGCTACGGGCAAATTACGTAGGGAAATATTATCTTGTCGACTCTGGATATGCAAACAGCGTAGGTTTTTTTGGCTCCATTTAGAACTGCACCATACCATCCATCTGACTTCAATGGCAGATCACCATGAGGAATGGAACAGGAATTTAACTTCATCCATGCATCGTTATGCAACATCATTGAGCGTACTATAGGGGTTTGGAAGAAAAAATGGAAAATTCTTCGAATTATGCATGAATTTGATGCAACAATTCAAGTGAAATTGGTTATTGCAACAGTTGCATTGCACAACTTCATAAGGACGCACAATTTGGATGATGAAGACATAACAGCTGCTTTACATCACCAATATGCGCAACATAATGCAGCGACAGATGACCCGCTACCCTTTAACGAGTTGCATTTGGATGGACATGAAATGGCTTCCGTGCGTGATGAAATTGCACGAAGCTTACATCAAGGGTGGAGGTTGAGATGACAACAATCACGACATAGCATTAGTTGACCCATGGTGAGGTTACCAATGTGCTATCATAATGCCCATGTATTATTACCAGCAGACATGCACCATTGATTGGATTTTGACATTCAATGAAAATTTCGTAGACGCTCATGTGGGTATTGCGTACACATGTATCAAACCTTATATAGTTTTGAATTATGATGGAGAAATCCATAAAAGTGCCACAACACACTATACATGTATCTACCTATTTGTTGGACAGGAGAGAAGTCATCAGAGGTTCATGGACAAAGGTCTACAAATGGCGATTAAAAAAAAAAATTGCTGGTACTTGATAAAATTGTTATTCCAAATGTCACTTCAACTAACACACGATAGAAGTTCAATCCACATCATGTTTCTCTTCTGAGCCTGAACGCACAGCAGCGAGACTGAACACACCATAGCAGCTGGTTCTGTTATGATTCCACCGAAAACGCTTGAGTACGTAGCCCAAATGTTGGTTTCCAATATGGTTGTCTTTGTACAGTTTCAGCTTGTCAATAGCCTTCAAAAACCTCAAAATAGGAAATCACTTGCAA
This sequence comes from Aquilaria sinensis, assembly GCA_005392925.1. NCBI lineage: Eukaryota > Viridiplantae > Streptophyta > Magnoliopsida > Malvales > Thymelaeaceae > Aquilaria > Aquilaria sinensis. Next base: position 520,298 of record SMDT01003246.1, on the reverse strand, counting down.
GCACTACTACATCTTTATGCATATGAACATGTCAATTTGCATTCGTATTTCACTCATAACGATAAATGCAACATTTGTTTAGACAAAAACTTAATACGAAAAAAGTACCTCTGAAACAGTTAGCAAGGGAACATTCGCAATTGTAGAGCTTGAATCTACCATGGAAAAAGCACATAAAGATCAGAACTGGTATTTGTACTCATTTTTATACGGGTCAAAAGGCAATAGTATGAGACACAAGACAAGCAAAATATCAACTCAACTAACCAATCAATGCTTCCATCTGGTTAGAACTCTGGATGACTCTTGCTCTTCTAAAAGCCCCTTGTTTCAAATATGAAAGGGTTTGCGGAAACATAGATTCAAAGGATTGAAGCTATCAACCCAATGCTATGCAACCTCAACATTTCCCGTTCCTAAGGAGCAGCAGTAGAGGTCTCGATTTCTGCTTGAACTCTTTAATTTTCTACAAAAACTTCCTCGTGGGACATATTGTAATTGACACACAAACAGCAAATAGCTTTACGTGCAAATAAGTGATAATTTAGTGCGAACCTCAACTGCTTCAAAAGAAAATTCAAAAAACTTACATTGACCATGAAAAACATAGCCAAGAAATCCCTAATTGGTCGTTCAACTTATGATTTTCCCTTTCAGAATCATCATTAGATTTCAATTCGTTCCTGCTAAGACAAAGTTGAAACCTAACGTAAAAAATAATGTCTGTTAAGATGTAAAGTCCACTCCAATGTCATCATCTATAAAGAAAAATTGTGTCAGAAAGGACCAAATTCTAGTATGGTTTGCCATGCCAGCGTCAAACTTAACAGATACATCTGCGACAAACGCATCCGAAGTAATAAGCAAAGTTAAAGAGTTTCTCACATTTACTATGAGAAAGACTAGAATGCCTCGAAATAGCAACTGTGATACAATGTTTTGTTCATCACATAGATCTAATCATAGTATGATTGAAAGGAGACTGCCTAAAACATATCTCCATTTAACACCATCTTTGCATAACAACAAATTGAAACTCAGAAAAATTCCCAACACTTTAATGAGATTCAAATATAACAGATCGAATGACAGAACCAAAAGATGTGGACCATTCTTGTTTCCATCTCAGAGATCATGTCGAATTAAGCTCTAGTGCATTATATGACACCACTATTTGTAGTTTAAATTTATTAACTGCCGTCTGTGTTATATTAACCCTCTAATAAGCTGTATCGCATCATTATGGTGTAGTTTATCCACAGTCATTAGAATAGATCTAATCATTTCATTTTGTTAAATGATGACGAGCGTAGATTACAACTAATCATCCATACAAACATAAATGATAGACATCTTAATATTTCAGAGCTCCAACTAAAGGGATGGAAAGAGTTACATGTTACATGCCATAAGCCTCCTTGACGGAGCTGAAACTTCTATAGGACGGCTTATTCTGTAGAACCACCAAATTTGAGGTTAGTACTACTAAATGCTAACTTATACTTCTAAGCTAACAACCACTATGGAGGCTCTCTACCTTGTAGCCTCCCTAACAGGAAAACGAATAGAAATGCAAAGAAATAGGGTACGGCTTCTTAAGAATGATTGTCTAACGGGAGCAAGTAGGTTTTCAAGATAGAAAGATGGCGAACAATAATTCTATTAGTCTAATATGAAGGGAGCTCAGTAAACTAGGGTATGCTAGCCAATAAACCAAAAATTGCGGACTAGTAATCAACAATGACTCAGAGTAGCTAACATGAACCAGGTAGTAAAAAATTCGCAGCCCATCCGGGTCTTTGCTGCTTGTGACATGTAGCAAAGATCCAATCTTGGTAGTACTGAATGAAATATGCTCATTCCCCATTACAAGCTCAAGTTCCTGCCGCCTAACCAGCTCAGGTTCTGGCCAGTTGTTGCCATCTTCCTGATCTGCACAAAAACATAATGTCTCAAATCCGACAGCAGACAAAGTACCCACAAAATAGAAGCAATATCACAAAATATGAAATTTTTACGAGTTAAATTGAAAGCCTCCGATGTTGGTCCTAAATTCGATTCAATATCTGAAAGATGAAACTTAATTGAAACACGAATATTAAACCCTAGAACAACATGGCATCGCAGATATGATACTGAAAGGGAAAATAGTACGGAACAACCGGCGACCTCACTATCGGCGATGATACGGTGGCATTCCTTGATGACAGCGATCATGGTGTCGCTTTTGTAGATGGAGTTGTTCGCATACCAGAGCTTGCATCTGCCGCCGTCATTGTCTCTACCCTCTTCCCTCTGTTGTAGTTTCTCGACGGAGCTTTTCAGATCTCCTGGAAAGCACGAACTAGGATAAAAAGGATGGGCAAAGGAATTGATGGTCGGGTGGCGGGACGGAGGTGGGTTCACTGAGAAAGAAAACGCACGGTGAAGGAGGCGATCGGTGTGCAGCGATTCGATTGGGAAAGTTGGGAACGGGAGTGAGTGGCCAGGGGTTTGGGTATGTCTGAGACGAATTAGGGCGTGTCAGGTGACATGCCCAACTCCTGACCCAATCCAGTAAGCCCATCAACCAGCGTGCTGCTACAGTAACTCTTTTTGAATTACCACGTTCACAAAACCTGGTTAACTGTGAAAAAAACAAAACCGAAGCTCTAACTTCCCACCCAAAATTTCCCCTAGCGAGTATTCGTCGCTGACATGAGCTCATCCACAATTCACAACTTTCCGATGGCGCCCATACAGCCTTCACTCAAATCCCGTCACGTTGCTGTCATCGGAGCCGGCGCGGCTGGTCTCGTTGCAGCACGCGAGCTTCGCCGTGAGGGTCATGACGTGGTCGTTTTCGAGCGCGGCGACCAAGTCGGCGGCACGTGGGTCTACACTCCGCTAGTGGAATCCGACCCGCTGGGACTCAGCCCGGATAGGGAAATCGTACACTCCAGCCTCTACAGCTCTCTGCGAACCAACCTGCCCAGGGAGTGCATGGGCTTCCAGCGGTACCCGTTTGTGAGCAAGACGGCTCAGGAGGGAGATCCGAGGAGGTTCCCCAATCACGGGGAGGTCCTGAAGTACCTGAAGGAATTCGCATCGGAGTTTGGGTTGGAGGAGATGGTCAGATTTGAGACCGAGGTGGTGAATGTGAGTTTGTCGGACGCGAAGGGGAAATGGAAAGTCAAGTCTAAGGGGAGAAATCTGGAGTTTGATGATGAGACTTTCGATGCTGTTGTCGTCTGTAATGGGCATTACACAGAACCTCGTATTGCTGATTTTCGTGGTAAAATTTGCTTTCTTTATGTATAAAGTGCTTGCTTGCTGTATTTTGTGGTTACCTGGTTGGGATTGCTTCCGGTTTCTACTTTCTGTATCCGTGATTTACTGCTTTCAGGAATATGGGTTCTTTGTGATCAGGTTACTTCGCTGACAGTGTGTAAGTTCTGTAAGTTAGCTTGGATTAGATTGATAGATTGGTCGTTAAGTATCATTTGTCAAATTCAGGTCTTGCCCTTTGTTGCTGGTTGAGCTCGTGTGTTTTGTCCTTGTAGACTTAAAGCATTTGTTTTAGAGCAGAGCTCGGCAAATTTGTTTCCCCGTATTACTGTTCCTAAGATACACTGCATCAGCTCCTAACATGCATATAAAGCATCCAGCTTGCAGTTGTTTGTTGCTTCCTGCTTTGCCCATTCCATGAAGTTGAAGACTCTGAAAATATAATTGAAAAAGAAAAAATAAAGCTCCGAAAACGTTGTTGTTTGAGAATGTTGTCTTATTGTTTACTGACCTTTGAGGGATTGGAATAAGAGACGGAAAATGTAGTTTAGTTATTGTGAAGGGTAAATTTGTCGTTCTCATTGCTTCTATTCATTACAGGAGCAAATTTATGGCCTGGAAAGCAGATTCATAGTCATAATTACCGTGTTCCTGAACCTTTCAGGGATCAAGTATGTCTCAGGTTTATGACTTCCCTTATCTTACAAATCAGCAGCCTTTCTTTTCTAGAGCTGCATTTTCTTGTTACTTCATGTTTCAAAGTTGAAGCTTTAGTGATTCAATTTTGCAATAGCAGTTTCAGATGAAGACACCTATGCCTTTGCTCACTCTTATTTTTGCTCCTTGGCCTTTTAAAACCCCTCAACTTGTAATCACTCTTCATTGCAGATTGTTATCTTGATAGGGAGTTCAGCTAGTGCAGTTGATATATGTAGGGATCTGGCCGGAGTGGCGAAAGAGGTCCATGTGGCATCCAGAACAGTTGCTGATGAAACATATGAAAAGCTGCCTGGATATGATACTTTGTGGCTTCATTCTATGGTAATATAAGTACTCATCTTTGTATGAAGCATGTGGGGGCTATTGTGAGATGATGGGACAACATGCTGGAAAGCTTGGTTGATCTGAGCTTGTTATTTTTGTCAAAAAAAAAATGCAGATAGATTTTGCACATGAAGATGGTAGAGTGGTTTTTCGGAATGGGACAGCTGTTCTTGCTGATGTCATTTTGCATTGCTCGGGGTATGTCTCACTTTACTTGCTTCTGTGATGTACCTGTTGGTATGAGATGTAGTTTTTATGTGTGCTTAGAGACCTGCTGGGTTAGTCTATAGCAAGTGCAGAAGCAAATTTACAAACTCTATTGATTAAAACTCTGTTTTCTATAGGTACAAGTATCACTTCCCTTTCCTTGACACGAATGGTGCTGTGACTGTTGATGACAATCGTGTAGGACCTCTTTACAAACATATCTTTCCCCCATCCTTTGCTCCGTTGCTCTCATTTGTTGGCCTACCATGGAAGGTTAGTCCCTATTTCTTTCATCTTCTGTTGTTTAATTTTGAGAGTGCATGTGAAGGTTCAATGATGTTGTTTCAGGTCGTTCCTTTCCCACTGTGTGAGTTCCAAAGCAAGTGGATAGCCCGTGTCTTGTCTGGGCGGAGTGTGCTTCCACCAGCAGAAGAAATGATGGAAGACGTTAAAGCTTTTTACTCGAGAATTGAAGCCTCTGGTGTACCAAAGAGATACACACATAGTCTAGGATTTTCTCAGGTAGTATTCTCGTACCCAGCTATGAGAAAATTACTATTTTCATATCACATTTTCTCCCCAAACATTCTAGACGAGATCTTGTCACCCTTGTGTACATCAAATTGGGATAATCCCAAAATGTATGCTTCTTACCTGTTAACAAATGGCTCTAGGTGTCTGTACGTGATCGAATCTGGTTACACGTAGAACTGTGATCGTGCGCTAGACCATCATGTTATAGTTTTTTCTTACGTACACACAGATGCCTCCTTGGTCTTATGATTTTGATTCATTTTCAGTTTGAATACCAAAATTGGCTTGCTGCACAATGTGGGTGCGTAATCACTGAGAAATGGAGAGACCAAATGTGTCGCGCAACAATAGAGAACCAGTGTCTCCGGCCGGAAACCTACCGAGATGAGTGGGATGATGATCACCTGGTTTCCCAAGCCTATGAAGACTTCACCAAACACACATCAAATGGATTTAGCAATGAGAACTGGGATATAGGACAGTTCCCTTATAAATAAGGGTGAAAAATCGAGGCGACCATTGCATAATGTTTGTATGGTCCTCGACTTCTTGTGCTTGTATTGTCAATAACAATAAGTAGCATTTAGCATCATGTTGGACTTGAACCACAGCTTTACAGATGTAATTTATAGATGCTTCTTTTTTTTTTTTGTAACAAATTCATGTGATGGAATTATTTGGAAAAAAAAAATATTTGTTTGGAATAAAAATGTTTTAGATTTGATGTTTTTGCTTTTGATCATATAAATTTGATGTTTTTTTTTTTGTGTACAAGTAGTTATACAAACACACACACACATATATTGAATGTTATAATTATCCTATTAAGTAGTTAATACTCCTTCCATCCCAACTTAAATGAAACGTATTTCTTTTAGGAATATCTTAAAAAGGTTGAAATGTTTTCTTTTTTAGAAAATTTTAAACAATCAATTTACCATCTTACTATTATTTAAACTCTTACTACACCAAACCTAATAAAGAATTTTTTTTAATCTTTATTCAATCTCTCATTGCACAAATTTCAAATTTTTTTTCTTTTTTAATCATTATTTAAACTCTCACTACACAAAATAAAAAAAAAATTTAGTTCCATAGGTAAATTGGAAAAAATAATATAAATTATATACATTTTAATCTCTATGCTTAAAAAAACGTTTCATATATTTTGGGACCGGAGGAGTAATGTTTAAAAATATATCTAATATATACTAATAATATTTAAATATTTAATATTTTTTTGAAAGAAACGTCAGGAAACATTTATCATGGCAAGGGTGATGGTATAAACTTCTCGTTCAACCAATAAATTCCAGGCATGCTTCAATATCAAGCCTAATCGTATACAACTATACACTGCTTGATTTATAAATGTTGTTCTTGACCATGGGTATCACACCCATTTGTACAGGTCGGTGTGTACTAGGCGTACCGGATTGAAGCTGTTTGCTGGTAGTCTACTTTTGTTTTATTGCATTTTTTTACTCATTATAAAAAAAATTTCTTCAGTCATAATAACCAACTACTACAGATAAAAAGTTTTTAAATGTCATGAGAAACTTGAATCCGAGTGAGAGTGTTGAGTCATGTCTTTTTTGCCAATCAAGCTATGAAAGCTGAACATTACAAGAAGGTTAAGCTAAGAGAGGATTTTTATAATAAATCAAAGAGACATATAACATATATATATTACTTTTGTCTACCATCATAACTCAAACTTTAAACCTAAAATAAATCAGATGAAGCCCATAAGGTTGAAGGTTGGATCATTATGCCTTGTGGTACTGCTTTGTATTTGTGGGAGAACCAATTGCAACCTAGCAATTCATTGTCCTTGGACTTCGATTTCTAAGATGGCTATATACAAAAATCAATGTATGATGTGAAATCAACTGTATCATCAAATTAATTATGTGATAGGAATAGATTTTCAGTTGACATGCAATTCTATGAATTCTAATACTCCCCTATATGTGTGTGTGTGATCAACATGACAATATATATAGGGCCGCAGCTAGAATTTTGAATTAGGGGACTTTGGACTTTATTTTGAAAATACTTGAGAAATAATGCATTTTCGCTATGTGTGTGTGTAAAATATTATTTTTATTTTTAAATTTTTTTAGAATCAATATTATTTGAAAGTTAATATTCTACTTATCTAATATTCACTTGAGTCATATATTTTTTTTAAAAAAATATATTCTGATGGACTCTTTTTTCATACCCAGCTTTAAAAAATTAAAATCAATAAAAAATCAATGTTTTTGTGAAAAAAAAATATTTTAAAAGTGATTTTTTGGGCTTTTAAAGTGTAGAGCCTTGATTGGTGCATACAAGTTGAGCAAATAATCTACATACATAAAACAATCACTAACAATTATTTATAAATAATTTTCACCAAATGTAGCCTACGAAACAAACACAAAAATTGACTAAGAAATGGTCAAACTAAGGTAAATAATAAATAAATTATTATTTTCAAATGAGAAAATAAAAGAAATTTAAAGTGATCCATCATAAAAAAACTTCATGAATGAATTATACATAAAAATTACTAAAAGAAAACCATCAAATTATCTATTGAAATATAAAAGAATTAAAATAATTAACATTTTATGTTCCAATTCTTGCAAAAAGAAAAAAAGTATCAGCATGTATGAACAAAAAAAAGTTTGAAGAGAGAGTGTGAGGGTATGGACGTAGAACAAGTAAGAAGGAAATAGAGCATTATCTTCTTATATTCTCAAATATTTCAAAGATATAAGATAATTAATTTTTTATTAAGATGATAAAACTAATTATTTTATGTTAAATTTTTTAATATTAGTCACAAAAATCAAGTATATTTATAGAGAATGTCAGAAAAAGATAAAATTATCGAATCTGAGTGTTACTGTCATTACTTAAAATTATTGAAGAATATTTGCTAAAAGAATTATAGGGGGGCTTACTAAAAGAATTATAGGGAGTCATGAGAGAGAAAAAAAAATTATATAAGCATTATCCTATAAGACATATATACATTTTACAAAAACTTATGGGGCCAAGCACCCATAGCCCCTTATTGGCTTCGCCTTTGAATATGTTTATTTTTATTTTCAACAAAAGGTTTCATTACTCCAATAGTAAAATATTATATGACATCTATAACATTAACCATTGAAGAAACATAAAGATACATATAATCAACATGACAATGTATGTTTCCCTCATTGAACGGGAGAAATTTCAAATATATTACAATGATGGCTACAGTTCAAGTGGCTAAACCACATATAATATACAGGGATATGGACATATATATAATCAACAAAGAAAAATGTCTACTGAGCCCAGCTTTTAAGAAAAATATTAATCAAATATGCATAATTTAATATTTAGACCTCTTTAATTTTTTAATGGATATCTTAATCTTCGTAGTATCCATCAGAAAAAAGATCCCTATTACATCAAAGAAGATAAAAAGTAACTCACTCACACGTTTCTACAAATAATTTTCTATATGCAAAATATCCTTTATTGGCCCTTGAACATCCATGATTTACCAACCTAGATCTTAAACTCTTTTAGCCACCATCTCTTATCTTAAAGCACAAAGTTAAGGACTTAAGGGGATTAATAAGAAGTAACATACAAATTTAGGAGCCAAACTGGTATGTCTATTTTACATTTTTTTTTTTTGGGTACTCAGAAGCATTTTAAAAGAAAATAGTAGCTATGTTTATTGTGAGAAATGGGGATAACTTCTTTTGTTTTTCAAAATCTGGATGGTAATGATGCCTTAGTTACTACATAGGCATATGCATGATCTCTCTCACCCGTCTATCATATACATAATTTTCTGAATTATGTTGAAATCATTCCACAAAGGTTAAGAAAATATAGGCTAAATTAGAGTGATTTCGTCAGATGTTCTGCCAAGAAAATTAAAATTTTCTTTCATCATAAGCTTCATTATTAATTAGTATTAATTAACATTTAACGTAAAGTACTTCTTTTAAAGCCCAAAGCTGCACATGCGTTCTAAAAGAAGTTAAGGGACTGTGAGGTCACACAAGCATCTTAGCGATATATTCATATAATCAAACCCTGTCATCTGGATAACCAATGGGCCCAATCCCAAATGTGGGCATAACTCGTCATCTGTTATCTGAAAATGGCCCCTTTTCCCTCCCAGATGAATGTGAGTTCATTTATGGCTCCCTTGAGATTGAAGAAAGAGGCAATCCATTTATGTACGGCCACATAAAGTACAGCCTTAAAAGCCCGAAAAGACAGAACCGCGAATCTGGTTAGCTCACCTCAACAAACAAACGTGGGAAGTCACCTTGTTTTGCTGGTTCATGCAAAAACAAAACTGTAAACAACGGGAGTTGCCAACCAGCACGCCTCCTACATCGTTATTAACGAAGACCCATCCACTCCTACTACTCCACGTCGCCAATTCCGGCTTTCGTGTCATCTCCCAACAGTGTTACCGCCTACAACAATCAAACCTACCTGGAAGCTGTAATAGACTAGGGAAGGACAAATCTCAGGGTTAAAAATAATGAATAAACTACTAATCTTTTAGGGTTGGCTCGAATTAGCTACTAATGTCTTATTTTAGCCGGATAAATTACTCATGTTTTAAACATCAGCCCAAATTGCCAATTCTACATTAAATTTGTGGAATATTTTGCGAGAAGTATAGGATATTCATCTTAGATTGTCCACAATAAATTCTTCATTTACGAAAAGGATACAAAAGTTACATTGCGTGTAACAAAATCACTGTCACATGTCATCAAAGGCCTCATAAAACTGACTGTTTTCTTTTAATTCTCTTTTGAACTTTCCGTTTGGCCTCCACAATTGTTCTCACCTGAACTTAACTATCGCCACTCCCTCACCCTTCCACCTCATCCACACCAAAGGCAATTATTCTTGTTACTGCTAGATACAATGTTTCCATTTTGCCATCTTCATATTGCCATGTCGCAATCACCAATCTCAATCTCATTGCAGTTGCCCGCCATGTTGGCCTGTAGCTTATTTGTATTGCTTTAAACTAGGAGCATCTATTATATCAAATGTAAAAAGATAATGGGTGTTTTTGTATAATTTTAATTGACTTTTTTTTTGTTGAATGTGTGAATTTAGTCAACCTAGAAACATTGGTGGCTTATTTGGCATGAAAAAACATTAGTAGCAGAATCAGATCAACCCGAGAACATTTGTGATTCCTTAGTTATTTTTGCAAATATTTGGGAGAGCAAAAGTGTCGAGGCATTGAAAGACGGAGGTTTATGCGAGATAGCATAAAAACTCGAGCTTTTAGTGAGAGAAGGGGAGGTGAGCAGAGAGATGGAGAGGGAAACGCAATTAACAGCAGGACCTTGGTATTTCCTCTAAATTTGGTTGGCTTATTCGCCCTCCTTCCCTAGGACCATCCAAAGACCAGCTTTGAAATCTGGCTTTCGCTTGCAGCATTTAACTTCGTTGGCTCTTTTAGTACAGGCAACGATTTTTAATTTTTTTTATTTCTTTTTCAGCGAGTTCTTCTATGACTTCTATATACTCTCTCAATTGCCATTTCGTGCTCTCACCCACCAGCTGAAAGATCTCTCCTTTTGCCTCTATAGGTAGGCAAGTTTCCTGCTTTCTATTCGCTTCCATCTGTTCTTTGTTTTTGAGAGAGTTTTTCTGGCCCGTGTAAATGGCCAATGCATCTGGGCTTTTTACACCTTCAGTCCCCACCCTAAAAACGAGGTTTAGCCCCCGAACTTGTGTTTCCCTATCTGGGTTTTCCTTGTCTGGAGGTTCTCTGAAGAGCATAGTCTGCTCCAGCGCCATTGAAGGTTCGGAGAAGCATGTTTCCCCTTTTGAATCTCGAGTGCCCGGGTGAGTCCGATTCAATTCCTTCTTTGTCTTGTTTATTTGTTACTACTTTCTTGATCAGTTTACACAAAGAATCCATGTACAATGCTATTGTGTTGACTTTATCAGCTGTTAGTTGGTGAAGGAGTAGTTAAAAGCACCTTTTCCTATTACAAATCTCTGATTAAATTAATGTGTTACTATGTTGGCCCCCGGTTTGTTTGATATTGGTTTAGTACCGTTTGGCCGTTTGTTCTTCATTGGTGAACAGCTGTTGCATGTGTTTGTTATCTTGACAGGGCAGAAACATTTCTTTTCTTACCATTAGTTTCCTGATGAATGAGGTTCATGCTCAAGGATTCAGGAGATTGTTACTGAGAAGTTGAATTTTTCTTTTTCCGTGTGAGTTGGTATACCTGGAAAAGAATGGTGAATCGATGCCTAGACTTGGAGATTCCATATTTCAATTATGAGTTCAGTGAAAACGTCCTGCATTACCCTGTGAATATGGTTCGAGGAAGATGCATCACATCTGCCAGTTCCAGAGTATTATGATTAGGAGTAGCAATGCACCAATTGTTATGCGTATGATTTGCGAATGTTATCTTCTAAATCATCTGCCTGGAGCTTGCTTGTCCCTGTCCATTCACCGAAGTTCTGTGAAATTATGAAATGAATTCAGGTTTTTTTTTTTTTACCAAAATTGAGTCGTATACTTCTGGCTGACTTTTTAATAGCATAATGTCAATCGTTAAATAAATAGAGAGGAAGTAAAATGTACTTGACCACCGAAGTCTGGCAACACACTTTCTAGCTGTTATAAGCATGTTATTCAAGTAGAAGAAAATATCAATACGAATTTAGGTCAAAATTCCAGGTCTTGCTCAGTAGAAAATATATATTTGTTTCTTTTGTTCTTTACAGGCCAAGAGGCTAACATATGATACCTCATTAAATTAGAGGGATATATGTTCAATGAAACCTATTAAGATTTATTTTGAGGTTTTCCTTTGGCAAGAATCCCACTGTTTTTCGGGTCTTCTGTCCTTCTATAGAAGCTTTTCTATTCATCAAAATTGACTGCTGAAAGTGACTGAGAATTCCCTAGCCAAGTTTGGATTGACAGAGATGAAATTGCATTTCTAGTTTTGAAGACTTGGGTATAGTACATTGCAATATTTTCTATTCTTTGTTTGTAAATATGTTGCATTATAAGAAGACTCTTAACATTCCAGTAGAAGATTGACAACTTGCTTCTTACTACCTTTATTGTTTTCTGCTGAAGTATTTGGATCCTATAATATAGTAGGTGATGCATAGATTAGTTTTTAACATATATGTGTATATATGTATATATTGGATTGGGTGGAAATGGGATTTCCCAAAAGTTGTCCATGAAGCTCTTTATCTCACAAGGAGTCAATAATACACAGAAGGGGAAAAAAAACTTTAGATTCTTGTCAGTTGTGGCTTCAGCTAGTCTTTTCATTTTTCCATCTTTAGGTAAAACATCACTTTACTCAAAATATGTAGAAAAATGATTCTTTTAATTTAGGTAATTTAGAACTCTTTATTTTATTGTAGCAGGCGCCTACCTTTTCGATGGTTTTGAGGGCCAGACATTATGAATGATAAGGATGGCTAAAATGTTGTGTTAGTGTTTTTTAATCTTTTACATGCTCTCAGTTTGATGGTCATATGTCATTTGTCTATGCTTTAAGGTTGAACGCCTCCGAGCCCCAGTGCTTAAGGTTGTTATCAGAAACTATTCACTCCCTTGCAGCTTTTCTTAGGCCCTTTCTCTCAGAAGTTGGATGTTCTCCCTCTTTCTTATAAAACCAGTTTGTTCGCGACTTCATGACACCGAAAATCAACCTGAATTTTAACAATTGCTAGGTGCTAGTTATGTATATAAATTATATGAAGATTGATCGCAAGATCACTAGTCTGTTCATTAAGTTTATCCTGCTAGATGTCAGGCACTTGGAGCTCACTGGACATTATTAGAAGCCAGGAGTGGCACGTTTTTTCATAATTTTTTATTCTGATCTTGACTCCTAGGTTGTGTCTCATTTGGTTAAGCATGTCAAAAGAATTGTTCAATAATGACCAGTGGATGCTTCATCAATGGTGTCCTGAAGGCATCCCTGTTATTAACGTATGGAAATTACCTTTCGTTTCCTTTTTTTTTTCCTGTCCTCTTTTTTTTTTTTTCTTTTTTGGTTTCTTCTCTTGAGGTTTGTGAATGATGATCTGCAAATTGATTTTTTGCCTTTTCTCTCCTGGGAGCAACAGGCTTGTAAGTAAAGGGTGCAAGTTGCTTGGATGTGGTTCAGCAGTACCATCACTTTCAATTTCTAATGATGATCTTGCAAAAATAGTTGATACTTCTGATGAATGGATTGCAGTTCGTACTGGAATTCGCAATAGAAGGGTTATTTCAGGTTAGCTTCTTCTCTAAACTTATGGTAGTGTCATTGTCTGGAAGAGTTGAACTTTGTGGCCGCCTTCATCTCCCTGTAGCACAACACCTGCACTAGTGTCCTCAGAACTTTGGCCTGGGTCTTGCAACTGCTATAAGCTCTGAAAGTCTTGACCTGGCTATGCTTGAGTTCTGGGGAATTGTATAGCTTTTGCTCTGTTGATTTCTCATCATCATACTGTCCTTTAAATAGTTCAAATATGCCTTTTTCTTTTAAGTATATGACAGAAATAAATCTACTTGTATGTATAGAGTGAGCTCATACAACCTTTTTGCTGATACTAAGTATGGTGTATATAAGTTCTTATGCCCATATATGCTTGACCTACTAGTGTGATAGAATATATACCCATACAGAGATGTAATAGAAAATAAAATTTTTACTTTTTTTTTTTTGCTTTCTTTCATGCCATTTTTCATTATTAAGAGACTAAGAAACAATAACTGATTAGAAAATAGACTAAGAAGACAGTGCTCTACAGGAAAGGATAGCTTGAAAAATCTAGCAGTTGAAGCTGGTAGGAAAGCTCTTGAGATGGCAGATGTTAGTCCTGATGAAGTTGACCTAATTTTGTTGTGCACATCTACTCCAGAAGACCTTTTTGGTGGTGCTCCCCAGGTATTGTGGTAGTAGTTTTCATTTTTTATAAATATTTGGGCCAGTGGACTGATGATAGTACTTGATGTCCTTGAGAGTAAGCACCATCCAATGTCCATATAAACTACTGCAAAATTGACTTTGCATTTTAATTATTTGGAGTTTTCATATACGATGTGAGCAATACAGCTACTGCACGATTACCTGAACAGTCATGTTTCCTTTCAACGCTCAACAAATTCATGTGCTTTCTATATCAGGAGAAGCCATGTCAGAAATTTAAACTTGTCCTTGGACATGAATTCTAATGCTTTTTCATATACGATGTGAGCAATACAGCTACTGCACGATTACCTGAACAGTCATGTTTCCTTTCAACGCTCAACAAATTCATGTGCTTTCTATATCAGGAGAAGCCATGTCAGAAATTTAAACTTGTCCTTGGACATGAATTCTAATGCTTTTTCATATACGATGTGAGCAATACAGCTACTGCACGATTACCTGAACAGTCATGTTTCCTTTCAACGCTCAACAAATTCATGTGCTTTCTATATCAGGAGAAGCCATGTCAGAAATTTAAACTTGTCCTTGGACATGAATTCTAATGCTTTTTCATATACGATGTGAGCAATACAGCTACTGCACGATTACCTGAACAGTCATGTTTCCTTTCAACGCTCAACAAATTCATGTGCTTTCTATATCAGGAGAAGCCATGTCAGAAATTTAAACTTGTCCTTGGACATGAATTCTAATGCTCTTCTTTGGCTGTGTTTAATATAATCAGGTCCAACGGGAACTTGGGTGCACAAAGTCGCCTTTAGCATATGACATAACTGCAGCATGTAGTGGATTTGTTTTGGGCCTAGTCTCAGCTGCTTGTCACATTAGGGGTAAGAGATCTGTTTAGCTTGGTAATAAGGAGGGTTCACGAAAGCTTGTGGTCAGACAAATTCTTTTTTTCTGTCCATCCTTTCTTTAGCCTGTGAATTTGTTCTGGATCTTAAATTTCAGGGGGCGGATTTCAGAATGTTCTAGTGATTGGGGCTGATGTCCTTTCTCGATTTGTTGACTGGGCTGATAGAGGGACATGTATACTATTTGGGGATGCTGCTGGTGCAGTACTGGTGCAGGTAGTAATCTCTCTCTCTGCTTCTCTTACTCGTGTACCTGACAGGGTTTTTGCTTGAGTGATGCTATAATCGATTGGATTTACATGAGAATACGTTGGCATGTTGATCTTGCAATTATATAGCTGCTCAACTTCTTTTTTCCCTCTTTTTTTTTTTTTTTTTTTTTTTGCCGGGGGTGGGTGTCACTCTTGTGCCATGTTACTAGTAACAGCAACTGTTGATCTCTAGTGAAGTTGATCAATAAGGGCCAGCTCCTTGTTTTTGTATGCGAGAACATTTTCTTTGCTTTTTAGATTTGTGTGCAAGACATGGGTGAATTTTGTAATATCTTATTCCACAACTTCTTTCCTGGCAATATGATTCTACAGGCTTGTGATGGTGAAGGGGGTGGTCTGATTAGCTTTGACTTGCACAGTGATGGCGAAGGAGGAAGGTATGCTCATTTTTTATGTCAACAGAGATGAATGTCCCATTGCTTTTTGTGATGGATATGAGCGAGCCATTACCCGTTTGCAGGCATCTAAGTGCTAGCATAAAGGAAAACAAATTGGATGACTCATTAGGATCCAATGGTTCAGTAATGGACTTCCCTCCATCGCGTTCCTCTTATTCCTGCATTCAGATGAATGGCAAAGAAGTTTTTCGTTTTGCTGTGCGATGTGTGCCACAGTCAATTGAGACTGCCTTAACCAGAGCTGGTCTTACCGCATCCAGCATTGACTGGTTGCTGCTTCATCAGGTATATACCAGAAAATCAACCAACATAATATGCTTCACGCTGGGCAGATATTAGCAGTTTTCAGTACCAATCACAACATTTATTTTTCTGAAACACCAAAGAACTTTCAACTGAGCAGTGACATTACCAAATGCAGGCAAACCAGAGGATCATAGATGCAGTTGCGACACGTTTAGATGTCCCTCAGGAACGAGTCATCTCAAACTTGGCCAATTATGGCAATACCAGCGCCGCATCCATCCCATTAGCATTGGATGAAGCTGTTAGGAGTGGAATGGTGAAACCAGGCCATACAATTGCAACTGCTGGATTTGGTGCAGGTCTAACTTGGGGTTCTGCTATTTTAAGATGGGGATGAATCCTGCCCTTTGCTGTCAGTTACTATTGACAGAGGAATTACAGAAATCATGTCAAGATTTGCCCTTAAGTTCTTGCTTCCTGCTTCATCCTTGACCCAGATAAGGAGCCTGCATTTGCATAATCTCCAATCATATCGCCTTCCATTTCGTGTTTTTGCTTCGAGTTTCAATTTTGTTTCATTGTAATTGGTGCACTTCGAATAAATTTTGCATTCTTTATTTGGGTACCTCTATGTTCTAATATCGTGTTCCAACTCATCCTCTGAACTACCTAAACCAGCAATCTAAACACTAGTCATCCAATTCAGTGACCCAAAATCAAAACTTGGGATATGTTCTTGAAGAGACACAACAATAGACAATGGTAACCAAGCACATTATTCCGAATCTTGCTCCAGCTACTCTAATACGAACTTAGTGACTTGAATTTGGTAGGCAATTGCAGAGGGGAGCTAGAATCAAATCAACAATAACATCTACTTGGGAAATAACGGGAAAATTCACATTGATTAATGCAGAGTTGAGATCCTGAAACACGAAATCAAGTCAACTACCGATTGGCATCTTGCAGCGTTCAAACTCCGCGAGCAAAGACGGATCTTTGAACCCAACAAGAAATTGGGCCAAGCCTTCGAGAAACAGAGTGCCCTGGTAAATATCGGTGGCGCCGGAGATCTCCGTGATCACACTTTTCCGAAGCCGATTCACATCCAAGAAGACGCTCACCAACTCCTCCACCACCACCTTCGCAGCCTCCTCAACCACCACTTTTGCTCTGCCGCGCCCCACCCACTCCTCCCCCACCTTCGCCACGAAAGCGGCCCGCGCATTCCTCGCCCGGGAAACTAGAGGCGGCAACAGCAGCCTCATCCCCGCCTCGATTTGGTCGATTCTGGTGATGAGTTCCTCGGCTGGGTCAAGAAACGCAAAATGATAGGGAGTCATGACTTGGGTTTTCTTTTCTCGCCCTCTCCCGCAGTCTCCGTCATTGGCTTCTTTGATCAGAGAACGAAGGAAGTGGGTCAATAGGTAAGGGTGGAGATCGCCGAAGAAGAGGAAGGGGATCTCGAGGGAGTTGCGCCAAGAAGAGGGGAAGAGGACCTGGGAGACGTCGTCGGTGGCAGCATCGTCTAGGGCGTCGTAGTAGGCGAGGAGGTGGTTAAGGAGGAGATCACGGCGGTGGGGATGAGGGCGGCGGAGGAGGCCGAGCAGGGTGGTAAACCATTCGGAGTAGAAGTCCTTGAATGGGCGGGTCTTGCGAGAGAAGAGAGAGAATGGGCGAGGCATGATTTTTCGCCCGCTCAACAGGTTCTCTCTCACTTTCTTGCTTTGGATCCTTCCAGTTTCTATCTTGCAGTCGCAGGATAGAGGGCGGTTTGAATAAAAACAGAAGAAGCTCTTGGAGGGCAAAGGAGATTTGTAGTAAATGGGCCCCCATTAGTCTGCAAAGTGGGCAGATGGCTTCATCTCCAGGCCCACCCAATTTCCCTACATACATCCTTTTCAAGAGATTTGAGTAAACGCTGAGCATAGTCTCTAACCTTTGCTTTTTTGTTCCATTTTATCTCTGTTCTCGAAATGGACTATAATGGCCCCCAACTCTTACGTCGCTAGGGTGGCAGTGGCACAATTGAAAAATGATCATTGGCTCAGATTTCCCACCAAAACCCAAAAAGCTCCTTCCACAACTCCTCTGAAAAGTTCCAGTAAGTATATCCGCAAGCTCATGAACTCATAAGAAGCTCTGTTAAATCATTATTCTTACTGTAAAAAGAAAAAATTCAATAGAGAAGAAGGCCTCACATTAGATCCGGTATAGAGTAAGAGTAAGGAAGGTCAACCATGGAAGATCCATTGGTGGACATCCACATAATACTTTCTCGTGGAGAAGTAGCATATTGAGAATATATATCTTGGACTATGGATAAAAGTCAATCCTTAGCAAAAATTTCTTGGGTATACCAATTGAGGGGAAAAGAGTTTTAATTTATATGGTAAAAAAATGGCCCTATGAATGATTAGCCAAAGTTTGCAAGTTATATCGTTTTTGAAGGTGGACAAGGTAGGGTTTAACTAAAATCCTTGTCATTGACACAAAACAGTGATTTGTCCTTACTTAAAGATAAAATATACAAAAAAAACTCCATTTCTAATCTTCTCTTCATCGAGCAAGAGGAAGAAGGACAAAAAGTGGCGATTTTTCCAAAGGGTACCACATTCCAATCGATAGAGCTTGAATGAATTATTTGAATATTGGTTCGTTAATTGAAAAGTGAATAGATTAGGGAATTTTTGTCTCTTCGGGTTCTGGTCCTGTAATTTAATTTTTACGTCCATTTTGATTTGGAAGAATAGTGCTAAATGGACAAAGAATTTATATTAAAACATACAAAATCTTGTGAAACATATATAATCTAAAATGGCTAAAGAAATAATTTGACATCCACTTAATATCTATCATATAAATATATAATATTTTATCCAAGTTTTAGTGCAAACGTTTAATAAATTTAGCAAAATTCAGTTTCAAACACATTTTAATTCACGTGGGAGAAGTGAGGTCTAAAGTTACTTTGAAAAAACAAAAAAGGGAAGTAGTCAAAGGTCAATAACTTCACTACTGTGCTAGATGTGCAGTTTATCTCACTGGTTTTGTAATGCAGAATCACAGTATTAGTAGGATATATATGATAGGCTTTGTAATAGAATTTGTGTTGTAATTAACCATTTATTATAATGTAATTTTACGTGGAAAAACAAAAACATTGTATTTGCAAAAAGTAAAACATGGGGGACCAATTTGAAAACAATAAAAGATGAAAGACAATTGTTTAGCCGAAATTTTGCTGGCGGATCCACCTGCGCCTGACTCGTGCCTTATAAAGGACCAAGATGAATCAGCTCTTGCTCGCTCGTGCTTCGGTTCCTTGTTCTTTCGCTTCCAAAATGTCCCTCTCCTTGCAAGCTCCGCCTTCAACGGCTCTTTCTCCTTCTCACTCTTCTTCTTCCTCTTCTTCGCGGAAGCAATCGAATTTGAGGTTTGCCAATGGATCCACTTCGTTCTTGAAGCTCCACAACCGCTCATTCACGTTGATTCGCGCTTCCGGCGGCTTCTCTTCTTCGATCGATACCGGTCTTTTCTCTCTATGGATCTCTTTCAGTAGCTTCTTCATTTCAGTTTGTGCAATGATTTCCATTTCTGAATTTCTTGTTTTTCTTTCTGGAATTCAGGCTTGAGCACTGAACTGGATGCTGTGTCTACCTTCAGCGAGATTGTGCCCGATACTGTCATCTTTGATGATTTCGAGAAGTAATGTTTGTTTATTTCTTCTTCTGTTTCTAACATCTCTGGAGTTCAATATTTTGTATTCTATTTTGGTTATTGTGTTCGAAGCCAAACATGTCTCTTTTAAGAAATTAATCCAGTAGTCTATGTATAAAAGGTGTGAATTCTATAATGAATTATGTTTGAAATGATAGGTTTCCTCCAACTGCTGCTACTGTTAGCTCTGCACTTCTTTTGGGTATATGTGGCCTTCCTGATACCATCTTTAGAGTAAGTGTTCCATCTTGAAAAGATGTGGAGATGTTTCCATTTTGAACGGTGGAGACATTTGATGTTTTCTCTTCTTCTCACTCAACCTGTTTTTAACTCTGGACCAGAATGCTGTGGATATGGCTCTTGCGGATTCAACTTGTTCAGGCATTGAAATCCCCGAACTGAGATTATCCTGCTTCTTTAACAAGGTCATTCATCTCCTACTTGCACCAGATAAATTAGAATTCAGCTAGTCTTTAGTTTGCTTATCTATGTCAGTGGAAAGATAAAAAGGTGTAGAAGTGTGATCAAAAGTTCCTAAAACTTGCTCATTGAACTACAGGCCTTGGTTAATGTTGGAGGGGAAATGGCAAAACTAGTCCCTGGTAGAGTATCAACAGAGGTGGATGCTCGTGTTGCTTACGATACCCATGGGATTATTAGGAAGGTATTGGTTTCTGATTTACAAATGTCTTTATGGAGTCACTACTTCCAAAACCCTTTGTGTTAGTACCAGAACAGTCAACCAAAAGTATCATTTGCGATATGATTCCTAATTTTGTACCAATTTCCATTGCAAATTCAATTAATGTTTGCAGGTGCATGACTTGTTGAAGTTGTACAATGAAATTGATGTTCCTCCCGAACGTTTGTTGTTTAAAATTCCTGCAACCTGGCAAGTGAGTACCTGAATGAATGTTGTTTTTGTAATTTTGCTGGCTTTGTTGGTATGGCTTGACTAAAAGAAGTGCAGGGATGAAGAAAAGTTTATTCCAGTATTTGTACAAGAAAGCTCATATCATATTCTTACCTGTCACTTAATTGGTTTTATGTGCAGGGTATAGAAGCTGCAAGATTGTTAGAATCTGAGGGCATACAGACACATTTGACTTTTGTTTACAGGTATTCTATTAAGCTGTTGGTTGATGGCCATCAAATATACCCGAGTAAATGAGCTTATCCACATGTTGCAGGCAAAAAAAAAAAAAAAAAAAAACCATATTATGTATCAATTGATAAGTTGGCGATATTCCTTCAGCTTTGCTCAAGCCGCTGCTGCAGCACAAGCTGGTGCATCTGTTATTCAAATTTTTGTTGGCCGTGTTAGGGTAATCTAAAAAGTTTTCACAATTCCTTTGTTAATGATGGTATTGTTATGACATTTAATGTCCAAACGTTGATCTGCAGGACTGGGCACGTAGTCACTCTGGTGACCCTGAGATTGATGCTTCTATGTCAAGAGGAGAGGACCCAGGGTTGGCTTTGGTTAGTTCAAGCAGTTGATCTATTAAGTTTCAACCTGTTTTCTGCTTGTGTGTGACTTTCTATCTGCCACCTCTGTAACTCTGTTCACCATGCGGCACATGGATTTGCTTCAGACAAACATATAAATGCTAGTCCAACATGTGCTACATCATCATCATGCAATTCTGTAAACTGAACTCATGCTTATTTTAGTCACCCTGGTCATGAGATCTGCCCTGAACTATAGCTCCGCATGTGAAGCTTAAACCTGAACTATCTGCTGCAGGTGATGAAGGCATATAACTACATCCATAAATATGGGCATAAGTCAAAGCTGATGGCAGCAGCAGTTCGGAACAAACAGGATTTGTTCAGTTTGCTGGGGTATCAATATGATTTTTCTCTAATGAACCTTCTCACAAACTTGACTCAAGTTGTAAATCTATGCTGCTTTGTTAAATACATTTCAGGGTTGACTACATTATAGCGCCACTAAAGGTACTGCAGTCCCTTAAAGAAACACTAACCACTCCTGAAGAAAAATATGCTTTCATTAGGAGGCTGTCCCCATCTTCTGCTGCCAAGTACAGTTTTACTAATGAAGAGGTTTGTTCTCATTACATAATACATATCCTTGTTTTGTTTCTCTGCAAGTTGCAAAATATGCAACAACCAACTCGGAGCCAACTTTATCCAAGACATGTCACAATTTTAGGGGCAGGGAATATGATTACACCTTTTGTAGTATGCCTTGCAAGGCACTATCACAGAAAGTTCTCTTGAGGTCCCAGCTCCAAATTTGCTTGAGGGCTTTAGATTGATGACTGTTTGTTGGAGTGATGTTTTGGGACTTTATAATTTAGGCTGTCAGAATCCTGGCCCAGTCTACCTGCAGAGGAGAGTTTCTTCTTGCAATTTATGTGGTGGTTGATTGAATACTTCCAAGATGGCTTCTCTGGCTTGTCATCGTTGGCGTTTTCTGTTCCTCCATATCCCTGTCTTTAGTTCTTGAGGTAAAGAGTTCAGGTTATCCAACTGATTCTATCTTGGACAAGATGTGAGCTAAACTTAAGGGTATCATGCCTCTAGTACTTTTAAGATGTAAAGTATCAGTGTGGTGTACATGGACTACTTTCAATAACAGCATTAGAGATGCACTAGCAAACCTGCTTTGACGCTTAGTTCAGTAGAGGGAGAGTAGTACAAGAAGAAGAGGAGGGTCTTTGATCAGTATAAGGAGGCCTATGTACGGGTATACTGACTGTGAATGACCTCCTAGTCCCTATAAAATTCAAGGAACTGCTGCCAAGTCCTTCAATGTAGGGAGAAAGATGATGGCGCCCCTAAGCAATAGCTTGGGTATATCGTATCTACTCCGATTGCTGATTTTATGATGTGAGTCAGGAAGAAACAAAAGATGATCCAGTTCTTCTTTCAGAATGAAGTGTTAACTAATCTTACTTTGGTATCATATTCCACTTGTTCAGCCTGCCAGTGCCTGCAGAACACAGTTCTCATTTGCTTGTTCTGACATTTTATTTTTATTGCTGCATCCTGCATCCCGCCATCCATGTATCATATTTCCTTTCGCACCGTATTCAGGCATGTAATATTCGCGAAAACATCTCTCATAACATTTTAAAAACCTTAAACACTCTAGGAGCAGTTTGCTGATCGAATGGATACATTGTCCATTTTCAGCTGGTAAAGTGGGACCAGGTAAGCTTTGCATCGGCCATGGGTCCAGCATCCGTGGAGCTTCTGGGTGCCGGACTGGATGGATACACCGATCAAGCAAAGCGGGTGGTGGAATTGTTCGGCAAAATCTGGCCACCTCCAAATGTATGAAGGTTGTTTCTGGTTTGCTGAATGATTTTGCTTTCTGGGTGCAATAAGAGTACGACTCTGAATTTTCAAGTCGTTCCCAGCGGATTTTGCTTGTGTGCGGAAAGGTTTGTCTTTTCAGTTTGTAATTTGTATACATGGTACATCCGCACATGCAAAGTGAATGTCTTGCACTTTCGCTTTTCAATTTGCTCACACCCTGCCCGATGCGTCTTATGTCTATGTACGTTACGGTTATATTCTAATATTACCTTCATAGCATAAAGCATTCATAGTATAAAGCAATTGTAAACGTGTCAAATTTTGTTTTTTGTCAAAATTATAAATATATGCAAACTGGAAGACAGATATATATAAAATTGATGCACAAAAAATTTGAGACATGTGGAAATGAAATCATAGAAATGTTATTAATATATTTAATTGTATACTAGTTCAATCTTTCACTCTAACAATAGATGTGAAGCGGCAAAAAACACTTTAAAGTAAATTAGAAATATGTATAAATTAAACGACAAGTAAATTGCACGTGTTATTTCCAACCTTTAATTATTGTTTCTGTTTTAATCATAACATTCACTTTACTTGTAGCGTATCTTTAACCTTAATAAAATATTTCATTTTGACTCTTTTTGTATGAAAATTGTTATTTTTGATGAAAAAAGTCATGTCAGCATATTACTGTAAGGGAAAATGCTTGTTTTAACTTCTGTAAAAAATATTTTTGCCAAAAAAGCCTTAAAACTTTTAAATCTAATAAAAATTTTATTAAAATTTTAAATCTCCGACCTCCCTTTCCTCCCATCCTCAACCTCCCCATTCTCCCTCTCCACCCATCTCTAGCCTCCCCCTCCTTCTCCTCCCTCTCCTCGCATCTCCGACCTCCCTCTCCTTCCTCTCTTCCCATCTTCGACCTCCCTCACCTCCCCCTTGTGAATCAGGCAGACTTGGACGAATCAGCTTTGATTTGGACGAATCACGTCCTTTTCTCCCTCTCGCGAATCAACTTCAAGTTAGACATATAGGACCTCCCTCTCATGAATCACGACAAATCGCAAGTGGAGGAGAAGAACCACGAATCACAATAAATCACAACAAAATATATGGAATCAAACGAAATTAGACTGAATCACAGGTGGGATTGGGTGAGTGGCGGTGGGGTGAGGGAGGTGGATGAAGGAGAAGATTGGTTGGAAAGGGAGGAGGGGGAGGCTAGAGATGGGAGGAGAGGAAGGAGAGGGAGGCAAGAGTTGGGGCCACTAGAGAAGGAGGAGAGGTTGGAGAGGTTGGCTACAATTTATGTTAGATTTATAAGTTTTAAGGCTTTTTTGGAAAAAGAAATTTTTATAGAGGTTAAAATAAACATTTTCCCTTACAGTAATGTGCTAATGTGGCTTTTTTCGACCCAAGATAACGATTTCCGTTCAAAAATGGGTTAAATGAAACATTTTATTGAGGTTAAGTATACGTTACAAGTAAAGTGAAGGTTAGGGTTAGAAAAAAAAAATAATTAAAGGTTGAGAGTAATGCGTGCAATTTACACATTAGATAATAAATATGTATAAATTCTATATATAAAGAAAATTATAGATACCCAAAAAAGAAACCTAGAGAGGTATATGAATAAATCTTAGGAGACCTATAAGCAAATGAAATCTTAAAAGCTGGTGTTGATATATTCAACCATCTATACAATTTTATCCTTTAAATATTTTCAAAAGCATTATTTTATAATTTTTTTTGAATGTCAAACAAATAAACTTTATAAAAAAAAAAGAACAAAATACATCCATTCGTTAGCTAGCTAGTTATTGAACAAATCTAATTACAACCCCTTATTTCCTAAAAGCTCTTCACCTCCACTTCTTAAAATCTTAAATCGGACCTTTGAATAAAGACCTTTACCCTCACTTCATAACATCCCACTATAGAGCCTTAAAAATAAGGATGGAAATTGGTTAGATCGGGTAAGGTTTGAGTCAAGTCATTCAGGTTCAGGTTTAATTGGGTTAGCATATATTTGGGTCCACGTTGAGTTCAGGTCGGGTTATTTGGGTTTAGATTGATTTCAGGTTGAGTAGATTTCAGGTTCGGGTTGGGTCAGTCCGGGTTTATTTGGGTTCGAATCCAATCAGGTCAGGTTATCGGATCTTAGACCATATTCAACTTGATTGTCAGATTTACTTGGTTCAATTATGCATAAGTTGAAATGATTTAATCGCTTCAATTTTTTTGTTTAATTTTGATTAAAATTTAATTTAGCTTGATATAAAAAATAATATAAAATTTATGAAGATATATTAATATATATTTATTTAATAAAATACTACCTCTATGCCAAGTTCTTTGTAACATTCACTATTCAATAATTAATACTATAATTTTTTATTTTAACATTTTAGTATATAAATAAAAAATGATTATATTAAATAATAAATAAAGACCTATAGTTTTGAAATATATACTTTTTAAATTCTTTTCTAACAAATAATCTCCCCTCGTCCCATTTTCTTTGCTCCATTTAATTTTTCTGACTAGTTTGACTTGAATTTATTTATATTATTGTTTATTGAAAAATTAAAAAAAATATATATTTAAAAATCATGTATAAAAATTTTTTTATTTATATATTAAATTGTTGAAAACAAAAAATTATAGATTAATTGTTAAAATATGAATGGTGCAAAGAATTTAAGATAGAGAGAGTAATATAAATAAATTCAATTCAAACTATTTGAAAAAATTAAATATTTCAAAGAATATGGAACAGAAGAAGTACTATAATTTTTAAAATCTAATTATTCTTATCTCTCTATCACCGTTTCACTAACCATTTCCCATAACTTTCTCTTGTTCGTTCTACAATGCAAAATAGATCAACATAATAGAATAAATTCATTCACATATATTAAATCATAATTTTTCTAAATTTTTTACTGACCATATATTTTATATTAATTTAAGTTAAAATCGGGTCTTATCAGGTTTAGTCATTTCAGGTTCGGGTTCCGATTTCTCGGGTTTCACTTCAATCGAGTTCGGGTTCAGGTCGGGTTGGGTACAGTCGGGTTTAGGTTGTTGACTTTTCTAATCAAATCGGGTCAGGTCGAGCTTGGATTTAGGTGGATCAGGTCAGGTATTCAGGTTGGGTCAAATTTTGCCAGCCCTACTTAAAAATCCACATTAAGACTTTATAACTTATCCATATAATTTATCTTTTTGTACGAAAATTTATATTTATGTACGAAAATTATATATGTATAAATTCTATATATAAAGAAAATTATAGATACAAAAAAAAAAACCTAGTGAGATATATGAATAAATCTTAGGAAACCTATAAGCAAATGAAATCTTAAAAGCTATTGTTGATATATTCAATATACAATTTTATCCTTTAAATATTTTCAAAAGCATTATTTTATAACTTTTTTTTGAATGACAAACAAATAAACTTTATGAAAAAAAATACATCTATTTGTCAGCTAGCTAGTTATTGAACAAATTTAATCACAACCCCTTTATTTTCCAAAAGCCCTTCACCTCCATTTCCTAAAACCGTAAATCGAACCTTGAATAAAGACGCTCACCCCATTTCATACCACCCAACTACAGAGCTTTAAAAATCTACACTAAGACTTTATAACTTATCCATATAATTTATCTTTTCATACGTAAATTTATTTATCGAAAACATTATTTATATTTCTTATTCACATGTCCAGCAACAAACTTGTATGGAAATCACGTGATATGTATCCATTACATTGTAGATAAAATTTTCATACTTTGGTTATATTTTCCATTCGAACATGTGGTTCTTCCAACTCTACATTTCAGGTGAGTTGTGAACAACTGGGACACATTCTCCGTACGTGGTAAAAGGAAATACAAATTCACCCTTTTTTGGGAACTGAAAACGTGTATATAGATATATCCATGTCGTAAGTGATTAAATTATAGATAGATACATACATACAGGTTAACATTATAGAAAATTCATAAGCTATATGTATACGTAGGAGCTCAGTTTTTGTGGCTTAAGGAAATTGGATTTCCACATTCCTCGATTCGCAGAGAGAATAGGAACAGCCACATTCTGGTAAACACTTCCTTGTATTGCACTACTAATATTTGCCATCGTCTCTCTCTCTCTCTCTCTCGATTCCATACGTGTACATATTTATCAGCCCTCACACAAGTTAAGGACACTTTAATTCAAACCCTCTCCTCGATCGATCGGCCCTCTCCCTTGAGCTTGTTACTTTTGGACACCAACAATTCATGGGGGAACAAGATCCCTTTCATCCGCCCAACAATCCCGCCCACTACGCTCCCCTCCCCGACTCTGGTTGCGACTCAGACACCTGTTCTGCCCCGCGCCGCCCCCATCACACCCAACACCGTATCTTTGTGGCCGCATTGTTTGTGTTTGGCTTGGTCCTTGTCTTCTTCGGGTACAGACAGGTCTTCCCCGTCGACTCAAATGATGATCATGGGCACGAGGATATCGATTGCCTAAAGACACCTTCCAGGAAGCTGGCCGATTTCCCGGCATTCTCCAGGGGTCCCGCGGACGGCGTGTCGGAGAAGGCCAACTTGCATCTTGCCGGCGAGTTGGCCATGTGTACTTGGAACACCACCGTCTTGGCGTGGGAGAGAACCTCCTTCCATTTCCAACCTGAGAAAAATTGGATGAATGGTTTCGTTTTCTTTTCTTGTTTGTTTTCCTTCCTAACTCTTGCCCTATTGTATATAAATAAATATATACTTGTTCTGAACTTTTATGATTTTATTTGTTGCCCCTGATGTGGATTGCGCGCATTTTCTTCCACAACAGATCCTAATGGTAAATATTTAATATCTTCTATGATTTAAGGTCATGCATGTTCACATTTACTTGATATTATTAACATTATGTGACGTTTGTGTTGCAATATGTATTGTTGTATTTAGGTCCCATGTCCTATAAAGGATGGTACCACTTCTTCTATCAGTACAACCCATCCGGCGCCGTTTGGGGTTCTCCCATTGTGTGGGCTCACGCCGTGTCAAGGGACCTCATCAACTGGCTCCACCTCCCACTGGCCATGGTCTCTGACCAATGGTACGATCTTCGTGGGGTTTGGACCGGGTCGGCCACCATCTTACCCAATGGAAAAATTATATTGCTATATACTGGATCCACCAACGAATCGGTTCAAGTCCAAAATCTAGCTTACCCAGCTGACCCATCAGACCCACTCCTCATTAATTGGGCTAAGTACCCTGGCAACCCAATTCTCTTCCCCCCGCCAGGCATCGGGACCAAGGACTTTCGTGATCCAACAACAGCATGGCAGACCTCAAATGGGAAGTGGCGGATCGCCATAGGGTCTAAAGTGAACAAGACGGGCATAGCATTGGTGTATGAGACCATGGACTTCAAGACATATACCCAACTGGACGAGATATTACATGGTGTGCCCAAAACTGGAATGTGGGAATGTGTGGACTTCTACCCTGTGTCCACAACCCAAGATATTGGGCTGGACACTTCTGCTAATGGGCCCGAAGTGAGGCATGTTGTAAAGGTTAGTTTGGACGACACTAGAAATGACCATTATGCCCTTGGGACATACATTGAAAAGAATGGCACGTGGATCCCTGATATTGCCCAGATTGACGTTGGAATTGGATTGAGATACGATTATGGTGTGTATTATGCTTCCAAGACCTTTTATGATCCCAAAACACAGAGAAGAATTTTGTGGAGTTGGATTGGAGAATCTGATAGTGAAGCCGCCGATATTAAAAAGGGTTGGGCCTCCCTTCAGGTAAGCCCAACCTTGTGTTCCATGATTTATGCTAGTCGTCCTATGGTTTCGTCAGACAAGTACATGTCTAACTTCTAGCAAACTTACAATCTAGTCCCTAGACCTTATTTTCACAATGACCAATCAAGTCCCTGGGACCCTTTAGAAGTTCAATTGAGCCCTAATCATTTTATCAGATAGCCAATTACATACTAAGACCTTTATTTTGGCCACCACTAAACCTGACTAACAGAAACCTTTAACAGAACAAATTCCTACTCTTATGATTTATGAAATCCATAGAGTCAAAGTTTAAGCTTTCATGGGGGCAAAAAACCCACCTAATACGGACAGTTCTCTATCTTCCCTATCGCCAATTTATAACTTGTAATGTATTTTAAGTGTAAAAACTAAATGCTTTTATTTTTCTGAAATGTAAAAATAAATGACAACTATTTGTACTTTTTTAGGGCTTACCGAGGACAGTTGTGCTTGACCGGAAGACTGGAACCAATCTGCTGCAATGGCCAGTGAAGGAAGTCGAGAGCTTGAGGATGGAGAGACTCGAGTTTAGTAACATGACGATTAATCCAGGATCTGTAGTACAACTAGATGTCGGCCTAGCTACACAGGTTTAATTTTTGTCTTCTTCCTTTTGGAGTTTGGATGGAAACGAAAACTAAAGTTGGACATGTACTGCATTAATGGGAATTGAAGCTGGACGTTGAAGCCATGTTCGAGGTAGAAGTCGCGGCAGTGGAGAAAGCAGCTGAAACGGAGGCGGAGTTCAGCTGCAGCTCCGGCGGCGGGGCCGCTGCTCGCAGTGCCCTGGGACCGTTCGGCCTGGTGGTGCTTGCGGACGAGAAGCTGATTGAGCAGACCCCCATCTACTTTCACATAGCCAAAGGAGTGGGTGGCAAGCTCAAGACTTTCTTGTGCTCCGACCAAACACGGTAATTATTCGTAATTACACGCATAAATGAACTAAACCCTAAGCTGTAAACATATAAGATATGATTGTGTTCCTTTCACAGGTCATCCAGGGCGTCAGATGTTAAGAAAGAAATTCATGGGGATTTCGTGCCGGTTCTTGATGACGAAAAGTTGTCCCTCAGAATACTTGTGAGTTAAATACAAGTGAAAGATCGAATCTTTTTCATATTTTGTGAAAACAATTTGAATAAGGCTTCTTTTTTTTTTTTTTTCCCGTAGATTTTTCTATATTTATTTATTTATGGTGGTGGCTAATAGTGCAGCGAATGGTGTATGAAATCATGTGCAGGTGGATCATTCAATAGTGGAAAGCTTTGCACAAGGCGGGAGGACATGCATAACCTCTCGGGTGTATCCAACCATGGCGGTGGAAGGGGTGGCCAAGATTTTCGTGTTCAATAATGCGACGGAGACGACGGTGAAGGCATCCTTCAACATATGGCAAATGAACGCCGCCGACATTCGGCCCTATCCAAAGCACAGTTTCTGATATATTGAGTATATTGTTATGTTGAGCAATTATGGGGCATTAATTAAATCGCAATGCCCTTCCTACCCGAAACTTATGGACCCATGACCCCTCGGTTGTAGTTAACGTGAGGCCTTAATTAAAGCTTGAGGAAAGTTAAGTAGCTGGTCCCTACACTTTCATCTATGTATCATGTTTGCCACCGAACTACTAAAGTTTGAGATTCGCTCATTGGATTGACTAGGGATGTAAATAGGTAAGGCTTTTATCAAGCTACCCGAGCGCTCAAGCTAAGTTTGAGCCTTTTCGAGTCAAGCCTATCTTCAAACTCGGTACTTAAATAAGCTTAACCTGAGCCTAGTGAGGCTTGGCTCTAATTCTTATCGAACCCAATTGGGCCTTTACATTTTATCCTTTCCTAGGCCCAATTACATATAATGAGTTCATAAGCCCTAGAGTGAGCCCAACCAAAACAATACACTTCCCTCTCTTCTTCCGGTGCTCCTCGAGCTGCTACTCAACCTCACCTTCGTCATTCCTCTACCGTCCTCATTCCTTGCTCTCCCAATCCCTAACCCTCTTTGTCCCTACCACCACCGGCCTCGCCCCTACCTCCTTTGCCACTACGAAGCTCATCAATATGTCCTCACAATTTCTCCTCTCCTCCACCATCTTCCACATCTCCTCGGTCTTTGCCCCGCCTCCACAACTATACATCCATATGTAGTCACTCTTCATCACTATGAACTTTTTAAGTGCAATCAAGTACCTCTTTGGCTATACTGTACATCTACTCCTTTCTTGGTAGATCCAACTTGTGTGATTTCATGAACATCTCGATCAAGCTCTGGTTTATCACTAGACTTGGAACACAAATTCTATTGATTTGTGGTCGACTTCTACTTCGTTGTTCTAAATAAGAACCACTTAATGATAGCCAAATCAGGTTACATACTTTGGAGACAGGGTCTTAATTAAGCGACAAGAAAATTCAATGACTTATAGCGGCAATAATCACATTATTTTCCCCTTTTGATAGAGCTTTAGGAATAATTGTAAGTTTGATCTTTGAGATTGTGTTTCTTTCAAATTATGCCTCAAGTGTTAACTTCGTATATCAAAGTCATAATTATAACTTCAAGTCTAATGAGCTTACAAACCAAGCTTGAGCCTAAAATTTGGGCTCCAATAATTCAATCTTGAGTCTAAATAGTACCGGTAAGTTAAGGGCAAAGCTTGAGTCCAGTGCTCTCAGGCTTAGCCTAACTTCTTTACTCTCTATTGTACCCCGATTGATATACTTTGATAACTCTGTGTTGGGATGAATTTTAGATTATCACTTTAAAGAAAAAAAGAATCACAAAGTATACAAGGCATTAGTTAATTCCAATTTCCATGTACGTAGCAAGTATACAGGCTGTTGATTAATTCTATGTAATTTTTTTTTCTCGATGTAGTGGTTCAG
Organism: Aquilaria sinensis; assembly: GCA_005392925.1. NCBI lineage: Eukaryota > Viridiplantae > Streptophyta > Magnoliopsida > Malvales > Thymelaeaceae > Aquilaria > Aquilaria sinensis. The sequence continues at coordinate 488,720 of SMDT01003246.1, read as the reverse complement.
CAAACAAAGTAGATATGTAGGGAAATGGAATTCAAAGTAAAAATTATAGTCATGATGGATTCAGAGAAATAAGTTGGCAGAACTAATGCAAGCCAGCCAGTGAATTGGCATTTAAGCAAATTCAATGGGTTAAATGGCTGAGTCGGGCTAATTTACGTTGGAGAAGGTAGGGTGATACAACAGCAGAAGAGTCGAGAGAGAACATAAGGGTAGTGAATTATTTGGAAGGTCCAATTGGCAAGAAAAACTAACCTGAAGTTATTTGTCACAAATCCAACAACTCTGGCCAATTCTGCATTTTGTTCAGTAAACGATTTAATCGGTGTTATAGTTGGCATTGCCAATTGGACCAATAGGAACCAATTTGTAAAGTTGCAAGCACTACTGGTAAATGGGTTTTAGTTAGGGGACCAACTTGGATGAGTTGACAAAGTTTGGGGCTCTTGCTGCATTTAGTTCAAAGGAAAAAAAATAAAAGTAGAATAGATTAAAGCAAGTGGCTTGGACTTGAGCTGCAGGGAAAAAGAAAAGACGGAGAGATTTGGGGTAATCACAAATCTTCGGAATTACATAGATCCTTGAGTTTTTAACTTTGATCATTCTAATTTGGAGAAGTATTTTTCAAGTACTTGTAGTTTCAAAATCTATTGTTTGTTGTAGCAGCCAGTAACGCGGTAAAAACTCGGACGTTCCTGATCATCGACTGAATTTGACTTACACCAATAATATATAATAATGCAATTTGTGGTAAACTCCGCCGAGTTTCAAAAATGTAGATTTTCGTTCAACTTTCCTATGTATCCTCCTATACCATTAAATATATACCTTGTAATGTTTATAAGTAATAAAAAAAAATCTATTTTCGAGTCCATTCATGTATTGTAGTTTAAAACATACTTTTAAGGCTTACTTTCTTTCTTTTTTTTTTAGCTCGAAATCATTATTGAGATCCAAGAAAAATCTGCACAGCTCCATATAAAAGGACAGAACGGTAATGTTTGTAGTCAAGTCCAAATCAGCCATGTTTTTCTCTTTAGCTCATAAACCACTCATACTTTTAAACTGACTAAACTGGCCACTCTATTAATTTTAGTGATCAATTTGACGTTGGATTGCTGTTTTTTAATGTGTGATAATAATGAATTTAGAATCCACTTCTTTAATTTTTGCAGGCTAATTTTTACATTATTGCCCCAGTTTCTACCAAAATCCTAACATTCAACAAACCGTAAACCCCTAGTTTTTGTTCGATTTCTAACAAAATATACTCATTTAACTCAAAATATTATCATGCTAGGTTTTTATTATAGAATATACTCATTCCACACATAAATATTTTCATAATTTAAATGAGAATTGTCAATTCAGCCCATTTAAAAGCACGAGTGATATGTTTGAGCTGACAAAAATAATAGTAGCCTGCTTGAACTGAATCACAAAATAATAATGTTTTCCTTTTTGTGATTTTTACCTTTTTCTTTAAAAATAAAAACTGGACTGATCCACTGAACGTATTTTTAAACCTTCAAATTCAACTTTTTTTGCTCTATATGAATAATATTATTATTTACCTATTTTCAATACCTTCTTTATTATCTCATGTTGAAATCCTTGAAGTGATTCTTTTTTATATTTTAGATTATTGTAAACAAATACATATAAATTTTCAGGTGCCCATGTTTTTTTCTTTATTTTGGCTCTTGTGGCTGGCTAAAGATAAAGTATCACTTTCTAATTATGAAAACCAAAAGCATTGATTTCTTCATGAGAAAATAACAGCCCTCTATGGCCACAGGAGAGGCCGACTTCTGATGTTCATTTGCGCTGGGAGGTGCCGGCTGTAGGGCTTGTTAACTCGATGTTTGATGCCGCTATCCTCCGTTGACATGCCTCCACAGGGATTGGTTGGAAAGAAAATCTCATTTTAAATTCTATTATCTACATACTTCACCCTTTAATTACAATAAGTAACTTATGTTTTGCTTTGGCGCATAAAATTAGGATATTATGCTCTTTTGGCATTTTTTTCTAATTTAAATCATAGTACTAAGTTCATAAGTGTGTAAGCTATAAAACTAAATACTCCACACCATGTCGTTGGCTTAGAACATGAGTGAAAAATTCGTTCTACAGCCACTTCTATTCAACCTTCTTTTACCTAAGATTTTAAATACTAAATTGCGGTCAAGTATACTAGACCTCACAATTTTAAGATATACTGTATGATATATCATACCATATATTATTACCATTTTCATAAATAATATTAAAATTAAATAAAATTTTTTAATCTTTTTATATTTTATAGTTGGCCTCTATTCCTTTTTTGGCAGTTTCAAAATAAATCTTTCCAAATAAGGTAACTTTTTATTATTTTTATATATATTTTATATATGTATTACTAATTAGATAAGTACAAGTACTTTATATAAAAATAAATAAACTAATAGTTTTAATTATAAATAAAATATATATCAAAGAGACAATGTGTTTATACAAAAATAATACATTTTTTAATGTCACAATAAATTCCTAAGTGACTCAAAGTATGGTATTTTTGTCCTGGTTTGTTCTACAATTTATTTTACAATACGTATGATATTTTACATGTTTATACATGATATTTTGATATAAAATGACAAAAAAAATCACATATGCCATATAAAAAATAGAATATCACAGTACATACCTCACTATATACCACGATATTCTAATAAAATGCACATAAAAAATGATCTGTATGTGAAATGCCACAAAATATTCCTATAGATCATGATATTTCATGTAAAAAACAATAAAATATAAAAAATTTTACACCATATACCACTTACACCGCGCCAATTCCTTAGCCTGAAAACGCAATGAAAATTTCCTGGAAAAATAAGGTTTAAATATTTGGGAAATAGTTTTTGGAACTTCAGATAGTAGGGAAATAGTTTGTTAAGGTTCCAACGTCTTGTAAAAAACTCTTCCAAGTGTCTCATCGAGACTGTACAAGTGGCGAGCACCCAACCAGAAGAAAAGAGTTAGACACGTACGATCATGAGAGCCATTCGAGGCTTTAGAGAATCGAGCTAAGCTTCCTTCAACGTTCCCACCATTTTCCTTGGACGGCGTAACCAGAAGGCCAGGACATTAGCAATGGCTCTTACCTCCGTTTCGTTTTCGATCAATCCATTGACCTTGTCTCGTTCATCTTCTTCTCCAACCTACCCATTTGTAAAGTCCAAAGACTCCAAACCTTTGCAAGTATTTTGCCAAAGAAACCCCAGCAGCAGAGGCCAAATTCGTGGTAAGTTGCTCTGCCAATGAAAAGTTTCATTTTGTGTTGTGCTTCTGGTACTTTATGGATAGTTTTATACTTACCCAAGTTCGTGTTTGGAAAAAGTAAGATTGTTCCAGAAATGTGTCTGTCGTCTCTGAATCCGAAACCTGGAGACGCTTGGTTTCAACAGCATTGGCGGCTGCAATCGTTGCTTTTGGTACAAATTTGCCTGCTTTAGCTGAACTAAATAAGTACGAGGCAGAAACTCGAGGGGAGTTTGGTATTGGGTCGGCTGCTCAGTTTGGTTCTGCTGATTTAAGGTTCATCTATACCCTCATCTAGTGTCAGCTTCTTGTTTCACCATGGTCTTCGATTCATCACTATATATGTTTCTTGTTGTTTCTGCTAATGCAGGCGAGCAGTTCACGTCAATGAGAATTTCAGGTGGTAAATTTGATTTTGTGAAGATTTCCCATTTCTCACATGATTTCCGAGACCTTTGGTATATTGTGGCAATGATTTATCTAAATGAGTGGTTGATGCAGAAGAGCCAATTTCACTTCTGCGGATATGAGGGAGTCCGATTTCAGTGGTTCCACATTCAATGGCGCCTACCTGGAGAAAGCAGTTGCTTACAAGGCTAATTTCTCTGGTAAAAATCTTTCACCCCATGAAAATGCAGAACCTTTTGATAATTTGTGTGAGCAGTAGAGCTGCAGGAACTGCTTGCTTTGCTTCCTTTGATGATTAGATTTAGCGTCAATGCTTGCACTATTTGTCCGTGTCAAATAGAGTTGGCATTGTGTATAATATGTTAGGATAAGTTTCTTCCCACGCTTTCGTCTGCCTAGCCATTGCTTGTTTCAGTGGTCTGTTCTTTTCTAGCCATGACAGTAATCTCTGTGAGTAACTTGATTTAATCTTATACAGGAGCGGATTTGAGTGACACGTTGATGGACCGCATGGTACAACATTCTGTGCCTTACCCCTTGTTAAGCCGAGAGCAAAACAGCACTTGAGTGATTAGACATAGGCACTATGCTTTTTAAACATACCTTTATCAAACAGGTTGACGCAACCTTAAATGTTGCCAAAGCTAAAATCTGTATAAACCAAAAGGGTAGTGAATATTTTGGTCTGCCAAATTTACTATCTAAGCCAAGAGTTGAGTGAGAGGTTCCTCATGGGCGTTCTAAAATTCTAATATTGGATATGTCTGGTTATAGGTGCTTAATGAAGCTAATTTCACAAACGCTGTGCTTGTAAGAACAGTTTTAACCCGCAGTGATCTTGGTGGTGCAATTATTGAGGGTGCTGATTTCAGTGATGCTGTCTTGGATCTTCCCCAGAAGCAGGTAGCTGTGCTTGCATATGTTGCCAGAAGATCTCAACTGTTCTAGTCCTCTTCATAGTTTAAACCAGATCTACCCTGGATTTACTATGTTTTGAGGGCTCAAGTCTTCAGGCATTGCTTATGCTTTATTACTGCAGGCTCTTTGCAAATATGCAAGTGGTACAAACCCTGTAACTGGCGTAAGCACACGGTTGAGCCTAGGCTGTGGAAACAGCCGACGAAATGCATATGGTGCCCCTTCTTCTCCTCTGCTAAGTGCCCCACCTCCAAAACTGCTAGATCGTGATGGCTATTGTGATGAAGGAACTGGCCTTTGTGATGCAAAATGAAGATACAACTAGAGTGAACTCAACTTGAAAAACCAAGGCATCTGTCGCCCCTTGTTTCTACCATTTATGGGAAAATAGTGAAGGAAACCAACACACACTAGAATTCACACTTCAATATGACAGGGCAGATTCTGAACAAATATTTATATCAGTCATTTACATTCAGCTGCACTAAATATTTCAAGTTGGTTTTTGGTCTTGAGTCACCTGCATCGCTGTGTGGTTCAGACTAAAGTATGGTCCGAGAATCAATCCCAGGACCTCTCAATTGTTCGGTACCACAACCTAGCACAATTGTCTGTTTGCTAGTTTCAGTCCACAAACTCTCTTAGCAGCAAATCCCTCTGTGTTGGAGCTGGAGCTCCGGGCTTCATTATAGAAACGGGACATGATGCATACAGATGCAGCTCAACCAAAGCTAGGCATGTATGAAATTGTCAACTAGTTTACCTTATGATTTTTTATCTTAGAACCGAAATGTTTTGGATCGAATTCCAACTTGTTTCAGGGAGAAGATGATTAAACGTGGAACAAAAGCCCATAGCTAGGGATCTAAGAAGGGTTTAAATATGCTCTCTATAGTCACCTTGACCAGCCGTATCCACAGGGAAAAAATGGATACAGAGGTAGAAATAGGAATCTGGCATTTGAAGTGAAATAGTGGCGAAGTCCATATGATGAGTCTGAATGAATGAATTGAGTAGCAGTTGCTTGCACTTCACTCTTTCTCCTGTATTCTATGTGGACCAACAATCAATTACTCGTTGTCAAACAAGGAAGAAAAGTGGGCTGCCTTTCTCACGTCTTTCAACTCGCAGGGGAACCAAAACACTATCGATCTCAACCATTCACACTGCTGTAAATCCTGGGAACAGAAATTCAAGCTAATGGATTTATGTACTTCCTCGTCCCAATAAGAATAACATTTATTTCATGGCAAAAATAACAAATAAACCACTAAAGTTTTTGAGTTGGCCTATTTACCAACTAATGTTTTTTTTTTTTTTTGTCAAATAAACAACTAATATTTTTTAGTTGACTTAAGTCAGCCGCTCTCATAATTTTAACCGTTAAGTCTAATGAAATCTTAGTATAAAATGCCTAGTTTAGTCACTATATTTTCTCCTTACACTCCTAGCCCAACTGAAATTTGTGAATCTAAGAATTCAATCGCAATCTCCACTTTATTCTACTAACGCCTCTCCGCCAAAGCCGACGAGTTCATATTTCTGGCCATTGCCACCGCAATCACAGTGTTCACCAACAACTCCTCCTCATTCCTCATTGGCACCAACACCACCTATAGGCTTACATTTCACTTCACCACCACTACAATCACAACCTTCCAAGCCTTTTATCAGTTACAATCTCTTATTCTTCTCTTCAATTCATAGAGATTGCATATAGCAGTTATGGAGGGCTTAGGCTGTTGCAACGACTCTAAGGGTAGCGGTAAATGGCCGTGAGTGGTGGCGAGATTGGTGAGACGGAGAGGGATGCGGCTAGTGAGCTCAAGCTCTTCTTCCATTTTGGATGACAGTGATGCAAGAGAGGCTGTTGCGAGATTTGGTAGGGGATGGACAACAATAATGGGTATTTGGATAATTTTAAAATAAGTGGATTTATTTTTTCAATTTTAAAAGATAATGATAAAGAGTTTTGTAATATTTCAAAGATGAATGGCTGAATTGGTCTATTCAAATAACATTAGTAGTTTATTCGGTTATTTTGAATAACATTAGTGGTTTATTCTGCAAAAAAAAAAAAAATAGCCAATTTGAGCTGATTCCAAAATATTATTGATTTATTTGTTATTTTTACCTTATTTCACTTTGTCAAAGTGTCTATCTACAGTACTGGAAGTATTAATACGTGAAAACTAATTAACATGTCGAGGTGTAATTTGATTATACCAATCAGAGTATGATTATACCAATCAAATTTAAAAAAAAAAAAAAAGAGAAAAAGTGGAGAAACTCGAACCTGGGTAAAGGGTATGAGAGTTATATCTCTGAATAACCAAGTTAGCAAAGAGCGATTAGTTTTGTTTTAATTACATGAATGGAGTTTTAATGCAATATTTGTTATCACGAATTTCAATTTATTATGAACAGCAAAATTCCTAAACATACAAGGGTTGGGATGTACACAGAAAGAATCAGGGTCAATTATATGTAAGCGCTCGAATTGAGTTTGGGCCCACTAGATCCGAATGGGAATAGGATTAAGGTACGGGCTTCTTTAGGCTGACCAATACGCTTCCACAACAAAATAGACCCAAGTCGTAGCTGGTCTGGTTAGGCACTAGAGCTTCAATCAGTTTTCAGTTAGGTTACAGTTCTTCAATTATTTTCAATTGCAGCAGTGGACTTGGAAAACTATGTTTCTTTCTGTAATGATAAAGGTCTCAAATTTTTTAATTTCCTTCGTAAAACGCAAACTGGTGTTCATAAAATGAAGAAGATCTCCATGAAACTGATGTAGATTCAAAATAATAATAATAATAATAATAAAGTGTTAAATCTCACATGGCTTAATAAAGGAGTTACTTGTAATTTTATATTATGGCAGACCCCACCTACTTATCACCGATTGTTTTTAAACTGATGCTTGACAAGGAAAAAGGATAGAGTGACTTAATTGTAAAAGTAGCAAAACTTAGTGATGTAATTGAGAAAATTAAAATGTTAGGGGTGTAAAGGAATTTCACCTAAATGTTAATAATAAATATTAAACATAGGCGCAAGAAATACTAAAGGAGTAAGTTTATATATGTATTCTAGATTTTGAATGAGGATGAGGGACGTATAATTATAGTTGTCACTTTTCTTTTTTTGGTCACGCGTAGTTTAGTTTTCTCATACAATAGCTTTTCATGCTACTAGCTAGCTATGACATTTTCTTTCGATGGCCTTCTTTAACATTAAAATTTAGAAGGAAGCAACGCATAGACTAATGCAAACCGAATATTTTTGTATACAAAAAGCACCGTACTTTAAGATGACATCTCTTCGCCACACTTAATGAATTCAGTCAAGTCAATCGTAAAATAAACTATTAATGATTATTTTAATGTATAGTGATTATTCTCTCAACTTATATATCAATTAAATTATTATACTTAAAGAAGTTCAAATATTTACTTTTTAAACATTTTTAGAATATTTAGATGTTTTTTGTTGAATTCTTTTCTTGATTGGGTTACAAAAAAATAATAAAAAATTAATCACTTTATAAAAAATTATTCAATTAATTATTAATTAGATGGAGTATTAATTTATTTTTAAATGGCATTAGTTCTAAACAAAAAAAAATAAGCAAAAACGAAAATAATTAATTATTTGGATTGGGAAAGAAGATCGCCAATTGTCGACTCGAAAAACGAGTCTTGATCAACACCTTGACCTTCCATTTGTCAACAAATTAAGTAGACAAATTGAGTAGCGTTAGATATATTAATAACTTTTAACTAAAATTTTGCAAAATACTGTGTAGCATATATTATACTTCTTCCGCCTGAAAAAAAAAATGAACCGTATTCCTTTTTTGACTGTAAAAAAAAATGAAATATTTTTTTTTAGAATTTTTTTAATTTCTAATTTACCTTATTATCTTTATTTAAACTTTCACTATACAAAATTTAAAAAAAAATTAATTTTAGTTTCATGGATAAAATTAAAAAAATATATAAATTACATACATCTTAATCTTCATATCTAGGGAAACATTTTAATTATTATGAGATGGAGAAAGTATATAGTTTGATAAAGATAAGTTTGGGACCGGATTTGTACAAAACTTAGTAAAATCATGGGTACAAATAGTAAAATTTAAGCAAATTTGGTGCAATGATGGAGGTTACTACATGTAGATTCACGCGCACAAAGAGAGCGGCCAATTGAAGCTGAGGATCAGAATTAAGTAACTGGCTGGCTGCTGCAGATCTATCAGCGCAGGCAGCAGGCAGGGCGGCCGGCCCTCTACTCTTTCTACTTAATTGCCACCAGACACACCTCCTCTCCCTGTCTGTCTCCCAAAAGTAAGCATGCACGCCGACCAATGAGCCATCATCATCATGTCGCTGCTCTCGGTCGATCGGGCACACAAATCTCCTCATTCTCTTCCTCATCCATCATTTTTTGCTACTACAGTACAACAATATCTGTATTTGTGTCTCTAAGTTCCCTTTCCTCAGCCCTCTTCTGTCTTGTATATATATAGCTAGACGGATCCCAATCTTTCAAATTTAGCGATGACTAGCAGGCTGGCCGGTCATGCTTTTAGTTCCATCGATCGCCTTCTTTCTTTTTCTCCGGCCATCTCCCTAGCTAGCTACTGGCAGCTTTTCTTCTTCTGCAAATGTCATGTTGGCCCGTCTGCACAAGGCCGGCATCCATGGCCATGCTTGAATTCTGCTCATAAGCCTTCTTCTTCGTTTCTCATCCTTTTCTTCAAAAACTGTAAGTACATACATATATACTCCTCCTCCTCCCTTCCGGATTGATTAATTTGATTGAGCCATTTGCCCTTTTTAATTTTTTTTTTTTACTTTAATACTTTATCCATCCCAAAAAAGAATTAAAGCATATTCTTTTTGACCCGCTCGAAAAGGATAAAGTATTTCCCTTTTTAAAAAGCTTTGCTTTTTTCTTTCTTAATTTTCATTAAAATTCTTACTACACAAAATCTCAAAAGAATTTTTTTTAATCATCATTCAAACTCCTATATACTACACATAATCAATTTTTTTTACTTTCAATTTTAGGAGCAAAAAATTAAAAAAATATATTATAAATTATATGTACCTTAATCTCTGTGTCCAAATAAACGCATCATCCTTTATGAGATAGAGAGAGTACGTTAATTATGAAAAAAATAAAAATTATATTTAAAAACTAGAAGCTTTTGTTTATAATTTGAGAGTATAAACATTATATTTATATGTCATAAATGATAAAAAATTATAAATTAATTATTGTAAATAATATATCAGTCAAAGAAATTAAAGCAGATATAGTATATTTTTACCCTCTTTAATTTTCTCATGTTGCCTCTTTTCTCATAACTTTTGTTCCACCTATAAAATTAGATTATTATAACTCAAACATCCTCCGAGTATGTTATGCGTGTGTGTGTATATAACTCAAACCCTTAAAACTGGAAATTTAACCCTCTCTTTAAATGTTCAAACTTAATTAAGATATATATCAATTCACGTAATTATGCGTCATTGGGAAAATAAAAATTGAGTAATTAAGCACGTAAAACAAAATAACTTGCACAAGGAAGATATATAATAACGTCATGTGCATTACAAGTAATTATAAGCTGCTTGCATCAATATGTTCATACAATCAATTGGCCGAGCTAGCTAGCCTCAAATATTAATTAGCACCCTCGGCCATATTACTAGTCTTATTATGTACACAAACTCGATCCATCGGGTACTTATATGTGTTTCTGAAATCATCAATTAATCCCTCAATTAATGCTCTTTCCCCGGCCTTAAACCTGTATGCTTAGTTTCCTATAATTAGTGTTTGCGTCTCCAATATCATTGATCTGTTGAGTAGCACATATATATATATATATATATACTTATTCACTTCCACAGATCCATATGGCAGCTCGAGGTGGAGGTGGAGGCATATTCTTGATTGTCGTTGACCAGCTTCATTTGCTCGGCCATTGGAAAGGCGATGGTGGCAGTGCCTGCAGCAGCGGAGTAGTTCTGTTTTGAAGAACCGGCGGTGGCAGTAGCATTATCCTCGTGGCTCAGCTGCGACGCCACAAACTTGTCAAGCACCCGCCAGTCCGTCACCTGATCCACCGCATTTTCTTCATTGTTGTTGTTGATGGTGCTACCTGACACGGACCCGCTAGCGATGTTATAGACATTAGGGTGGCTTAGATTAGTCTCCTGGGCTCCGGAACAGTAGGGATGGTTTGGGGGTTTAGGGCTCTCGAGTTGGGGCAGCTGGAGGAAAGGGTCGATGTGTGGATGCTGAGGGAAGCTGCCGGCAGCGTACTGGAGCTCCAGCTCTTGCTTGCACGGGAGATGGAAATGGTGGCTGAAGTGGCCGGAACTGTAGGGTGGAGGAATGGAGGGGCGACGGGGGGAGTCCAGCTCTTGCATGAAGGAGAACTGATCGTCGTACCAGCTGCATGGGGAGTCGTAGTCGCCGGCTTTTCGCATCGCCGTCATCCTTTTCTTGAAAACCCTACACACCACCCATCCTTCTTCCTGCGAAACAAATGTGCCAGTGTACAAACTCTTTTTTTTTTTAATTGTTATGAAATGGTAACATTTTAGAATCAGCTGACAAGTTAGTTAATAATAAAAACGTACCTGAGGTGGTGCATTTTCATTAGTTTCGAGACGATACTCGTGCATGATCCAGTCAGATTTCTGGCCATTGGGAGCTCGGCCCTTGTAGAAGACTAAGGTCTTGCGCATGCCGATGAGGCTGTGCCTGGAATATATGGCCTTGTCCCGTCCTGTGGCCTTCCAGAACCCAGCTTTTGTCGCTCTGTTGGTGCGAGTTCCTGTCGGATACTTCTTGTCTTTGTGGCTGAAGAAGTACCAGTCGTTCTCTTCGTCGCTACCAATTCTACATAGCTCTACATAATATATATATACAACATCATATCCCAAAACTAAATTTGAGAACAACATAATTAATTAATGCCCCAAAGTTAAGAATCTTGCTAGCAATCTACTAACCTTGGAGATCCCAAGGTTCAATTTTGTAAAGATCCACATCTTTGATGACATCCAAATCAATCTTTTTTGAGGCAACCTTCTTTCTGAGGTAGTAATCTACAAGTTCTTCATCCGTTGGATGGAATCGAAAACCCGGTGGAACATGTGAAAATGTAGCCATATTAATTCTCAGATCCTGCATTGCACATATATATACATGATTAAATTTCAACCTCAATCAAACAAGGGGGGAAAAAAAGAACAATTAATATTAATTATAGTCTCTCTTTGTTCAAAAAACAGCAAGAAATACATATACATAATAAGATTCATTAATTCTGTTTCAGATTTTCAAACTTGATCATAAAATTATAATTAAAGCGGATTATATGTTATAAGAACAAATTATTTAAGAGATCGATGAAGGGCATTAATTAATTACTTGATGAATAATGAATAAGATGAATTTGCCTTCTAAGACAAGCTTTCTCAGAGAGGCATATATATGATGTTTATGCTTTATTGGACATATATATGTGGATGCAATAGAAAGTTGCTGCTCCTAATTATACAAAGTACAGCTCAAAACTCTCCATCATATGCTTCCTGTATATATATGCCGGACGAAATAATAAGCATCAAAAGAGTGGAAGACATATATATATAAAGATTATTTTCACGAGTTCATGGTCTGGGATCAGTACCGAAAAGGAAGAACCAACGAAAGTTTGACAACTATATAGTTTCGTTATCTTAGGAATAATTTTATGTACGAGTTGATCGAAAACTTAATTGAACTAGATACCAATCAATATTGTAGAACACAGAAAATCAGCTTATATTTAAAATCCAAGGTTATAGTACTTTTAACATTAATTAACACTATGTGAAAAAATATATATATAAAAAAACCGTAAATTAAGCGCCATCAAATCAAGGTTAAACTGATAAAAATCTTAAAGATCATATGCAAAAATACTGGTTATAATTAAATTAAACATGTGACATAGAGAAAATTCTCTGTCATCTCTCTTGGTATGTTTATGTTGATATTAGTCATAAATTCAGCAACAAATTGAACAAACAAATTAAATTTCAAAAAATGGAGGAGCAAACGAAAGGAAACAAGCTAGCTCATATTTAACCCTAGAGTTCTAATTTGGTTGCTCTCTTGTTCTCTTATTAGTTCTTAATAAAATTTTTATTTGGCAAAAGAAATTCTACTAGCTAGATCAATGAAAAATATTAACAGAAAGAGTCAGATCAAACTAAATTAAGATTGAGGTAGAACCCTATAGAGCTACTACCTATTCGACAAGTTAAAAGCAACTAAAAAACATGCATGATTGACTAGCTTGGTTCGAATGTACATATAGAACCAAAAATAGGGAAAAAGAAACTCGACAAAAGTAAAAAAGAATAATAGGAAAGAAAAAAAAAAAGACGCCATGTGTGAAAGAAGATGAGAAGAGAGACGATGCTGGCCTGAAACTTAACCTTGGAATCGATGAACACCCAAGTAAAGCTTAGAATTTGTTCTCCAGATCTGAGTTACCTAGCTAGCTTGTTAATCAAAGTTGATAAAGCAAAAGAAGTTGCATATATATCTTTGCTGCAGGAAAGAAATTATAGAAAAGAGGAAAGTGAATGATCATCAAATTAAGGATGCAGGAAATAGAAACAAAAAGGTGATGAGATGATCGAGAGCTATATAGGTATGGCTAATAAGCTACTGGGGAATGGATCAGCAGGAAAGCTCCTGCTGAGAGGGGAGAAATGAAATGAATCAGATCCCAAGGATGGAAAGGAAAAGAAAGAAGATAGAAAGAGAGAGAAGTAAAAAGCTGGGAAGAAGTGGAAAGGGTTTGATGAGGAGGGGATGGTAAAAAGAGAGAGAGATGGCAAAGCTAGCTAGGTTGAATAAGAAGCAAGGGAAATAATGTTGAGGAGTAATGAATAGGCCAAACCAATAGCAAAAAATTTATCTCACACATGCCCAAATGAGTATGGCTATATCTATAGAGAGAGAGAGAGAGAGAGAGAGAAAGAGAGAGAGCTTGGTTTGATTGCTGCAAGGAAAAGCTAGCTTTGAGCCATAAAAATGGCGGCAAGGAAGGGATTGAGAGCGAGAGCTAAGGAGAGAGAGAGATGGGGAGACCTCCAACAGCACAATATACCAACCAGCTACTGATGGAGACCCTTCTAAACACTATTTGGGACTAAGCTTATTAATCACTCACTAAACTTTCATTCAATTTTTAACTAGGTCCCTAAGTTAAGTGTTTCTTCAATGTTATAATTATTGAAAATTAGAAGCGTTAGTAGTGTAAATGAAAATTGACTTCAACTCTAGTAACAAAAATTAGAAGCCTGGAATGACACACTTTTTCAAAGGACACATACGTCATCTCTACCAGACACGGAGGCTTTTATTAGAACATGTCTAGTTCACAACTTTATATGGAAGTACCTGCCGAATTGATTGGAAAACAGTCGATATGACCTTGCAATAAGTAACAAATCTGCGATGAACGAAATTATAGTCTCTAAAATCTTGTTCATTTTTTCCATAGTAACAACAAAGCAACCATTATTTATACACTTCAGTCTTTTATTTTACAACCCTTGCAATAGAGATATTTAGCTTAATTAATTTGAAATTGAAAATCGACCAATATTATCGATCCTTGCAGTCGCTTTTGTCGATGGCTTCTATATAAATACATTGTAGTGTTTTGTTACTTCTTATTCCTTGCATGATATTTCTCACTCCTCAAATTATTTTGCATCTCAAAATGTGTTTCATATTTCCATATTTATGCATGTACCAAATTTACCCTTCTTGTAAAATCCATGAATTACATATCTATACTTCTTTTTGTAATTGAACTATTTAATGTTATCTTAAAAAAATATGTTTAATATGCATGTGTGACACACATCTATAACTTTTATAAAAACAACATAATTTACAACAATTGTAGACCAAGGAAGTACACAGCCACAGTACAGGAATGAATAAAGTCATCATAGACTCATAATTCACTTTTGGTTTCAAAATTTTTCCCAACAAAAATTAAAGTGGTCATTCCTAATAAATTTGACCCATTAAAGAATGTTAATTTTTTGTTCTTATGAAATAAAATTCGTAGTTTTTACTCCCTTCTAACCCTAAGATAAATAATTTTTTAAGTTCTCAAACTAATTTAGTTTTACTATTATCATAAACTAGCATCTGGTAAATATTTCATCTATCTCAAATTCTTTTCAATATTTACTATTTTTGGAATATTTTCATATGTACTAAATTACTATATTACTCTTAAAAATATTATATCAATATTCATTTTTTTAATCTTTTTTATCCAATTATATGAAAAAATGAATGACAAAAATAGAAATAATACACAATCTGTTTTTCCTTTTTAATATCTATCCTAAACTCAAATGTTTTAAAGAATTCGGGATATAGGAGTATATAAGATCCAAAAACATCAATGCATGCAACTGATTTTTTTCAAAAGATAAGGGGAAGTAATTAAGTGCAATAATCTCACAAAACCCAGGAGTAAAGTGTACACATGACACAAACGTCTAAGCACATCCACTTGTTTTATTTTCGATCAACTGAATGCAAACACATACAAAAAGTGAATCCAAGTGGCACTCATAAAATACAAAAAGTTCCAATTTTTTTCAATTAGCTGGGGGCCTACTATTAGAAAACTCCTGAAAACCCTCACCCGCAACGGCACGCGAGGCCCTGGTTGGTTGGCCTGCAAAAGTTCTATTTTATTAATGAACGCACCTTAGGCCTAACTTCAAGTAAGGCCAACAAATTTATATAAATATGTCCATTGAACTTTCTTTTGTGTCTATCCACCCATCAAAATTTGAGGACTAGGTCCATTAGTTTTATTGGATACTAAAATTGTGCTTGTTATATTTTTAGTTTCACGACTGTTCTTTAATTATCTCGCATAATTCAATTATAACAAAAAAAAAAAAGAATAACAATTGGTCACTCTACAATATTGCTTTTGTCCGTTAAAATGCTGGTAAAATATATATGCATCTTCCTTTCTCATTGAAGTTATTTAGTACTTTTTTTTTAACAGAAAAGTTATTTACTAGTACTTACTTTACAAGTAATTGAAGTTTTTTAATATTTACAAAATTTTACAAGTTATTGATGTGTAGCGATGCAATTGAAAAGTTGAAACTGAAGTGATCCAATTGGAAATTGACTCGAAGTTTAGTGATTACTGATGCACTTTAGTCGTCTCCTTTGGAAGAAAAAAGAAAATGAAAGAAAAAGGGCAAAAAAAAAAAAAAACATTCGTCTCGAGGGTAACCCCACAAGGCCACGGTGTTGTGCATCTAGAGATGGTGACACTTCTCCAAATTCATCATTGAAAAAGACCATCAATAATTACGGTAATTATCAAAGAAACAGGAAAACTACAATATTGCGTTGGGCCCCAACCCGTTATCCCATTTTGAGAACCCTATTCTACTTTTCAATTTTGTTTAATCATAATTTCTTCAATCCTTAACGACAAAGAGTAGTTAAAGAGCAATTTTCTCACTATTATTTTTTTTTTTGCATAAATTTATCATTAATATTAAGATATGAAAGCAAATTTGACACTGAAATTGTAAAATAAGATTGAAATAGCCATCGAGTGTGTAATTGTTATCTAATAGTAAGAATATTCTGTAAAAAATGAGAATATGTTGTATGACATTAGCAACACGTTAGTGCTACATCAACAACTAGTAAATCAAAAAAACTCTTCTTCAATAGGTATGACCTTAACTGAGCCAAGGGCTTCCCCATGTGAATCTAGATCACGTTCTCTAGGTTTTGGTCGTTCAGCGCCAACCTCATCTCCCTTCCTATGCCCATTGTCGCTGCTATCACCATCATTTTCATTTTCCTCAACCTTCTATGCTTAAAATAACTATGTTCATAAATGTTTACAATTACTTCAATCAAGAATCAATTTTTTCGATTGATTCCTAGCCCCATAAATCTTGAAAATTAGTAGCAACCATTATGGCACACATAAGCAATTTTAATGGCAGTGATAAAATTGCTCTCAATGTATAATATTAGTTGTAAAATTTGCAAAAAAAAATAAAAAAATATTAGTAGCAAAATTGCTCTATCGTGCAAATAACAGTGACAATTTTGTCCTTTCTCCTTAAAGGGAAAATACAAACACAAAATCATGTTGGTAAGAGTATAATAGTACGTTACGTACAGAATTATAAACTCCATGCTTAAACATCTAATGGAGGGTTTGGAATCAAATGAATCAAGTACAAAATTCTACTTTGGTTATTGTCTCCCACACCTAGTTTTATAGAATCATTAAAAATATTAATTTGTAGATATATATGGTTATTTTTGGTTTGTTTGTGCTTGGAGGTGATTAGGTTGCAAGCTTGAAGTGAAATCAAAACAGTTAGTAGTATTAAAATTGCATATGGATGTGGATAAGTCATTTTTCTAGGGCAGCTTCGTCAGCTGTGTTTAGGGATTGCAAAGTGGGCGGGGCAAGCCAGTGAAGGCAAACAGGAACTGCCTGGTTTTGCACCATTTCTATTTCGCTTCTGGTGAAACAAAATACAGAAGTGAAGCAAAAGTCTCCAATGTTATCCCTAGTGTCATCATGGCCCCATTAACTCTCCTCTCTTTTTTCTCTTTTTGTTGGCTACACCCCACTCTTCTTCCTTGTTTACACCTTTCATTTATTTGCGTCTTATGCTCTAGCCTAAATTGAAGTTAAGTTTGATATCTTTTCTAGTCAAATCTCAAACCCAAGATGTTCAATAAGCTCGAGTAATTTGCTATTATGATAAGAAAGAAAAGATTAAATACACTAGTCCCCCTTAGTATTAGGTCATGATACACAAGGTACCTTCATGTTTCAAAACTTTCAATTAGACCTTAGCTGAAGGAAAGTATAATTATTTAGGGCTACTTATAGTTTGCCCCTTAAGGTTTGTATGGAATTATAGTTTGCCTTGTCCTACTTTGAAAATTGACACTTTGTCATCTAGTTGTGACATTTTTCTTATAGTGTTTAACATCAACCTTTCAAATTCTAATTTAGACAGTACAGTATGTCTAGACCCCCATTAAATTCAAATTGTTTCACAGTAGTTTAACAATTAGTTAATAGTTAAATTTTCAATCTTTCATCTATGTAAATGTAAAACAATTTTTTTTTCCTTTGTTAAGGTGGCACAGTGAATAAATAGAAGGAGACAAATTTTAATTTCCTCTAAACCTAACAGGACAAGTTGTAATTAATCATAAATAGGATTACTCCACTTTTCCCCCTTAAGTTACATAAGACTTACTTGTTGCCCCAATTGTTTCCAGCATTACAAGTAGCCTGGATTCTATGGGTCTATCGAGCTCTTGAGTCGAGCTCAAACCTGAACTTTGTTCCTTGTTAAGTTGAGCTTGAGCCAAGAAAAAAATTGTCAAGTTGAGTTGGTGCCTCATGGAGCTCGATTCAACTCAGCTCATTTTTACTTAGTGTCTAGGTTTTTTTTTTAAAAAAAAGCTAGTGGTATCACAAGATTGATTTACGATAGTGACTATCAATTTAATGGTGAAGTAGCTAGAATGTCACCTTTTGGGCGACTGAAAGTTCAATCAAAACTCAATCACAAAATACTTAGTCGCTAGTAGGTAGTGATGATGCTATGATTAAAAATAACGACTTACATGTTAGTCGATATTAGAGGTAAATGCCTATAATAATAAGTGGCGTTGAGTGCGTCAATCATTAACCCTATCAACTTAAAGTCAGTCATTGGTTTATGAGTTTATGTTTTAATTATTTTTATAAAATTATAGATACTATAACTGGAAAATGTGTGTACTCAATTTAAATGAATTGATAGTGGTTATAATTATTTTAAATGAATTGATGATTTAGTAAAATTAAAATTAAAATTAATTATAAAATAATAAAAAAATTCAATTTAAATCCAAATTAATTAAGTAAAATAATGTATGTAAATCTAAAGAAACTGAAGTAAGTAAATAGAATGATGAAATGAAAAATTGCTAGTCCTAGGCCAAACTTGGGCTACATTGCATTTCAAACTTTACAACCAGACCCATTCCTCCATGCGACATTCCAACTTTTTCTAGTTGTGATTACTATCATTGTTGCTGCCACTGGAGCACAATCATTTGCCCTTGGTGATCAATACAATGCCTCATTTTTTTCATGATTTGTCTAGCCTCCTAACAGCTACTATGGTCAAGAATTTAAGGAAGCCCACCATCATTTCAAGTCATGAGTCTACTGTTCTCCCAAAACCTCATCACTAATTCTGCCAAGTTGAAGCCCTTCATTATCTTCCTTCATGTCCTCCATTAATTGTAGCAGAACCTAGCCACCTAAACTCTCAATTGTGCCATCACCTTCTCGTTGGGTATGGGAGCATATGAGAGAATAAGAACATTGGGGATGGCCATGACAAACACATAAAATAAAATTAGTTTCTTAGGAAAAAAATACGTTGGGGAAAAGGATGAGTACAATGAAGACCTTTTATCTTGGAAAAAAAAACAAATAAAAAATATTGGAGCAAAAAAAAAATACAACAGATTAGCAAAAATTGATGCTTTTGGAGGGAGAAGATGCAATTTGGAATGGATGGTAAGCAAAAATTGCAATTGAGAGAAAGATGAAGGAAATAGAGGTAGTGTTTTTTTTTTTTTGTAGGAGGTGACTGAAGGTGAAAAAACTGCTACTGAAGGTTGACTGACACATGACAATTGAACCAGTTAATCGCCAGTAAGTAACTAAAAATGAGTCTCACTTTCCAGTTATTAAAGGGCGATTGAATAAGCATAGCAACCAAAGTTTAACCGCCCCTTCCAATCAAAATTTCACATTTCTGGTGTAGTGTGGTCAAGATTCCTTTATATTTCAAAAACTTATACTTTACACCTTAATAACACCTTTGACTCGAGTTAAGTAAAAAAAATTATTATATAGTAAGGTTGAGAAAAATAGATAAATTAAACTTTTACTAACTACAAGATATTTAAATTTAAATTTACTGAAAAATAGATAATATACAATTTAATTAATAATTCTAAAATTAATAATTGTAAGTAATAAACATAGTAAATTATTGCCAAAAATGTTATTGATCAAACCAAACAACCCAGTCTTAGAGTTTGGATGATGTTGACTAGGAAACCCACATTTAAAGATATTGTTGGAATCCCAAGATGTGTGTCCGAAGGAACCCTTTGACGGAAAATCAGTCTCTCGTAAAAGGAGTGAAGTTGTGAAGTAGAGAGTGCAGATGGTATTGCATACCTGGGGACTGACAATGAGGTTCCCTTTTTACAATGGACAGTAAAAGATCATGGGTGTATCACGTGGATAGGGAAATCCTATAATGAGGGGATTCAATTGTCTTCTTGACCATTATCTTCCTTCTTAAGCTCATAGTATGCCTATTAAGCTGTTTAATGCTAGGCTCTTCTTTATAAATACAGTTTAAACTATCTAGGCCCATATGGTATCAATAAGTTCCTCATCTTGTAAAATATGGATTTAGGCTCCACATTTTTCATTGGCTAGGTGTCATTCTATACCTTCATCCTTTAGCAAATGGTTGCTCATTATATGCTGACATTGTTTAGGGGAGGATTGATGTCAATCAGTTTGTATGGTGCCTACTGAGACAGCACCTCAGTTTAACAAAACAACAACTTCATGTCTAAGGTGATGAATGACATTGCTATAAAGGTGAAGAGACATTTTCTAGGGGATTAGAAGAGGCAGGTGTACATGGAAACAGACATGTGTCAAGTCCAACAATCATCATGGAAGTGAAACAACATATAATTAATGCGGCATCAAGGATGTGACCTAGTGTGCAATGTTGGCAGTTATCTAGTGCTACATGGCTTGTATTTATTTGCCTGCCAAAAGAGTGATAATGATTGTGATTTTCAAGATAGACATATAAAGGGGCTTGCACTTCTCTATAAGGGTATTTGCCCTTCCATGACCGTCTATTTTGCTATCACTATTACCCTTTTGGTACTTAGTGTTCTCTATGCTGTGTTCTTTTGTGTTCTTCTCTGGTGACCATCAGTACTTTCCTTGTTTTCTTTTCTTATTCAAAATTAGGTAAGCATGGTTTTTATCTTTTGACTCTCTCTTCTTAATTTTGTTTCTGAGTTTCAATTTTTGTTTTCTATTTTTTATTTTCTTATGCCCCAAAGTAGCATCAGCCCTCTTCAGTGGCAGTTCTTATATTCTTCCGTCTTCAAATAGCTTATTGTAAATTGTTTGTTACAAGGTCCACCGCCAGTAGTATGTCACCTCTGGTTACCATCTTCAGTGGTGCCACTCATGATTTTTTTTAGGACTTGCCTACGACTTTTGAAATTTTATTTAAGAGTCAATATCAATGGTTGAGACTTATTGGTATCAGAAAAAATAAAAGCCATAATGCAATATATGGTAACTCCAAAAAAAATCAGTCTAATCTGCCAATTTTGACTATACGGTGAACTTCTGGAATTACAAGAGCTTAGAGCCTAACATCCTGCAGACTTTAGCAACTCCAAATATTGGACTTGTTCATACTTGAAAATCAAAAACTCTGAAGTCAGAATCTCCACATCACTCCCTGATACAGTAAGGCAAAAAAGTACTGGAATTTCATTTGTTTTTGCACAAGGGGCTTGCTACATTATATGCAGTTGTTTTCATATGGCAACTAATTGTCACAGACTATCCTAAAGAACAACAAAGAATGAGAAATAACAATAAGATCTGAAGGGTTTAAAAATGTTGTACTACAGTTAAACTAAGAATCTTCATAAAAGATAGCCATCACCAAACTGTTCAAGGTAACAATTGAAAAGATCAATAGAAGAATAAAATGATAACACAACATAAAAGAGAACATAAAAATTGACCAACAATGACAACATATTAAGACAACACTTATGGGTAGGAAGGTGTTGTTCTTGGACACATTTTTTCATTCTCCATAGTATTAAGGCTCAAATGGACCCTATTACAAAGAATCGGGTGATTATGGTTAAAGAGGTTGAGATGCCTAAAAAATAAATATTTTGACCAAAATGTTCGAGGACAAAATTTGTAGATGATCTCTTTCATGTTCTCCAACCTTCTTTGTGTGCTACATTTAGCCATAATTCTGCCAAGCAACAAAATCCAAGTTGAACTTTAGACAAAACAAAATGAGTAAAATAGAAAGCGAATGTTTCAAGTTCAAATCAAGTTTTTAATGACTTTGATCTAAACAAAAGCATACTGAGTTTATTAGATCTCTAATTAACAACAAATCACAAATGTAGCAATCATATGTTCAGACATGTTCACTACCTTTGGCAAATTGAACCAAGTGCGTCAAGTTATGTATAATATATGACAAATCTTCTGCATCAAAAGGTTTTGGATTTATGGTGTCCAATGAATAGTAGATAAAAAAATGGTTTAAATCATTATCTTTGTTTTTGCTGTTTGTGAGCATGGGTTATTTGTAAAAAAGGGCAAAGTGTTACATATGACAAGAAAAATATGTGATTAGGAACTGATAGGGAGGAAAAGCAACTAACTCAACAAACTCAAGGAGATTGGTAGGAGAACATACCACAGGCTCAATAAGAAATGTTGGCTCGGGCAAAATAAAATATCAGGCAAAATAAAGAATAAACTTATATCAAGTGAATGTCCAGGGGAAGCCAATCTGAGTGTGGGGGAAATGAAATAACAGGAGAGCTCTAAATGATGGGATAGTTGTAAAATAGTTTCTAAAAAATCCTCTAAACAAGAAAAATGGAGGTTATTTATAAATAAATTATGTGTATAGGATTGTTCCATGTGTCTTCAAATTAACGGTGGCGAAAAGTGTAATAGTCTCTTTTTGGGTTCTGAGTCTATTGGGTTGATTAAAAATTCTAACAAGTCTTGCTCAGAGCCCATCAAGTTAGAACTCTTTGAAATCATCCCCTTACGATATTAGATTAAACTTTCTGCCAAAAATTTTATATTTGACATCATATTCATCTAACCTGAACCAATCAGATGGTCAATAAAATTTATTAATAAATAGAAAAATATGAAATTACCAAATTCAGTTACTAAATTCTGCCCCACAATATATGGAGCTTGAAATGACTCATATGCATGAAAAATATAATATAAATGTTACCGCTAGATCATTGGACGGATATGACATAACTTCAACAGTTCTATAAGTAACAGTTGAAACCAGTATCAATATGAATGAAAGGAGCAATATCCAAGAACTTGCAATTTTAAATTTGTTAGAACAATATCTATAAATATGAATAATAAATCATACCATTAAGGCAAATCATAGAAGAAAATAAGTAACAAAAATTAACAAGATTGAGATTGAAATATGGAAGAACCGAAAGGCCAACCACTACAGGCAAATCTTTCAGAAAACTTAGCCAGAATTCCTCTGTATCAAGCATAGGTAATGTAACATATATCCAAACTTTCTACTCCAGTCAAATATTAGTATTGTCATAGACTCACAACTTGGCTAAAATATTAATTTATTGCTCCGTATAACTCCTCCCCCAGCTTCATCAGGAGGTACAATTGCTACTATAAAAGTTGTTCTTGTTGAGTTTTATAGTATTTAAGAGACAAAGTTGCAACAACATTACCTACCAGTCGTCTTTGATGTAGAAGATTATTTCCTTTTTGCTAGCAAAATTCGAAGCAAAAGAAATTTGCAAAAAAATGCTTACCATTTTGGTTGATACATTAGTAATATTTTGCCACCTATTAGTTGAGAAGCCAATGAAGCTTTTGAAGTATGTGCCAAAATAATTTTTTTTTGTGCATATATTGTTCATGATAGGCCAAAAATAAATTAAATGGGCATTACTTTGCCTATACAGATGCTTAAAGATTATAAGTTCAAGTTAGAAAAATTACAACTCATCATCCAGCACATGAGAAAAGTAACTTTAATTAAGGATTGATAGGTTGAGCTACAAAAAAAAAAGGATGAGAAGTAACAAATATCTCAAAAACTCAACATATTAAGGAAGAAAAGGCTTGTTTAACTATTTGATTGGCATCTATGAAAAATGAAATTAGTTACTTCGTGGAAGCAAAAAACTTCTGAAAACAAGAAGAAACACATAGCAACAAATTCAGTGGTCATAGAGGACATTACTTCTCTCAGGGGCATACCCTAACTTTCTACTTAGGAAAACAAATTCCTGGTTTTTTTTAAGGCAATGCCTAAATATTAGTTGTTTCTTTGACATTTTTCAAATAAATTCTCTTTCATTGAAAATGAAAAATTTACCTCTTTCATTTCAATATTGACATGAACACAAAAATTTGAAGAAAAAAACCACTTACTCGGTCTTTCGGCAAAACTCTAGCATGAGCCCTAAGCACTACTCAGGTCATCAATATATTTAGAGCAAATAACAAAAACACCCAAGACACACAGTTGTGGAAGGCATGATTGGATTTGGAGTTTCTATATTGAAATTGGGATTGAGGGACGGAGGGGAGAAATGAGATGAGAATTAGAGGACAAAGCTATCATTCTCTCTGAAATGTCATCAAATTTAACTATAAGATTGATGGAATGACGACAATTGAGACATGATTCATTAAGAGACCAAAAAAGAGGTTAGGGATACGTTTAAGCTAACACAAAAATATTAGAGATGTACCATTTTTATAGTCTAAAATACTAAGAAAAACAACAGAATTTAGTGACATGCTTCTTAATTTGATTACAGAAATCGTAAACATTTTCTAATGCACCCCACCAATAGAAGGTTAAGTGTTACTGCTACTATTTTCTTGTAGATGTAGCGAACTGCTTTATCCAACAATGATCTAATCTACCTTATCGGAATCCAAAGGGATATGATCTGATCTAAAATAATCGGGGAAAATGACAAACGATTACAGAAAACTATTAGTGTTGGAGGCATTCATTAGAGCACAAGTTTTAGGGATTAGTGTTAATTAATCCAAAACCAATGTCTAATTCTGAGAGAAATGAAACCGACCATACGGGGGTATTGGTATTCTTAATGCATCAAAATCTCGCCACCATTTTGTGGAGGCAGAAGAAGGATCCTCAACGGCTCTACATACACAAATTCTGCAGCGGTTGAATCATTCGGCTTTCCACGTTTCAAACTGCACGGAGCTTAACATGAAAGAACTGGCATTCTGATGGCCACCACCTCCATATTCCTGGTTCAATAATGTAACATGCTTTAGCATTCATGAACAATCATGAATCAAGTCATTTTGCTAAACAAGGCAATGAGAGGGAAAAGATGACCTGTGAGATGGGCGTTGTGTCTTCAGTCCCCAAACTCCTCAAGCTTATTTTCAGCATTTCATCATTCAGAAGCTCGGGGACCCTAAATACAACAGCTCCGATGCCCCTACAAAAATAACCATTTGCCATCCACAACATAAGATGGAAGTATCCTATAACGAAAGAAGAAACAAGGTAACGCTTAGGATCTATTCTTTCTATTCAAACTAAATAATTAAGCGCGAATGGGGGCACCAGGTCAGAGCCCGTTTACAAAGACCTTCTCAATTTGATCCAAAACAATACAATGTCCAGCACAATCTGAAGATTAGAAAGGGAGTAACATGGCAAACCTCAACTTCCTATTACTGCTTTCAACAGCTAATTGATGTCCAAGTTCACTCCTTAGCTCTGAAACATCATCAGCATCAACTGCCTGCAAGAGAACCAGCTTTAAGTTTCATATTTCAGCTAGTGCAGTAGTACTCCTGGTAGCATGAACATCAGCATGCTATCCATGGAAAACAATAAACTGAAAGATGATGCAGAGCAACAATATCAAATGGGTTAGTTAATCATGGTCAATGGATAATTAAAGTGTTGAATCCCATGAATTTCATCATCGCTAGAGCTTAATTATCCAGAAATAACAGCTCAAGTAAACTGAACAAAAGTTATACCATTCAACTGAAGCTCCAAGATTCATAGGAAATTCTGCTACAAACTTATCATCATACAGTTAAAACTTAAAACACTCTCAGCTTCACCCGCGTGTCTGTGCATTTCAGTCTATGTACGAAAAGGTGCACAGGGCATTGCATACTATGTAGCTGCTATCAATTTTACTCTTAACATATCAAGTCAATCATCTTTCCAAGCCTTTCC
This sequence comes from Aquilaria sinensis, assembly GCA_005392925.1. Taxonomy (NCBI): domain Eukaryota; kingdom Viridiplantae; phylum Streptophyta; class Magnoliopsida; order Malvales; family Thymelaeaceae; genus Aquilaria; species Aquilaria sinensis. Next base: position 462,816 of record SMDT01003246.1, on the reverse strand, counting down.
TAAATGGTAAGTCTCAGCTCCTCAATTTAATTACAGATTTTATGCCACATAATGTGCTAGACACCAATGAGCCGTTTCCCAAACATTATTCTCCAACTAGTGGTTCAAACATATACAATCAAATACTTGTTTATAAAATACAGGATGAAAAGATCCAGAATACCAGGCAGCGTCCAAACTTCCCACCACTAAGTTTGATTTCATATGCAAGAGCAAGCGTATCAGCTATAAGTTTCTGCTTCTGTGCCGAGCTCTCTGAGCCTTTGAAAATGATGGAGTCCAAATCCAAAGAAAGCAACTGCCAGGTATACCATGCGCTTAACAGAGTGAGAACATGAATGTCTCCATAAACTCACTATAGCAATTGAGCACGAGTATTAGCAGTCAATGCAAATACATGAAAGCATTTATGAAGTCTGACATGGAGAGCCAAGACTAGATTTAAGTTTAACCCCCAGACAAAGTTCCAAATACCAAAAGAGAAAATCACAAATGCCATATCGAGGAAAAGCCTTTAGAGATTCAACATGTAAACATAAAAGGGAATACCAATACACTGGTACTAATTTACCCAAATCTACCATGAAAACGACCAAGACTGAAACCAGAATGGAGCAATGCTGCAAAAGATTATGGAAAGCAAGCTTATGGCCAAAAGATTAGTGTAAATTTATCCAAAACCTAGCAGCTAGTTATCAGTATCTATGACACATTACCTGATCAAACAAAGAAGGGTTCAATTGGGTGCTAAACTCAATGTTTAAATCCTTCAAGCCACTACTGAATGCTTTACTACCCGGAAGACACCACCTCCAGAGATCAGCATCTTCAATGTATTCAAACAAGCGTCTCATACGCTCAAATCTCTGTTTATCATACTTTAAATTAGCTTGATTGGGCAACCACAAAAGCTTTTCCTTGAAGTAGTCATAAGCAATGGTAGCCCCACTCCTCTTCATATCCATTATCTTATTCACATTACGCCCAAACGAAGCTTCACTCAGTGCCTCAAACGCAGTTTTGTGATGGTCCAATACGAAGACTCTATTCGTAAAGATATAATGGATATACTTTGAAACTGAATTCAGGTAAATGTTAAGCATGAAACTTGGAGATACGAACCTGTCAACCCTGGGAGAAATTTGATTCACAAAACCGGGTGGACCGACGAAATCTAGAAGGTAAAGATCATTAATTTCACGCAGAGGAAGCTGCTCTGGCCTGAAGGAAGATCAATTCAAGATAAATCTCCACACGGGTCTGCCAAAGAACAAAACAAGAGAAAAGGAGAGACAAACCTGAGGGGAGAATAAACAGTGTTGGGGAAGAAAAGGACAGGAAGAGAGGCAGCAGAGAAATAGAGGTGAGCTGCAAGAGCAGCGAAAGCGCCATCCGGACAAGGATAATGGTAAAGGACAGCTGCTTTCTTCGTTAGGTTCATGGCGGCTGGCAACATGTCCCACCTCTGCCCTTTTCCCAGCACTTGCTGTTGCGGAGTTGCTCTGGGTTTGGGCGTTATCTTCCCAGTTCGTTAAAGACAACTCTCCAGAGAAAAGACATTATTAGTCCCTAAAGTATGTTCTTGTTTTCAGAATGGTCACCCTACTTAAGTTACTTTTCTACAGAGGGGTTATCCGTTATCCTATGACAAATTTAGTCCTTTTCTAATCTATTTTACATTTACGTTAGCTTTATGGAGAAAAACCTAAAACTAATCACAATATTTCGTTGGTCAAATAAAAAAAAATACTCTTTCGAGAGCTTCAAATAGTTGATTCCTAAAAAAATACAGGAAAGGGGCAAATAAGTCACTCAAGTTTTTAAAATAGGCATATTGGCCACCATGGTTTTTTTGCAATTAAATCTATCATCAAAGTTATATTATCAACATAATTTAGCCGCCCCCATTACGGTCACTAAGTTAGCACGAAATGTGGCAAATGAAGGTGACATGGCTAGCATATGTGGAGGATAACGTAACACATATTATTCTAACTTAGCCCCTAAATGTTTGTCAAACAATACAAATTTCCTCCAAAATTTTGTTTATTCTTTCTTCCACCGTCCTCTTTTGGCCAAGTTTGGTAATTTTGCGTTGCTAATTCATTCGCTCTTTTATCATCATCTCTTCTCTCATTTACTAATGCATTCACTAATTTTCATCTGTTGATTCATTTGCTCATTTGCTAATTCATCATCTCTTTTCTCATTTGCTAATTCATTTGCTAATTCTCATATTCTCTCATCATCCCACATCAACTAATTCATTCGTTCTTCCCTTATTTGCTAATTCTGCCTTGCTAATTCATTCGCTCTAAAATTTTGCATTTCTACTCTGCAAACTCAATAGGTGATTTGATAATAAAAAATGTTATACCTCTTTGAAATCCCTTCCTAGCTTTGCAAATTTTACGATCTTTGGCGAGTTGCCATTAGGACTTCCGCTGAATTCGATTGCAATTTCAATGAGTTCTATCACATCTCTATCGTGTTCGATTAGATCAATAAAATTTGTTACCCTTGAATCGTCTATTTCTGCCACCAGAATTGCTAGATCTAGGAAGCTAAAGGCAATGTCGTCTTCGTCCAGAACGAAACCAGTGGTGGGGTAAAGGATTTGCTAGATTTGAGCAAGGAGATTGAGTCTTTGTTCGCTTCAAAGCTTCTCAAAGATCCAAATCCAAGAAGGCTGATTAAAAAAGCAAGAGTCTTGATCAAGTGAATCTGAATTAATAGGTCTCTATTGTAGTTAGGTTTTTGGTAACATGCATTGGCTCATTGCAGGAAGTTTTATATATGATAAAGTCTTTTGACTTTTTAACTAATGTTAGGATGAAACTTTCAAAACTTTAGCAAAAAATTGTCGTCTTTGTCCTTCTTTGTTGTCCGTGTGCAAAATGAAGATGGTCAGTGCCAGAGTAAGAACAATGGACCACGCCTGAGAAGAAGAAGATGGATCTTCTTCTTTGTTTTTTAGTCTAAGGATTAATGTGCATAAGAGTGTTTAATTAAGGGATGAATTATGTAATTTACCCTTTCAATAAGCCAAGTAATCAACACATTTAACAGAATATTTTATGAGATAATGGAATATTCTGGTCGTTAGTTTCCTTAATGGCTACTTTGTCCTAATCACAAGTATTAGTGACCAATATACCTACAAAACATATTTGGATGATGGATTTAATTAAAAAAAACAATGGTGGGTGATGTGTGCTATAATACAAACCTGAGTGGCTTATTTGCCTTTTTTCTGAAAAAAAAATAATATTGTAATGTGAAGGCTTAAGTACCAAATTTACCACTGTAAACGTGTGAGAGGGGCATATTTACCATCAAATTTTAAAAAGTACTAAATAACATACCAATGTTACACTGTTAGACTATATTTACCATTATACCATTAATGCTGCCACATAACCTAAAAGTGGACAAGTGAGGGATGATGTAGAGAGATGATGTAGCAAAAGCCACATCATACTTGTTAGCCTGCCAAATGGAGGGGAGGAAACATTAGAGTGTTTTTAGGGTTGTTTGTTTGGTTTAAAGGGAAAAAAGACGAGGTGTGACAGATGAGTGAAATTTTCAACTTCTTAAGGAATGATTAGTGAGTCTGTGTGATCTTTGTGCAAAAAAAGTGGGAAATTTTGTTAGTTTAGATAATAGGTATGCACAATTTTTCAATAAGGAGTCTCTATTTTGACAAACTTTAGGAGGGCTTTAGGTTTTCTATTTGGGGTAGGGTATAGAGAGGTTTTGGTTTTCTATTTGGGTTTTTTGTTATGGTGTGGATGTCAAAATCCCATGGATTTGAGTACAAGGATTAAGATAAAGTCCAGGTTGCACTTGTGTTAGGGTTGAAGTAATATTGTCAATGAAAATTTTTGTTGCAGTTTGTGTGTGATTTTTTTTTATTGAGATTAGTTGTTAACAGATAATCATTGGTGATGAAGTAGAAATTGTAGGTTATGCATAACAAATATTCTTGGCATTATTGGTTTGAATTTCATAGTTTTCTTTTGTATATGTCGGATGGCAGATGATGATAATATGATGTTCAAATATACATTTCATTATGGGGGAGGTTTTTTTCAAATATGAAGGGGGCAGCGAAGAAGTGGTTCTCAATTCTGAGCATTGGATGTCATGGGATGTGTTTGTGAGCTTCATTAAATATTGTGGTTTCCAGATGTTAGGGATGTGTATCAACAAAAAAGTTGGACTATTTTAAAGGATTATGAAGATGTTAAACTTATATGTGATATGGATTCAGTAATTGAAACATTCCAGTTATTGGCTGAAAAAGGGCAATGCCACTTGTATATAGAGCATAATGAGGTCGGTAGTTCAAGCAATGTAGACAACAGTCAGACAAATGCAGAGCAAATGAATGTGATAGTTGATCTTGGCCCAATAGAAGATATTATAGGAGACATAAATTGCGATGAGCAAACCAAAGGTCTAGGTGAAGAAGATATAGTTGAGAAGAGATAGGGAAATAAGTAGACAAGTAAGGGTAAAAGAGAAGGTGGAAGAGGTGCTTATAAGACAGGAACCGACAGAGTTGGATGAAGAGGTGAGATTAGCTCGACAAATCTTAAAAAGTTTGTAGATAAGATTGCAAAGTTAAAGAACAAAATTAAAAATAGTGATCACAAGGATGAGAGTTATAAGGATGAGGATTTTACCCTTTAAAATGAGGAAGATTCAGATGATCATGAAATTTATGCAAAAGTTGATAAAGTTGATGTTCTAAATGGAAGTGATGGCGATCATTCTGATTACATAAATTTAGATGATGTTGGTGAAGTTGGTTCGGATATTGATATTGGTGATAGTGAAGGTGAACCAAATATTAACTTTAGGAGAAGTAAATTCTCCAAGTACGACCCTAGAGTAGTGCTTTTTGTTTTTGAGGTAGGATTAAGATTTGGAACAATTTAAGGAGACTTGTACTGAGTATGCTGCTTTCCACCATCAAGACTTGTGGTTTAGGATTAGTGATAGGAAAAAGGTAGATGTGAGATGTAGAACTAGTTGCTCATTTAGAATTTGGGCTTCATATGTCCAAGAGAAATTATCAATTCCAAATTAAATGCATCAGGAAGGCCCACACATGCAATCATGCATTCAACTTAAGATTAGTTGGTGCAAAATATCTCTGTCTCTGACTTTAGAGCCACCAACTATTCTTTTCCCTTCTTAACCTAAACAATCAATGCGCTATTCACCACCACCAATCTCTTCTTTAATACCAGCAACATGTTTATCATTCTTGTTGCTTGAGTTAGGAATTCAAGGCTCTCCCAATGAAAATACTTACATTTATCTGCCCTTTGCAAAAGGAAAAAACCATGGTTACTTAACAGTTTATGGTTGTGTTGTAAAACTAAGATTTTATCAATTTATAACCCTTAAAAACCCGCAAGCGAACGAAATTGTCGTGTACTCAAAGGTGAATAGAGGTATCATCCCAAGGGAATTTAGTGACTCTTCCTAGATTCGAAATTTAAATTACTCAAGTTACTTAACTTAAAAACAGAGAGAAGTGAGACTAAAGAAGGTGCTAGGTCCTAAAGAGGTACTTGATGGAATTACGTTAAGAGAAATCCCTATATGCTAGAAGGAACTTGTCGAAAGAACTTAAGATTAAGGCAACTACCTCCCTAGGATTCCACTCCTACCCCTTGCTACCTAAGTAAGTTTGTCCTCAAGTATGATTTTCCATGTGTGGTAAAGAGAATCTCACATCAAGAACTTCTTTCTTAAGATAGGTCCTTGCTCACCCTCAACTAACTTGGGCCTTACTCAAGCTCCAATTTTAACTTAGATGGGTTAAAGAATTAAACCTCTTTTTGATTCCTAGTGATCACCTAAATTATCTCTAATTTAGGTTAACACTATGCCCCCTCCATCTCTCTTCATCACCTATTAAACCTTTCTCAAGGATTAAGTGAACTAGCACATGGGGTATGGTGGCCTACCATCATTCAATCAATAAGCACAATGAAAGGGCCAACACAAGAGAATCTCATACATAAACATAAGACAAATTCATTTTGTAGCAAGGTAAGGAGTGTCACCCTAGAGAGGTAGAATGAACTACTCACAACACATACTAAACATCATCACAAATCCCATAGTAAAAATATCCACGAAAATCCAACAAACAAAAAGAAAGGACAGAAGAAACCCAAGGAAACCCTTAAAAGATTTAGCTCCCAGGAGTGATCACCCTTTCTTCAAGCTCCTAAATCGCTTCCTTGATGACCCAAAATCCCCAAGAGTGATTAAAGATCCAAATCATCCAAGTGAGGTCCCTTGAGCTATTCTTTCCCTTTCCTATTTATACTTCCTCTCCCTTAAACCCTAAAAGGGATAAGGATCACTCTAAAAAGCCAGCTCATCAGGTAGGAGGAGTGGGGGACCAACAAAAATGTGATCTTTCGGCAAAACAGAGTGACGTTGGCGACGCGTCGCCAATCTGGGTCGACTTCTGGCGACGCGTCGCCAGGTGGGCAAAAGTTCTCAGAACAGTGATATCTTTGGCGACGCGTCGCCAAACTTTCACGATTTCTGGCGACGCTTCGCCAGCCTTGATTTTCCACTTCTCCCGCCTCTTTTATTCAAACGCCATCCCGGTCGAGTCCGCTTCTAACGCCCAGTCCGCAACACAGTACCAACCTGTAGTAAGCCAAAAAAAAAAAATAGGAAAAACTAAGATCAAAAGGGAAGAGTTATAAGAAAATGTCGGTCAAAATTGTCAAAAAGTCAACACTTTGACCATGAATTTATGCACTTAACAGGTTGAACAAGCAGTCACCCGTCTACTAATCCAAACATTAATCACAAACTATCATTTCATGGTTTCAACTGCAAATAAAAACTTACGTTCCATCTTCGACATCCAACAAACTGTCTACCTAGATTCCAAAGTGTCCAAGATGTGTTCACAATCGCCCTCTTGCCACATGTGCACACAAAATCCATCTCCCTCTATTCTCCAGAATAAGTTGACTGAAATGTGACTAAATTAGGAATACATGATGAATCGTTCATCCAATTTTATCAATTCCCTCACCCAGTTTCATTAGTTGATGACAAACCAGACGATCCCCCAAATTCTATTCCTAATAGATTTCTAAGGTTCTTCAACTAGTCCTCCCCCCCCCCCCCCCCCCCCCCCCCCCCAATCCCCTTACCTATGTTTTCAAAACCGTTTTACTTACATGTAATGTTTTGCTGACCCCTGTCACCATGTCATCTCTTTACTAGAATATGCATTTTTTCACCAGCATATTCCCTCCGTTTCTTTGACCAGTGTGAGATATACCCCCAAAAGAAACATTAGTTGTAAAATAGCTTCAAATTTAAAAATTTAGTATGTTATTTAGTACTTTTTAAGTTTGATAATAAATATGCTCTTGTCACATGTTTATAGTGGTAAAGTTGGTATTTAAGCCTAATGTGAATGGCTTATTTGACCCAATTGAAACATTTGCAGTGGATTTGATCAAACAACTATTAAGTGGCTGATTTGGCCTAAAATAGATAGTATAGTGAGAGTTTTTGGCTTTCTGTTTCCAGTAATCTTATCGTCGGTGTTCTTTCTTTTGTCCAGAAAACGAAAAAGTCGTCAAAACTTGGGTGTTTTGGACTGGACACCGTTGAACTTAGAGGAGGAGAAGTAGAAGGGAGGACATGGCAGGGAGCTTGGTGTCTCCGCTTGTACCTAACCAAGCGCTATCTGTTCTAAACATTCGTGGAATGTTTGCGCAGCCCAGCACCTCCACCAGTACCGCTGCTTCATTTCATTGTCGGTGGCAGAACAGAAGACAATTGCCTTCTCTGACTTCCCCAATCGGCCGCTGTTTTATCCGGGCTTCTTCTTCTCCCCCTCCCCCTCCTCCTCCGTCTTCTTCCCGTCTCAGTTTTTCCAAAACCAGGCTGTATGTTAGTGGTAAGTATTCCTTCTCTTGTTCGTATCCTCCCTTCTTCAAAATCAGGGCATTTTGATTCCCAATTGTCAAATTTTTACCTTTCGAAAATTCTCGCCTTTCGCCTTGCTACTTAATTCCACTTTGTTGATGATAGAGGAAGTTGATGCATTGGGTTAAACTGTTCTATTAGATTTTGGCGGATTAGCAGAAATGTTTTCACTGTGGCTGGCTAAATATATGTTATCCATGTCTCATTTGCCACTTACCATCTTCCTGGTTAGAGTTAGGTTTGTTCACTAATTTGAACTTCAGCGGATCATTTTGCTTGCGTTAAGGCATGAGTTGGTTCTTCAGTTTTGGGGGAGCTTTAAGTTTATTTTGCCACAAGGATTGTGAGAAGTATTTCTTTATAACTGAGATTTGAGAGCAGTGTAGGCAGTTGTAGGTTGTCAATCAGTCCACTTAGAGAAGAGTTGAATGAAGAAGCATAGTTATGTGCTGTATAAGATGAAGAGAATATATCGGCAACTGTTGTTTCAATAAATCACACAAGTGAGCTTCATTCTGTTTGATGAACCTAGTAAAAGAAGTGACTGAAAATATATCGGCAACTGTTGTTTCAATTAGTTGAAGCATATTGCTTACAAGAATTTCACGGAGGTCTGGGATGTACCCTTGCCCACTTTTCTGATTTTGCTCCTTGAATTAGTTGTGTTGGCAAAGGTTCTCCCTTGAAGGATGTCAAGAAAGCGGCTGTAACTCACCTGTGTGATTTTGTTCTATCATTTGCTTCAGGGCTGTCCTTCCGCACAACAGAGGAGAGCTTGCAAAATGCATTTCAACACTATGGTACCCTTATAGAAGGTAGGAACTCTCACTTTAGCTGTTGAACCATATTGAATTTTCACTTTGACTGGTGTTTGCCTTTGTATTTCATCTATCCATTTGCAGTCCACCTAGTGATGGACAAACTAGCCAACAGACCAAGAGGCTTTGCCTTTCTTCGGTATTCAACTGAAGAGGAATCTCGAAAGGCTATTCAGGGGATGCATGGGAAGGTATGTGATTGAGATCCTATTAGGATTCGTGCGTGAAAATTCAAATTTAGTTACTTGGAGGTTTGAGTTTTTATTCCTAGTCATGATCACTTAAAGATTCATGAACGCTTGACTGGATTTGTGTTTGAATTAAATTGAGTTTCCTTGTTAAGATAGGAGTAGGGTTTGTGAGGAGCTATAAAAACAGGTACTAAATGTAATATGTTTGACGTTGCAAAAGATCTAATTAAGGTAAAAGGCACACTGATAGTCCATGAGAGTGATCAGATAGAATCACCATGTGGGTCTGCAGTGTTAGCACCATGACAATATGGGGCAATAAATGAACCAACACATTCAGTGATTAGCTCATGGACAACCTCGGCAATGTTTGTTTATCAAGTTAAGTGAGTGAGCTTGCATAAGATTTTGGCAGGCTAGGCTCAAATAGGATTGAGTTTGGCTTATCTACGTTCACTTAAGATCCCATGAAACTTCATAAATGATTGCTTGGATTGAATTTTTTTTCTTAAGTTTTTCTGTACAACTCGTTAACCAGGAATGTTTAGATATATCGAGGTGTCATATATTTCAGATTATAAAATTTTGAAGGTTTTGGCTTCTGCTATCCATAGAAATTCAGTTGGTTATTTCTGTACAGACGTAACTCGAGAAGTTGGTACTTTTGACTAATGGATCTCACTTTGTATACTTGTATCAAAGCTACATTCTTTTAACGAAATTTCGCTTGATCGGAGATATCTTTCATGGAAAGGTCTAGCAGAGTTAGGTGCTTTCACGCTGCTCCCCACTTGATCTGTCTGCTAATTTGTTATATTGGGTTTAACTCAGCATGCATCTTACTTAACAAGCTTAAATCACTAAACGTGTCTCCACCAGTTTCTGGATGGCAGGGTAATATTCGTTGAAGTTGCCAAACCCAGATCAGAGACTCGCCGGAGTACCAAGCTAAGTCCACCACAGTACTGATCTCTAACTGTGGGACGATTTGCTCATGTTTCCAGTTGTTAATCTTCTCATAGTTCTGAATCTGTTCATTTAAGTTGGCCGCTTATATGCTCTTAGATAAACAGGGCAGCTACTGCATGAAAAATTTTGTAGAACCAATGAAACTTTCGATGTGTCAAAAACATGGTTCTAGCTTGCACCTAGACATGGAAGTACATGCATAGCACATGCCATGCCATGCCAAGGAACTGGAGCTTTTGCCATGGTATGCCATGGCATGACATGTTAAACTCAATTAACATGTGTGTATTATTCTTGGCTTGTGTGTACCTTGTGTGTGACTTCCGCGAGCCTTTCGCTTTCGGTGTATAAAATACTACTAGGCTAGCAAGGATTACTCTAGCTCATTGAATTATAACTACAATAGATAACATGAACATATGTCTAATTAGACATATTTATTATTTTACAATTTTACCCTTAAACTTACCCACTCCCCAAACGCTGTCTCTAGATTCTAGCGATCAAACATAACAGATCTAACTTGAAATCTGGCATGCAAAGAAGTCGAGGAGGCTAAGCAACTCTGCCGACGGCGAGAAATGAACGACTAACGTAACCAAGCAAAGAAAGCGAAGGATGTCAAGGAACCACAAACGGCGAGGCCTAGGAATGCCGAATGCCAAGGAATTGCGAGATCTAGGAGGCCGATCAAATCGCCAATCACCGGATTGAATCACCGCCTGATTGAATCGGCGCTCTAATCTTTGATCAACATCTCATCTCCTCACCGATGCTTCAATCTCCTGCCTCAAGCTCCCCACCGTCGATCGGATTCTTGGCTTACTTCCTAGATTCCCAGCCTATTCGATGCTTCGGTTTCTCGCCGAAGACATCTGATTTGTCCAATCTGCCCGACAGCCACCTCCTTGACGCTCCGACCTATTGCCAAGGACCTTATGCAATGATAGTAGTGGTGCGTCGATGATTTGAGGTAAGGCAATCTGAGGCGAGATGATCGGCAATGATGAGAGCGGCGACTATGGAGATGGCGGCTGTGGATGGAGGGCGGCTACTGTGGAGAAGAGATGAGAGACGAAAGGGATGAGAGGGAGAAAAGGAAGATGAGAGATCTATGAAGGGGAATTCAATTGTCGAAAGATTTTTTTTTTTTTGTTGATTATTATATAGTCACTTTTATATTTCACTTTAGACATTTTTATACATTTATTTAGACACTCGTTTATTCATTGGATCGTATATTTTTATTTAAACACTTCTTTAAATATTTAGACACTTTTGCATTTTTATTTAAACACTTTTATATATTTAGTCAAACACTTATTTTAATAATTTTAACCATTTATTTTTTAAAAATAACTAATTATTCACAAGTTATTTAGCCAGACACTTTTACATATTTTTTTAGATGTTTTTCAATATTCAATCGGACACTTTATCTTATTTATTCAGACACTATTTTTATTATTTCAAATAATTATTTTCTGAAGATCTAGAGGCTGTGATGGTTTGTTAGAGAAGGAGGCGGTGGTGGCGGAAGCGATGACAGAAGTAGGTTACAAGTGATGGTAAGTTATTTAGCCAAAAAATTTTACTTATTGATTCAGACACTTTAGATACTTATTCTCAGAGCTTTAGATACTTTTAATTTAACCTTATAATAATTTATCTTATATAACTTTGTAGACACTTTCACATACTATATTAGACACATTTACATTTTATTGCAGACACTTTTTCTCTTTGGAAGCAACAAGGACGTGCTTGGAGGAAACGATCAGAAGCAAGATTTGGCGGGTGATCGACGAGATCTAGCGGCCAATCAACGAGATTCGGCGGTCAATTGACAAGATCCAACGGGTGATCGACAAGATCTGACGGGTGACGACAAGATCCAGCGAGTGATCAACGAGATTCAACAGTGACGACAAGATCCGGCGAGTGATTAACGAGATACGGTGGGTGACGACAAGATCCGACGAGATCCAAAGCCAAGTAGCTGCGAGATCTGGAGGCAGATGATAACTATAAGATCTGAAAGTGGTGACAGTTCATCGGAGGAAGAGACGGTGGCAGCAGGCGGCAGCGGCAGCGGCAACAGATGTAAGTTTTCAAGAGTGGGGGTGAGTTTTAGTCAGGGGTAAATTAGTCAATTTATTTATTGAATTGTTGATTATATTTAAAAAATTAGAGCTAGATTAGTATGTCTAATTAGACATATGTCTACAATATAATAACTCAATTATAACACCTCATGGTAGTACAAAAAAAAATAGAAAATAGAAAGAGAAATTAGTCACTTTCTGATCCAAGAATCACACATCATATTTACAATGACATTATCTTTTGCGACATGATCACATGAGTACTACTCTCATCTCATGTGCATGAACCTGCTTATGTTGCGTCAACCTCTGCCTCACGAAATGCAAATTAACGTCGCTACGGGGGTCTGTCATTCATATTTCCATCTTTCTAAGGTTTTGGTTTTTTTCATTTTTCTGTTTCTTTTTTTCGCTTTTTTTCAGGAAAGAAAGGAGGGGGTAAGAAACTCGATAAATAAGGAATGGATTTTCAAATGATTCATCCATTACACCTTCAGACCGCATAGGAAGGACCGTCTGAATCCACAAATTCTCCTCCTCTCAAGCGTTGAAGAACATATCAACTCCTGTGCGCCGGTTTCTGATATATTTACAGGCCTAAGACTGTTTCCAATACCCAAAACAGGCAACTTGGAAGGAACTTAAAAGCAGCAATAACGGTCTAGGAATCAAATCCAAACCAGATGTCGAGGAAAACATAACTAAGTGCAGAAGCTGCCGCAAGAGGAGTAACATTTAGGACAAACACAGCCAATTAGAAACATCATCTGTTTAACATTTGCAGTGCAAAAAAGGAGACAGACAATGAACTAACATCCCAACATTATGACCCTTAAAACTTAAACCTCCTATGAACAGTTTCCCTGCAGATGCATTGCCTTCCCCTTCTAAGCTTCATCGCTTCCTCGGCATCTGCGTCTCAGACATGTACCGCAATCTGAAGGGAATTCGTTTTCCCAACAGAAAAAAAATAAATATCAACAGGGAACAGTAAAATCCATGTTAATTTTTCATAAAACTGCCGCCAGAAGCATTGTGGAATGCGCGATCATGCTCAAACCATCTAGATTAGCTCGCTGAACAGCAGCATCCAGGCTATGAGCAAACTCGTGTTCTTTGCCTCTGCTGCACCTCAGCTACAACCACTGACGATGAAACATCTCTTTCTGCTATACATCTCTTGTACGGGACAAATCCTTTTCCATATCTGCGGCAACTGTCTCGAGCAGCCTCTAGAAGAGGAGGCTGACATTGAGAATCTACAGAATCTGAATTCCTCTCCCTCTTTTCTGTTTGAGTCACAGAGCCAGCATTTGAACCAGTACAAGATCTTTCGGTTGGAGTTTCCTTCTTCATTTGCTCTTCAATACAAGAACTTTCAGGAGCATGAACAACATTTGGATCAACTGGGGAAAGAAAGTAAGGTAGGCCATTGTAAATAACCCAACAAGGATGAACTGCATCTGAGACAGGCTCCACAGAATCAGATTTTTCTGTAACACATGTCACGCAGGGTTGAATGGTGGCTCCAGGAGTAGCTATGCAGTTACCCATCAACATTCCAAGGGATAAATCTGTGTCTACGTGCTTTGATGTTGAAGTCAGAACTGTCCCTTTATCACCTTCTGAATTCTCTTGGCTGTTCCTACTCATCACTAACTTCAGATTTTCCCTCCCTTGAGAATGTCTGCAGGAATCCACAAGCACTGTCTGCCCAAAAAGTTTAATACAAGCAGAGGGAGCAACTCCAGCTTCATCTCCACTAGCACATACGTAATCCTTGAAAGCTGCATCAAATTTCTGCATATTTGTGAACCAAAATGTGTCAGGAATCTGGCAAAAGTTTGTATTTAAAACAATGCAAACTTTAGGTGCATATTGATATCTTAATGTGGATAAGAAATCATTTAACAGTGAATGAGAAACTTCAGTGGCTGATAAAAGACACCTTTTCTTCTCCTGCAGTTTCTTTGGATGTCACAGGCTCATTAACCTTTTCAATAGGTGATGCATTGGTTGACTGCATATTTGTAGTCCAAGAGGTAGGTGATGAGCATCCATTTTGCTGCTCTGATATGGCAGATACCACATCAGACGCAAATGGAGATAGAACAGATGTGGGTGATTTGTTATCTTGTTCACCAGTGAAATCATTAGGAGACTTCGACCTCTCTGTTTGAGGAGGTGATCCCCCCTTTACCGGATCAGCAAGTTTCCGAGGATATGGATGCATTGGTTTCCTCTTTGGACGAGGAGGTGGGATTTCAATTGGTTTGACGCAGCCTTCTGGCCCACCATTGGACTCTCGGACCACCTGAAACCAAGACCAGAAAACATGAATCCCAAAGAGAAGGTAACTACAGAAAAACACAAAATAAGATATTAACAATCACACACTGCAGGCACAGAATCAAACACAATTTATACAACATAAAGCACTAGACCTTAGAGAAAAACTTTTGAGCATGGCTTCGAATTTGAACTGCAGTTTTGGTTCCTACATGCTCTGCAGGTAGATAAGAGTAACTTCAACTAAACAAAAGCAAGACCAGAAAGAATACATAGATCAACACCTCACACTGAACTTACCTTCTATTTGACGCCAACCACGACCATACAATTTTAAAGCTTCAAGAAACTTCTGATGCTCTTCCTCTGTCCACTTTTCTCTTTGCTTTGTGATCGTGTAAGGTTTCCTAACCTGATGTGGAGGAAGAAACATGGGGCATGTATGAAAAACAAATTTTCCATTCAACCACTCTGGAAGATAAGTCAGAATTGCAGGCCAGTAGGGGAGGGAACCTTGGGTGTCTGGTCATTCTTGAGACAGTATACCTCCTTAAACTGGTCCCCAGTCCCAGACTGCAGGCTGTTTGGAGAATTCTCGGTGTCCTTTTGAACCATTCCCTCAGATTGGTCCTGATTCTGTAACAATAGGATTGCGGTAAGCCATCTTTGCTTCACCATACAGATTTCAAGTGACAAGTAGTTTGCAACAGGAAACTGAACTCACTCCATAGGAAGTTAAAGATTTCTACTTATCCTTTCTAATCCACTAAACTCTAGTCTCCATCACTTCTCTGGAACTAGTTTTATGCAGCAAGATAAATACCGGCCTAATCTGTACAGTTATTATCTCATCAAAAAGAGCACAAGATTCGACACTTTTTTCCAGGCCTGTTCCATGCCTATGCTAGTCTACTACACAAGTCAGACTTAATTTCTACCTAATTGAAATCAGCTACTCCGATCCTATCAACCACTCCTACAAAGATTATGGTATAAGTCTTCTACATGACTACCATCTTTCAAGAACACAGGCAATACTCAGAAATGTTTTAGGGATGGTTAAAATGAAAATTAGTAATAATCTCAATTAACTATACTGATAAAGATTCAATCAGCTCAGTGACCAAGAACTCATTAAAATAAACAGTTCAATAATGATCATAGAAAAAAGTAGGTTATAAAGAAAGAGCAAACAAAGCCTAGAGTTTAGTTACAGTGGTAACCCACCGTCTCAGATTAATTCCATTGATCAAAACAAAATTCAAAATTTATCAAAATTTAGTGCATATTATGATGTAAGAACCAACCCATAGAAGCTAAAACGACCAAGGAGATTGCTTACCTCAGCAGCCATAAGGCAGTTCTAAGCTACGAATCTTCCACAAATATACAGAAACCCTGACACAAAAGGGGAAATCAGCTGAGCTTTTGCATCATTCTTCACCAGCATACCATTTTACCCACCAAATATTCACACCGTTTCCCTTAAGCATCCAAATCTAAATAGAAAGATCACGAAAAATGGAAACTCTCTCTGCTATCCCCATATATGATATCGAAAATACAAGGGAAAACGAAATAAAACCAGGTGACAAGACAGATCAGAGAGAAACTCACCAGATATTCCAGCAAGCGGGAGCTGAAGCCCAAGATTTTGACTCGGCCGACAGAAGAGAAGTAAATGATGTGGGCAGAGAGGAAACAGGAAGCAAATTTTGGGTGCTTTCTTAGGGAGGGAAAATGTTAAGCCGAAAGAGGAAGGAGGATAAAAATAGCTTCTGGGAATAGTATCGACGAAAAGGAGGTGGAAGAATCAGGGAAAAAGAAGAATCAAAGAGAGGAGAAGCTAAGAGCAGAACTCATCAGATTGAGAGAGGAGGGATAAGGAGAAAAGGTAAAGAAAAAACCAAACAGGAAGGGTCTGGCTGGGTGTGAGAGTTGGAAAAAAGGAACAGAAAGTTAGACATGTATAAATGCAGTGGAGGGGCGCCACGTCAGATGGGAATTTTGGATTTTCTTTTTAAATCGTCATGGAAAATTCAAGACGAGCTTGGAGGCTTGTGGCTGAGAATGCTCCAGGGCCCGGACACGCGGCAGCCTTCTGTTGCTCCTCTTTTTCACATTTTGTGGAACATAACATGAGACATTTAGACCTGGGTGGATAATTGGTATTATTTCTGTGCCGAATTTTAGATATTTTTTTCTATTCTCATCCCACTCGCACTACTCCCACGCGCCGCTCCTTGCCTTCCATCCACCCAACTACTTTCCTTATCTCATGTGATGTCCGATACTAAAAACTCTTGTGACCTAAATCTTATGACTCTTCCTAGAGAAAGCTGAGGTGACGATTTTGTCCAATTACACACATATTTTCCTTTCCCGCATAGAAAGTGACCTCTTTATATTTTTTACTCTTAAAACGATCTATGTAAGAAGGTTGGAGCCATGCCCTCTGTTGAACATAAGTAATTTTTTACTGTTATAAAATGATACGGATTAGTTATTAAAAAACCAGAAAGTGTTAGCCAGCCCTGCTACTACTGGAGCCCAATAAAGAGCGTTGACTTGGGATCATAGGTGGGGCGCGTGGGAGGAGAAGAGAAGAAAAGGAAATATAAAGGCAGCGGAATAAAATCAGAGGGGGGGAAATGTCTGTTACCTCTAAAAACAAGGGGGCGGGAGACAAAGACGGCTGGCCAGGGGCCAAGTGGTGAGTGGTAAAAAGTGCCCCTACATCTGCTGAGGCAACTGTGGTCCCCACCCACTCCCCTCCACTCCGACCCTCTCTGCGCTTTTTCGCCATCTCAGCTCCCTTCTCTGCCGTTTAACCCACTAGTGCCCCCAAATGGCTTCCCCGTAATTCCCACCTTCTTCTATGGCCTTTTTCCACTTCGTTTCGCTTTTCCACCCTCCCCCGGTCCTTTCTAGACACACCGCCCGGCTCCAATCTCTTGTGCTCCGCTTCACACTACTCCCAACCTCTCCACTCCCTCTCTACCCCTCATTTTGGTGAGACGATATAAAGTCTTTGCACTGATTTTTAAGTTAATGTTGTAGCCGTAGATTCACCTTTATGAATTTGCTCGGACAATATAACTAGTGCTAATACCAATTTTAATATCCATTAATAATAACAAATAATGCACATGCACAATCGAATATTGAAAATAAAGACAAAAGTTAAACAATAAATATTGATTTGAACTTATATAAATACTGTATGAACACCTGAACCTTATTTGTTAAGTACAAATAGTATATCTGTATCATATGAAAAACACTATATGTATGAGAGTGGTAAACTGTAGATATAATTATGTGTATTTTAGTCTCTTAAAATTATGGTTCACAGTAGAATCACTCAAATGTTTGATCTTTCATATAAAAATTGAATTGATTAGTCCTCGCCCCCCATTTCCTTATTCAAAATGGCAAATAGTACAACGTAGACAAAATAGAAAGACATGCCAGCATGAACGTGGTGTTGTCCCTATAATGGTACAGTAATTTTTTGCTTTATATTTTTCCTGTTTCATTTTTTTATTCATTTTAATTTTGTGCATATAAATTTATTTTTTTATTATCTACAAAAAAATTAAGAAGAATATGTGTATAAAAATTATTTTTTTATTTATGATTTTTGCGCAAAAAAATTTCACTAATATTGTAGATGGAAAATTTTAGGCTAATGGGTGATCCACTGTCGCTTTATATATGGTAGGAATATTTTGACTAGTCCGGTCACGAATTAATAAATCCACAGACAGAAGAAAAAAAAAAAAGTTTGGTTGGAAATTGGAATGGGAAGGGATGTAGGCGTAGTGGAATACAGGGGATATTTGGGGGAAAAAATTGTCCACATGATTTGGTGGGAGTGAATAAGACGGCATCATTAACATGTCGTTTCACAATAAATCCGGAATGGGACTAGTCAATTGCTGCTGTCCAAGACGAAATTAGGCCAAAAAAAAAAAAAGGCTATTATCCAGAATTCAGGATTCAGACAGAAGGGAACAGGTGGTGCCGCCGCACGGAAGCGAGCCCTTGCGTGGCTGAAAATACAGTTCCAAGCCCAACTAGAATTTATTTCATTCGGTGATGCCAGAAAAGGGCAAAAGAGAAAAAATAGGAAAAGGTCGAAAATTTGTGGCCACAAGTTGCGGGGGGGTTAAGTTTGGAAGAAGACAAAAGGTGTTGTTATGTTTGCCACGTGCCATTTGGAGCAGCCATCCAAGTCGAAACGAGAGGCGGATCTTTCTCTAAGATATTCCACTTTATCAGTTTTTCTGTCTCCTTTTCCTTTCCTATCCAAAAAAAAAAAAACAGCATTTTTAAATGCAGGAGAAGATAAAAAGGATAAGATATTAATAGTAAAGAAATGTGGAGCGAGAAAGAGCAGGGGATGATGCGCTGGGCGAATCAAAATCATGGCTCTCGTCCTTTTCATCAACTTGTTGCACGCTCATCCACATAATCACCCACCTATTTTCATCTATTAATAAAATATTAACTTCAGGTAACAATAAAAAATAAAAATAAAATATTAACTGGTACAGCATTTTTTTATTCAGAAAATTGTATTCCGAACTAATAATCCACAGAAAGAGGCTGAAAACCTTGAAATGGCCATCAGACTACCACCTTTCTGTCCATTAGCCCGTACATATTTTCCTTGTTCACATTGGCCCATCAAATCATCTGAACTGTGCCCATGGTCATGGAGCCACCGGGACTTTTCTGAAATACATGCGTGGTAATGGCACCCCTGTTTTCCACCATCGGATCAAAAGATTGGATTTTGGTCCAAAAGCATACTTCATAACTACACTTTTGCATTTTTATCATTTTAAGTCCCAAATATTTATTTTCTTTTTCATAGACCATTACATTCAAGTCAAGTAAGAAGAAGTTTTGTAGCAATCTGCTTCTACAAGTTACAAGTGGTCTTGAAATTGATGATTCTGCCAACCCACGTTGCCGATCATGCTACTATCCATGAAACCACTAACCCTTGCAACCGATCTCCAATTTGAGGCCTTTGATCGCACCACTAACCCTAGTTGTCAGAATTGATTCTTTTCACGATGGCCTCGAATTAATTCTTTTGTGGTGGCCTGCACTCTATACTTTGGTGCTTCTAAAGGGCTATCTTCGGGTGATCGAATTTCCTTGAATCGCCAAAAGTCCTATAGCCAAAAACGACTTTGGTGATCAAAGGAAGGAAGATTACAAAGGAGGTTGTTGTCGTCTAGCATGCTCCTGGAAATCGCCGACCACCATTGAAGACGCCCTAACCAGCCACAGGCTTGTTTGCTACCATTGTTGAGAGAATTGGGGCAAACCAGTTTGGGACCTAAATCTGATCCATTTGACTCCTTGGTCAAAAACAGCAGGCTTTTAATGTGTTTGTTTTGTTTTAGTCCCCATCAACTCTTTATTTTGTAATTCAATCACTGACAACATTATTTACTTAATCATTTTCATTTGATTTTTATTTTATTTTAATTTAAGTCATGAATTGGATCAAGTACAAATTTTAATTATGAATTTAATCTAGTCATTTCATTTAAGTCATGTTTTATTAGCGACAATCATCACAGAATAGAGATGTCAATGGGTTGGAGTTGGGCTGAGTATAAGTAATCGTAAATCCTCCCCACAAGTAATCGGTTCAGGTAGTACCCATCAACCCATTTTAAGATGTTTTTATTTTTTATACTTTTATTTTTATATATTTACATATATTTTTGAAAGAATGTGTATATTTACAGTTAATTAATACCTAAAAAATCATAAACTGAAGTAATATATGGTAATTTATTTTCAATTATAATTTTATTTTGAAATAAAACCATATTTTAAAAAGGTAAGGAAATATCTAATTTTTTTATACTTTTTAAAAAATTTATAGTTTTTTAAAAGTAAAGATGAACAAAAGGATTACAAACAGTAACCCTAAGGCATAAACCCAAAACCCGAACCTTAAACCTCAAACCTCAAATACCAAACAAAAAAATCTGATTAGTTTTGTAGGCTATACAAGGTACCCAAGTAGTATAAATTGAACATAACCATAAAATCATAAGTAACTGTAAATGATAAACCTAAACCTTAATCTTTAAACCTAACCATAAACCTTAACCCTAACCTTAAACCCTAAGCATTAATCATCAATCTTAATTCCTAACCCTAAAGCTTAATCCCTATCTTTAACCCTAAACCCTAAACCCTAATCTTTAATCTTAATCCTTAATAAACCCTAATCTCTAACCCTAAACCCTAATCCGTAACCCTAAACCCTAAACCATAAATCTTAATCTCTAACCTTAATCCCTAACCCTAAATGATGTGCAAACTGCAAGTATACGGTTATCAAACTAATAATAAAATCAGAGAGATCGGGTTGTGTCCACAAGAATCAAGTGCTAAAAAAAACTAAGCTAGTTAAGAATTGTAAAAATAAAACTAAAGAAAATTAAATGCTTGAATTAAATAATATTTGACAAAGGATCAACGCAATTAACTATTTGTAACTATTAGTTATTACTAATTAAACCCTAGAGAAAACTAACACTAACTACTTGTGAAATACATTCTCCTAGAACAACTAATCTTTACTATAAGAGAGAAGCAATAGAGCAATTGAAACTAGCAACTGACTTTCAATCGTTAGTCAATTCAATTACTAGTCAGTCGCTAGCTTGTGGGCAATGTAATTATTGCAACTGACTAGCGACTAAAAATTTCAGTTGCTAGTTTTCAGTCATTAATTTTAAATTTTCAGTCACTAGTCAGTCACACATTTTATATTATTTTTTGGAATCAAATGCTAATAAGCTTCAGTCGCTAAAATAAATTAAAAACTTCAGCTTCGCCCTCTCTTTCCTCATTTATCCTTCTTATTTCTCCTTTATTTCTCCTTCCTTTTATTCTTCCTCAACTCTAACATCTCCTTCCTCATTTCTCCTTCTTCTTCCTCCTTCCTCATTTCTCATTCTTTTTCCTCAACTTCAGCCTCTCTTTCCTCAGTTCTCTTTCTTCAGCCTTCTTCATTTCTTCTTCCTCTTTTCTTTCCTTCAGCTCCAAACTTTCCTTCCTCATTTATCCTTTTCCTTCCTTCTTTTTCCTTCTTCATTTCTCCCTCTTCTTCCTCCTCATTTTCTATTTAATAAAATTATGTTTAAATTCTATACTTATTTTAATTGAACTTTTTTATTATTACAATTCATTACAACATTTAGTACATTTCATTTATACACACGTGCATGCGTGCACGCGCACAAACACATACATACATACATGCATGCACACATGCACACAAACATCTTAGCAATTAATTTTTTTAAAAGGAAAATTAAATTGGTACTAGTGACTGACATTTCAATCGTTATTTTGTTGCGGTTTAAAATTATGCGACTGAATCATTTAATCGCTAATTTTAGTCACTAGTCACCTAACGACTAAGGTTTTTACAATTGACACATTCAGTCGCTAGTCAGTCACAACTAACGACTGAAAGCAACTGTTTTCTCAGTCACTATCCTGTGTTTGTATTGTAGTGCCTCTTAGAATTCACTTTGAGCTTGTTTACTATCCACCTAGACCATTTACCAATTTATTGTTGATGAAATTACCCGGTAACAAACTCCTTTTCCTGATGTGAATTTATTTAGCCTTTCTAATATTGAATGACAATCCCATGTCCACCCAAAATTAAAGCATTTTAAGCTCTCTATGGTTTATTCATCTTTTAGAGACTTAGGGCTTCCACTCCTCAAATGATTCTAACATAGTTTGCCTCTTTCTTCTAACACAAATCTCTTCTTTCGAAGACAAATTTGCATAAAAAAATAAACTTGTGGACAAGAGACTCAACAATAAAGCACGAGAAAAAACCAAACAATAAATTCAAGAAATAGTCTAGGGTTTAAGTAAACAGCAATCAAAGTATTATATAAGATTTACAGTTACTCTAGAAGATGGAAAAAAATCTAGCTTAGGAACATCTTTGAAACAAAACCAACAAAAGAAATAAAATCCTTGAGCCAAGAAATAGAAGAAGGTCAAAAAATTGGAGATTCAACATTGTATGAAGTAGTCTTGCTCCCCTTTTGCGATTTCTAATTTGTTCTTCATTTTGCCTCTAGCCGCTGTTCTCTCTCCTATTCAACCTCCCTCAATTTTATGCCTACCTCTTGTATATATATATATAGGCTACATATTTGTTGTTACCATATTTTTCCAAAATTATTGATGTGGTTGCATGGGGTGTGTTGTGTTGGTGCACCAATATACAACACCATTACTATCACTTGAAAAGATTGTTTACTGCCACCTGGTGTTGTCTTACAGCACTAGATTTTGGCAATTTTATACTCCTTTGATGCAATCTTTTATCATGCCTTTGGTTCCAAGAATGGTGTAATTTGAAATTTTCTCATTAACCTACACCAAGACATTAAAATAATGCTAGAAGAATGCAAATCATTCATAAATCAAGCCCAATTATAGGGCTAAAACATCAATTTTCCTAAAGTTATCATTAAACCATAATCATTAACCTAAGCCTTAAACCCTAACCCTTAACCTTAACCCTTAACCTTAAACCCTAAACTTCAACTAGTCCAGTTGGTAATTGGTCACACTTAATCTAAATCTCATATCATTTAACTAAAATATGACACCATATCACTTAGAATCTCATACCATTTAACTTGAATCATATACTATTTTAACTGGTTTAACCAGTAACTAGTCGCATTTAACTTGAATCTTATACCACATAACTTGATTCTTATACCACATGAATTTGAATATCATATCATATAACCTAAATCCCTATACCATATGAACTTAAATCACATACCATATAAACCTGAATCTCATATCACATATACTATATGAACTTGAATCTCATACTAAATATATACCACATGAACTTGAATCTTATACCAAATATACACTACATGAACCTGAATCTCATACCACATAACTTGATTCTTGTGCCATATGAACCTAAATATCACACCACATATATACCATATGAACCAGAATCTCATACGACATAACTTGATTCTTATGCCATATGAACCTGAATATCATACCACGTATATACCATATAAACATGAATCTCATATCACATAACTTAATTCTTGTACCACATGAACTTAAATCTCATACCACATATATAATATATGAACTTGAATCTTATACCACATGAACTTGAATCTCATACCACATAACTTAATTCTTATACCACGTGAACTTGAATTTCATGCCACATGACTTGATTCTTATGCCACATGAACTTGAATTTCATACCACATATATACTATATGAACCTAAATCTTATACCAGTTGGACCTAAATCTAATACCACTTGAACCGGTATCTCATACCAATATACCTTAATCACATATCACATAAATCTGAATCCAATACTACATGAACCTAAATCTCATACCACATGAATCTAAATCTCACATCACATGAATCTGAATCTCATACCGCATTCGCCAGATACCATATGAACCTAAATTTTATATCACATAAACCTAAATCTCATACCACCTTAATAAGAGATGACATGAATTTAAATCTCATACCACTTAACCTAAACTGCATACCATTTAACTTGCATCTCATACCACTTTCTTGAATTTTATACTACGTAACCTGTAACCTATAAATTATATTGTGAACCTATTCTTTTATTTTGTCTTTTTTTTTTTTGCATTTTTAAATTTAGGTCCTTAACTAATCAAACTTTAAAAATTTGAGGAAAAGTAAAAAACAAAAGGGTATATCTATGGAGGGAGCATGTATTTTAGAATGCTCTGTCGCTAAGGTACCAGATTGAGTATTGAACTAAGGCAAAGGATAAAATACTCTCTGATCAAGTGCAACACCCATACTTTTGTGACATTTACAAAACTGTCACCGTGCCTTGAATAACATATTTGTCTAAAATGAATAACACTTTATAAAACATCACATTCACTTGAAAGGAACAACACTTCACTAAACAGCGCAGTTGTTTATTCAAAGAATATTATTTATGGACAATATTTCTTCTTAAATTAACAATATTTTATAGAATACCAAATTTGTAAGAATGGAATAGTAAAGGATGTCATACTCCATTGGCTCCTTCAATTACATGGCCGACGATGAGTCCGAGTTAGCGTGAATCAGACTCACTATAGGAATATATTTGATAAAAAAATGATTAGAAGAGACGACCCTACAACAGAGGCAACCCTAGTGGTGGAGGTTGTTGTCAGCAGGACTTGGCTGAAGGAGTATGTTAATAGTAGTGTTGAAAGATTTAGTTTTTATTTAAAGCTAAATAAGTTTTATTCTGCAGTACTGTTCCGTTCAGTGATAAGTGATATTCCATTCATACAAATGTATTGTTCTATAATATGTTGTTCATTTCATAAGATGTGTTATTCATAATAAGTGCTATTTCATTCAGTAATAATTATTGTTTCATTCATACAAATGTGTTGCTCTGTAATATGTTGTTCATTTTGTAAGAAATGTTATTCGTAATAAGTGCTGTTTCGTTCAGTAATAAGTGTTGTTTCATTCATACATATATATTGCTTTATAATATGTTGTTCATTGTGTAAGATGTGCTATTCATAATAAGTGTTGTTCCGTTCAATAATAATTATTGTTTTATTCAATAATAAGTGTTGTTTCAATCATACAAATGTGTTGTTCTGTAATATGTTGTTCACTTAGTAAAATGTGTTATTCGTAATAAGTATTGTTCTGTTCAATAATAAGTGTTATTCTATTCAGTAATAAGTGTTATTTTATTCATAAAAATGTGTTATTTTGTAATATGCTATTCATTTTATAAGATGTATTGTTCGTGATAAGTGATGTTTTATTTAGTAATAAGTGTTATTCCTCTCAGGTATAAGTGTTATTTATTTCAGTAAGATGTATTATTTCATTCTTATAAATGTGGTGTTTTGTAAAATAATGTTAATTTTGGAAGAAACATTGTTCATAAATAATGTTGTTTGATTCAATAAGAAATGTTATTTCATTAAGATAAATGTGTTGTTCTGTAATATACTGTTTATTTTATAAGATGTGCTGTTTGTAAATGATGTTATTCCTTTTAATAAGAAATGCTATTTCATTCTTACAAATGTAGTATTTTGTAAAATATTATTAATTTCAGAAGAAATACTTTGCATAAATAATATTGTTTTAGTGAATAAAAAATGTTATTCCCTTCAGTCAAATGTGCTATTTTGTGAAGTATTGTTCTCTTCAGACAAATGCTTTCTTTTGTATAATAATGTCTCATTTAGACAAATGTGATATTTAGGACATTATAGCATTTTTGTAAATAATACGAAAGTGAGGGAGTAGCAAGTTGCACCAAGTGTACTATATAACTACTCTTCATATAAACTATTATTTTTTTTTATTAATTCAGGCACTCAATACTTCTATTGGCACAAACTAAAAAATTTTGGTGGATATATTTGTAAAATATTAAGACGTAATAAGCTTTATAAGGGGAAATGAAAGAAGCTATTAGGTTAATGGAGGCGTTCCCATGATGTTGGATCAACATATAACGTTTTTCACGCAAGATCAAGATAGATCACCAATGACATACGCGTGTCTATGGACTATACTAAGTACATCAGCTATCTATTATTATGGCAATTTGTAATTAAGGTACCTAATCATGAATAAGAAAATTTGTAACTAGGAACAAAGAAAATAATGCTTAGTTAATTAAATATTATAAATTAGGGTTAACTACACAAGACATTTGGAGGATTTTTTCTTAAAAAATTGTATTTTTTATTCTCAAGTGCTATATATTTACAATTGCCCAAACTGAAGTTGATCTACAATAGCCCCGTTTGGTATTAGTGTTAGTTATTAGTGTTAAAGTTTTGAAAAATCTATTTAAGAATAGCTTTTAACTTTTGGTTTCAGCATTTTCACTTTAACTGTTAAACAAATTATCAAAAACTTTAATACTAATTGTACAAATTGTTCCAATGGGGCCAATAACTTCTAACACATAATTAATTTATAATTATAGTAAAAACATGAAATGTCCTATATCTATTTTCAAAGTTAGGCACTTGGGCTGGTGTATTTGCAAGGACTCAATCCCAGCTTGTGATCTGTTTCAATATTTTATGACACAAAAACATAATAGCTTGTAATGCTTGAATCCTATATTTTATTTCATTATCAATCCCTTTCCCTCTTTCTTCATTTGTCAATATATTTGTACATATAGTGGAACAAAACTAATGTATTTATTCTAACCCAGTCCATATCATAACTTCTTTGAATATTTTTTTTATATATTAGAAATGTATATATTTATTCATAATAAAAAGGGGAAAAAATCCTAAATGTGATGATATAATAACTGATTATTGTGTTATATATATGTGTCCTTGGAGACCAACATTAAATAATCTCTAAGATTTTCCATAGGGATCATGTGGATTTGCCTGCTAGGGTGTTCTCATCTACACCTTTCAATTTAAGATATTTATGCAATGTTTTATAAAAATTAAGGGCGAGAGAGGGAGGGAAGGGTCTCATGCTAGGTTCTAGTGTTAATTAAAAAGTGTTGCTTACAAATTATAATAGTTTATTATATATATCCTCCCTATTTACCAATGGCCCTCCCTTTTTACTATAAAAAAAAGCTGCCTAATATAGGATTGAAGTTTGAATGTGATTCCATATAGATATAGCTTGCTTTTACTAGATTTTGCTTTTTATTTAAAGTGGTATACCCAAGTACCAACATCTATGTAGAGATGATGTGCATGAGTTTGGCTTGGTGACCTAAAGCCGTATTTTTTACATGTATTATTTCAACATGTAAGGCCTTACACATAATTTTTTTTATTTAGGTATATGTATCTTTATTGCACTATATGTATTTCTTATTATTGATATCATTTTTCTCTAAGATCATTTTAATATTGTTTATTATCGTACTCTGTTGTAAAATTATTATTTTCTATTATTATAATATGTGGTGGGTCAGCGGGT
Source organism: Aquilaria sinensis (assembly GCA_005392925.1). NCBI lineage: Eukaryota > Viridiplantae > Streptophyta > Magnoliopsida > Malvales > Thymelaeaceae > Aquilaria > Aquilaria sinensis. Next base: position 435,390 of record SMDT01003246.1, on the reverse strand, counting down.
TTCACTCGATCCTGCCCGCTTTAAAATGTATAGGATATAAATATTAAAATTATAAATTTAATGGACAGTAGATAAGATATGAAATGGGCATCTAACATGATGGATAGAATACAAATTTAACACTATCCTACATACATGCTATCTATTGTCATCCTTACTTGCAATAGTTTAATATATATATATATATCGTCCCTATTTACTAGTGACCCTCCCTTCGCTCGATAACCCACCTTCCTCTTAACCTCCCCTAAAGTGTAAAAGATATAACTATCTAAACCCGTGTTGAAATGGTTATTTTACCCATAAATCCATATAATGAATTCGCCAAATAGATTAAAAAAATAAAAATATGTAAAGTACAATAATTTACTACAAAAAATAGCAATGTGTTTTTTTGGCAAAGGGCCTAGGCTTGGTTCTAGAGGGACCGGGCATAGCCCAGGTATAGGCGTCCTATGCATAGGCCAAGCCTATGGTGGGCTTAAGCCAGCTTTTTTATTTTTTAAAAAAATTATTTTTTAATTTTTTAATTTTTAAGTTCATTTTTATTCCTAAAAATTTGATTTTCACACAAATTATTGAAGAATAATTGTTTTAAGAGTAAAGCACTACTGCCGATGCAAATTTTATTAATTTAAAACCAAACGGCACTTACATAAGTTGGAATAAACCTTACATGAGTCAATGGCAAAACTTTCCAAAAAGTTAAATACAAAAGACAACCTAGGATCTGTTAACAACATAATTAAATAGAATACAAAGTAGAAAGATAATGAGCAAACCTAAAATCAAAGCGTATACCTTGTCGAGGTTTTCATCATCGAAACTTTTAAGGTCTTGCATTCGTAATGTAATAAGACCCCAATCACGATTGTAGATACAAACGTTAACTGTATTTGGTGACAACTTTGTTCGTCTAATCGAAATTACACATTTTTTGGTGCTGAAAATCGACTCGGAAACAACGGCTGAGACAGGAACAACTTAAACTTCTTTAGCAATAATGGAGAATGTTGAAAATTTTTTGCTTCTTGCTTTCCACCATCCCAAAATGTCGGTTTCACTATTCTCCCAAACCAAATTGAGGTATGTGTCCACATCACTAAGATCGAAGACTGCAAACCAAGGTCATTTGGAAAGTTGTTCGGCCGAATTAAATGCTATTGAGGCTGATGATGATGAACACCAAACAGTAGAGAAAGTAGTATTTCTTACTTTATCCTTATGCCGGCTGACATAAATCTTAAATAAGTCCCATAAGTGTTTCTCAAGAGTGGCAGTTATAGCATGAACAGAAATATGCAACATTTCTGAAAAAACTGTAATAACCTTCAAATAGTTGTTGTGTGTCCGTGATTCTGATAGTTAGGTCTATTACAAATACAAGTAAACAGATGGCAGGGTATATTAGTGAGACATAAAATCTATTTGCTTTTCATGGCTTTGACTGTATCTTTCAAAAACTCATCATCCTTGTATTAGTTTAAAACCCATGCAATATTGACTAAATGCATTAAAATCTTGTGAGATGTGGGATAGTATACACCAAAGCAAAAAACGATGGCCTCATAAAAATATGGTAGCACAATGGCTACTTCTGACAGTTTATCTCATATCTTTTGTTTCAACATCATTTTCTTTTCTCTCACATTTATAAAACATGTCATATGTGCAGCAAATGACATTACAACCATCAACATCTCATAAGTCGAGTTCTATCAAGTAAGACAATTAAGTTTAAAACATTTCCAACTAAACTTAAGACTATATTCAAGACAATATGCCTTCAACTCTTTGGCAACTTTGGGCTTTTGACTTCAAATAATGAATTGTTCACCAAATAGGAATAACTTCATAGCTCAAAACATGAAGACCTTTTTGGACAACTAAATTTAAAATATGACAAGCACATCTAATGTGAAAAAATGCGTCGTCCCTAATAGGTTTTAATGATTCTTTCAATGTCTCAACCGTACCCTCGTTATTAGATGCATTGTCAAATATTATGCTAAAAACATTTTCACGACAATCAAACTTTTTAAAAGTTTCAGAAATAACTTCAAATATATTCCAACCAATATGATCAACCTCTATCCATTTAAATGCAATGATACACTTTTCAACGACGCAACTATCATCAATCCAAGGTGTAGTGACACAAAGAGGCGGTGCCATATACTAGTGAGTGATGGCAGTTGCCACCATTGAATTTTGGAAAAAATTATGTAATTAGTGTATAGTCTTTTAAAAAATATTCATTATGACCCCATAAAAATTTATATGATGCCCCCACTCATTAAAAATTGCATGAAATTAGTTTCAATTGTCCCCACCAAGATAATTTTCTAGATCCGCCCTTGACACAATAATAATATTTTTCTAGTGGTAAAGTCCACATGTCACTAGTGAATAAAACATAATGATCAATAGGAGAAAAGTATACATGCAGGTTTGATCTAACGGCTTTATAAATTTTAAATGTCTCTTTCCTAGCAATACTCCTAGATGTTTTTTTAAAAACCGGGTTTAATTGTGATTCAATCCTATTTTCCATGTGTCTATCTTCAACTTGTATGAATGGCTTTTCAGTCAACATCATCCATTCTATCATGCCTTTTTTACAATTTTGTTGATTAAATCCAAAAATACCTGATGTGCCACTAGAACTTCTAAGCCATGTTTGACCACCAGTACTAATAGCTACATCCAGGCAGAGGTTCGGATGCTTATGTTCCATATGCCATTTTAGTGTTCCTGTGCCAAAGTTCTTTTTGTAGGCGAGCTTCATCTTGTACTGTTTGCATTTTGCAAACCGCGTCTCATTCTTAAACACTTGATTGAAATGCTCCAAACCTCATGTAATAAGCCTTAATGATCTACCTTGACTTTCAAGTTTGAGTTGGTATGTCATCTAGGTGGGTTCGGAGCCATTACCTCCACCTAGGGGTGAGCATGGGTCGAGTTGGTTCGGTTTTATGGTGGAACCGAACCAACTCGAAATGACCTTGATTCCAAAATTTTTCTACCCAACCCAGAATTGAGAACCGAACAGAAGCAGAACCATGGTTCTGATTTTCTCGGTTCTGGTTCTCAGGTTTTTCGGTTTATACCATATACCTATAACAACACCAAAATTCAATAAATCTACATTCATAATTAGTTTTATGACATATTCAACATAATATACAATTAAATTAATATTTAAATATATGTACTTAGATACATTCAAAAGAGTTTAAAATGTTGTTCTTACAAAAATGGTTCAAAAGAGTTGCTTGTGGGGTATCTTTTATCTTAACTAGTTTACTTCATTTCAGTAATTGAAATATTGGTATGACATTGAATATGGAAAATTGAGCTTTTAAGACCATCTTTTTCAGTATCAAAACCTAAAATAAGTTGATGTCATAAATTTTTAATTTTGCACGACTCAAATGAAAAAAATATCATAATTGTGTCATAAAGAGTAGTCTGGAATGAAAAATCGCAAGCAAAATGACTTAGGAGTGGTGGGTCTATGAAGTAAAGTGATTTAAGTAAATATGGAGAAATTTCGTAAATGATCCCACAACTTCCATACTGTTTCAATTTGGAACATCAGTTTAAGAGTTTAATATAAAAACACAAAATAACTATCATAATACTTCAAAGAAATATAAGTGTGTGTGTGTGTGTGTGTGTGTGTGTATGGATATATTAGTAATACTATAATTTTTATTATATAATTATATATATATCTCGGGTTCGGTTCTACCTCGGGTTGGTTCCATATGGAACCAGAACCAATCAAAAAACCGTCGGTTCTCCTATATGTGGAACCAACTCGAGAACCATGATCAATTTTTACCCAACCCAACTCAACCCAATGGGGGTGGTTCAGTTTCGGTTTCGGTTTCACCCAACCCATGCTCACCCCTACCTCTACCAACATTCTCGGACGGAGTCACCTTTATCTCCTCGATGTCATTGTCATCGGAAAGTTGGTAGTCTTGCCCCAATTCGTATTATGCCAAGCCAAATTATTCGTCATCGTAGGTTTGTTAAATATGGACCCCACAGCACATCAGTCAAAACGTGGAACAGAAAAGGGACCTCAACCCCGTTTTGCACAATGAAGAACTTTGGGCCTTTCCTTTCACCCTTGGATGTCATGTGTGCAAGAATTAATTGAGAAGATGAAGAAATTTAAAAGTAATTAAGAAAAGATTAAGAAAATAATAAGGAAATATTAAGAAAATAGTAAGGAAATAAGCTTGAGAGCTTGAGGAAATTGAGAGAATATATTGGAGGAGGAGAAAATAGCCTGAAATTGGTGTGAAGAAATGATGGAAATGACCTCTTTATTTATAATTGAGTGTTTTTTTTTACTAAAAAACCCTTATAATATAGTTGTGGTAGGGGATGGAAAAGTAATTTTGGGGGGGGGGGGGGGGGGGGGGGGGGAATACTGTAGGCCATTGGAGGGGCTTGCAGTGTAATTAGGTCTTTTTTTTTTAAATTCAAACACCCTGATTCATTGGAGCTTATCATTGGGACTAGACCAAGCTAGTCTTGGGCCATGCTGTGTGGATCCCTTAGTCCGGGCCTTATGTGTGCTGGGACCAATGGCAAGCTAGGCCATGCCGAGCCCACTTCAAAACTCCTCCACCCTTAGGTCCATAACCACCTTTTCCCTCACCCCGTGCTAAGCCGAGTTTGACCCGGCTAGGTCTCGAGCTGGGTCATGCCCAACCCGCCTATTCGAACACCTCTACTCTTGGGTAACTAATGTTTCTTGCATCACAACTCAGTTATAAGTATAGAAATTATGTTATTCTTTTTTATTTTCTTTTGCAATATTATGATCATTTTTTTATCATTTAATCTCTCATACATGCTCAAACTTGAAAAGTTAATCAACATTGGCAAAGGCAGATATCTATACCTTAAACTTTCACAAAATTTTTATTTCTTGATTCTACTGGGTTCTAACATCAAAACTACCAAAGCTAACCAAGCTGCACTATACATGATTTCTACTGTGTTTGTGTTGTTCAAAACAACAAGTTGCAAATAAAGATCAGATGAGGTTTAGATACTAACATAAACAACACTAACATAAAAGACACGAGTCCAATAACATCCTAGCAACATTTCACAAAGTTACAAATTTGATTGTCCATGGCATAAGAGCATCACATGTTCAGTGCAAGACTTACTTTAGGTTTAAATCTTCCTAAAACATCCAGTTTAATCCACCATCTTTCCTACCTAAATAGTTCTTATTTTGTTCAATCAGGTCCACTATCCTTTTGTCCATATTTTTCAACCTTTAATCTATTTAACTCAAAACTTCTTGCATAAGTATATTTATGTCTATTACAAAAATTCACAATTTAACATAAAATTCCTACATTTTAATCAAATAGGTGTAACAACATAAATTAAGTTTAAAAAAGAGAACTAAATCACCATAATAAGATCTAAAAAGTAAACTATATGCCAAGCAACAACCTAAGAAGAAAAATCGAATTGGTTATTTCTTAATAGATTACCAAAGATACATGCTTCATTTGCTTCTGCCTCATTTTCATCAACTTTCAAGTACCATTACTTTGTAGAATAGCTTTTAAGTGCCATAAACACCTCTCGATTCTCATTATTTAAAAGAACCTTAGTTTCAAATTGATAAAGTGGACTGTATAGTGGTACAAATGGAGATCAAAACCTCAACTACATAAAAAATAGTAGGAGACAGTTTGTTGACTCTTGCTATAATGGCATTCTTGGGAGTCTTAATGTCTTCCTTGATGCCATTTATTTTTGCCAGCGTTCCAAGATGGGGCTTAAAAGTGACTTACCTTGTTCAATCGTTCCAAGATTAGGCTTACAAGTGGGGTAATTGAAGAGTGACTGAACTGAGTCAGTAGCCACATTTGTAGTCACTCCGAATAAAAAATTTTCCTTATCAATTGTTCCTTGATCGCTTATTTCAAAAAAAATTATCCTTTGGTCACCTTTACAGTGTCACTTTTACAATAAAAAATCATGCACCTTATTTTTTCTTCATTTTTCCTCTTCCTCTAGTTTCTCCTTCTCTGCTCTCTTTATCTTTTTCTACTTCTTTGCTTCTCCTTTTCTGCTTATTTCAAAATTTTCCTCTTTTCTGGTTTATCTTTGATTTTCTCTCTCCCTCTCTCTCTCTCTCTGATATGATCAAGGAAGGCACACCCAAGAAAGGCAAGGACCTATTGAAGATTTCTAGTGGACCCATGACAAGGAAGCAAGCTAAGGAGCTCTTTAGTGCACTACAAGCCTTTATTTCAAGCTTCTTCATGGAGAATGGACATGGAACTTCACCAGGAGCTGCTAGAACTTTCAAGAAACCATGTGGAGATGATGAGCATGCTTGTTACTCAGTCCTAGAGTGCCTAGACAAGTCACAAAGCAAGGACACCGAGGACACCACTCAAAGTGCACCTTTTGAGCCCCCTTGAGTGTTCTTGATGCATTTTGTGTCTACAAGATAGATTTTTGAGCTCTAACTTTCCAATACCTCTTTCCAACATCTAAGAGGAAGATTCATGCCATTGGAACTCAAATATTCAAGCTTAGAGCTGAAGATACAAGTGGAAACCCTAAAGAGCCCAAAATGCACCCAAGAAGCCCATTTAGGGGTTTTCGGGTCTAATATTGTATTTGCAATTTATTTTCGTTAATTTCCTGTTTAATTATATTATTTAGGATGTTATTTAGGCTATGAAATTAATTTAGGTCACTTAGGACAAGTGGCATACGCTGCATACACTAAACAAGGTTAAAAGGGTTTAGGATTAGGTTTCCTAGGTGACTTGGGCTGCGAATTTTTGCCTATTTTTTTTACCCTAGTTTAGGCCTATAAATAGGCACATATTCTGGATGTAAAAGATAGCTTTCAACCGAAATAATATTGCTAATTTGGAGAGATTTCTTTTTTTTGGTTCTTGGCGGACTACCTTAGTGTATAAGTGTTCTTGTGTTCTTGATGTTCTTATACTTCTCGATTCTAGTCACAGGTTGATTAGGGGTGGGGGTCTTCAAATCCAGTCTCTTTGATGTCTTGTGGAGCTTGAAAAACATCTTGGGCGTGTTTCATAGTCTTTATACTATTAGGGTTTGCATCATTCTCTCTCACTCACACACACACACACACACACACACACACACACACACACACACACTCTCCGCCTTTATCTTCATCTCTCCTAAGCACTCATCTCCGATCTCCTATCTTTCTCCTGCTCATTTTCCTTTGCAAAAAAACTGCTCTTCTCCTCATATAAGTCAATATTTTCTTCTCAGTCACTCATGGCTACATATCGCCATCCACTTTCATCTCTGCCACGCACCGCATCCACAAGTCCAGCATGGCTCACTTATTCGCCGCCTCATGGTGGTCTTCCTCTGTGTCTTGAGGTATTAGTAGGATGAGGGTTCTTGGGGATCGGTCATTGTCGAAAGAAGATGAGAGGGAGGAACATGCAGAGCATGGCAACAAAAGGCGGAGGATTCTTGGGGATTCTTAGCCAAGGTAAAAACTAGGGCAAGGAGGAGCTTCACAAAGACAGACACGGACCAAGCAAAGTGTGGTAACACAAGGCGGAAGGAGGAGAAAGCACTACTATTAGTTGTGCAAAGCTATGATTCTCCATCTAAAATGAAAAAGTTTTATGCAAGCAGACCACTTTCAATCAACTAAATTAAGGAAAAAACCCAAGCATTCCTTGATTGTTTAAGAAATAAAATTTTTTAAAATAAACATCCTATGGAGCAAGTAGAATTATCAGAATAGTACAGTTGTCCATGAGGCACATATATTGATTCACATACAAATTTATGATTATTATTCTCTATAGAATAGCCCTTCAATTGAACATAAACATTATAAATCATTTGTTGCTTACATTAACGATGCTAAGAATTTTTGTTTCCTCTGTAGATTGCATCACTATCGCCTCTTCTTATACTGTAATTGTGGCATGAAATCAAGCAATTCTTTACCGCTTGTGAAATTTTCAGGGGCATAATTGAAATTTTACTATTAAACATTGGTATTGTTGGTTAAACGATAAGGATAGGGGGCTTTCTGCGTTTAGAATTTGAGTTTTTTTCAATGTCAAAAGTTTAGTGTTTCCCAATTTTTTGCTTCAACGGAAACAAAACACCAAAACTTCTTCCTTAGCGTTGGACAAGCGCTTAGTGTTGCAAACGCATTTCCCATATGGACACAATGTTGTCTAAATTTTAAACTAATACAAACACATGCAGGGTATATTGGGGATAATTGATATCTAATCCCATATCATCTCCTAACCCGCTAAATTTGAAAAAAGAACCTCCATATTTATACAAGTTGGATTTGTGGGGCGGGCTAGAATTGACATCGGCAAGGTTCATGTACTAAAGAAGAAAAAGGTTGTAAATACAATTCAAGTTTATATGAGAATTGATATTAAAGATAAAGACTTGGTTCTAGCGGATTCTTGTAATTTGTTAAAGTTTTGTAAAGTGGGTCTGCCGGAGTTGATTGGGAAAAGTAGGGAGCAGAAATCGTGAATGGCAAGGCAAGCACGAGATTAGAAGTTAGAAGAAGCGGGAAGGATTGTCCAGAAGCAGGAGCCCACCTGGACGTTGCTTTTTCTTACATGCCACCATCCTCTGTTCTCCCCAAGTATTCTCTTTAAGTCTCAAACTCGAACATCTTAATTCTTCCAAATCATCAACTTGAAACGACAACTACGATGTCCGTTTCATTTTTCATAAAACGATTTGAATTTGATACGAAAATTATGGAAGAAAAAAAATTTATGTATCGTTTACCCTTTACTTTTTACATGTAAAATAAAAAAATAAAATAAAAATATTAAAATAATAATTTGAATGATAATATAGTAAAATAATTTACTAAATATATAAATATTGTAAAATTTTGAAATTACCCAAAACAAAATATGTTGCATCCTTCTCGGGACGTAAAATTAATTATTAATTATTTCCCAAATCTCTTAGTTACTTTGGCTTTTTTTCACTCCCTAAAAATGTTTTTAAGTCAAGAAAACATTCATTCTCAGCCAAAACTATATAGTTGACGATACTTCATGCAAATTTTTACTTTCAAAACATACGATAAAAATATTCGACTTATCCTCCGCTTGTTCCATGGCCTTTCCTGTTTTACTATCATTAGAAAAAAAAAACAAATTGATACTGTTTCAAATTGGCTTTAATGTGATTAGTGGGAGCTAGCTAGCTAGCTACCCTTTCTGTTTTTTTTTTTTCTTTTTCTTGTCCTTGGTTCAAGTTTTCAACGGAGCCATTCACATGCTTCATTCGCAATATATACACGTGACCGGCGCATGCATCTACGTCTTGTTTAGTTTCGGGAGATCCACCAACCAATATATCAAAATTTGGCTATGAACTCACCTTAAAAATTGGCCGAAAAATTGTCTAAAAGTCAAAATTGAAAAAAAAAAATTATGTCTTAAAACTTTAACTGCTTATATGAGGACTTTAACCCTTTTTTTTCCACAGTTTACTTATTCAGTTCTTGCTATAATGTATGTTTCAGAAAAGATTGTTCAAGTTTTTTCGGATGTTGATATATCTTTCTCGGTCTTTTAACTAATGGGTTAATTACAATTTAAACACCTTAAGGTTTAGGTAAAATTACATTTTACCCCCTTTTATTTTAGAAATATATAATTTACCCTTGCACTTTTAATACAGTTCAACAGCAATTTCTGAAATCTTAATTTAAACATTGCGATAGTCATTTTCCAGTAATTTCAATATGTATGGTATTTTTTTACATCTAATAAACATTTTAAATTATCACTTTCTTCTTCATATATATCAAAACTAGTATTTTTAAATATCAATTAATTATAAAAAAGTACCATATAAATTGAAATGACTTGAAGATGAGTACCGTATAGTTTAAATTAAGATTTCAAAAGTTGTTATAGGACTGCATTAAAAGTAAGGGTAAAATGTATTTTTATGAAATAGGAGTAGTAAAGTGTAATTTTATCTAAACCTCAGGAGACAAATTATAATTATCCCTTAACTAATATCAATAGTAGGATCTAACGAAAAAATCGTTGGATCATGTAAGTAAAACAAAAATGATGGGCTGATAGTCCGTCATTTTGATGGACTGTTGGGCTATCAAAACCCTACGTAAGGGGAAAAAGGTTTCCCTGTTTTCAGTGGGCCGAACAAGCCCAGGTGTACTGAAGTGCAAAATGCAATGTCCATTTCAATTTTGAACAGCTACAAGTTTTTCTCACCTGGTTATTTTATTCTGTTCTTTTTGTGTTCTGAGTAACTTCCTTCTGCGATTGGACCATTTCGTCTTCTTCTTCACTTGATTCTCTACTCTCCGTGAATTCTGACGGCCACTTTTTCAATGTTCATCAGTTGCTCTGGCTTTTGTTTCGTCATCTCATTTTGGTAAATGGAAATTCTAGACGTACGCACCTTTAGATTTTAAAGATCTGTCAGAATATGAATTTCTTAATTACTCAGCCCATCATTCTATGAATTTTTAAGAATAAGCCCACTTACTGCTACACCTAGGTTTTGATTATTGGTTCATAGTTGATACACCAACAATTGCCCCTGTGATAAATGAAACGCTAGTGCTGATTATTATCGACTTTGTCCAACTTTGAATAAAATTCTTTGGTTTGAGACGAATATTAAGAAAGAGGAAAAGTTTGCATATTATTTTCAGTTTTATCTTTCATTTATATATATATATATATATGAAAAAAATGGTTATTAAAATGACAATTTAAAGGATAATGTGATATAGTAATTTACTAAATATAAAAATATTACATGGTCTTATGACAACCCAAAATAAAATATAGGTAAAAGAGGCATATCACCTACAAAGTTTTTCACAATAGTAGGCATTAGCTACTCTAGTATTTATGCAGTTAAATCCATTACTTAGTTTTATGATTAAGTGATATTTAACACTATTGTTCTAAATGTGGGCAAATTAGACACCCACAAAACTAACAGAGAGAATATTTCATTTTTTTTATCACATTCCATTAATTTTGACAAATAATAGAAATAAAAAGACACGTAATTGCTATCATCCAGGGAAAATTACACAATTTCTTCCCAAACTATATTCATTGATGCGCAAAGGTACCCAAACTAAAAATAATAACAATTCTTCACCGTTTTCTTTCAACCATTCAACGAGAACCCAAACTTTTCTCTCGGACTTCCTTTCACCCAAAACAAGTTCATAAATGCATTGAACAAGTCGTCACTGCAAGACGGTTTATATATCCTTATACGGAGGCAAACTGTCCCCAACACCAAACTCATTCCCCCCGTCCACGACTGTAGCATTTCTTCTAACTCCCAAATTCGCACCCCTATCCTCCATGGACACATCAGCAGAGGCTTCCTTAGAGGAAGATGTCAAGGATGGAGGACGACAGCCCATGTTTGGAATTATGCAAAGCCGGCAGCGGAAAATTGGGTCTTCCTTGATTTTCTTCTTCTCTGGCGGTCGTCTCATTGAACCCACTCAGGTCGGAGTCATCATTCGTTCATATGTGAGATAATTTTCGTTTAATCTGGCCTCAATCAACTGGATTGGAGATTTGAAACGAAACTTGGAACTGAGACTTGGTGCTTCAGCCATCAACCTAGTTACAGATATGCACTTCGAAAAATGGGATAGCCACCGGCTGCTAGGACGTCTTGTCTAATGAGCATAGAGTTAAATACCGCAGTATATTACTTATCGTGTGATATAATTATTTTCACATTTTATTATTTTATCGTGTGGTATACCATAGTATTTTACAATATTTCACATGCCGCTCACTTTTTGTATACATTTTGTCCGAAAATCACAGTACATCGCAAATATTGCAATATACGCACTACAGTATTTTATTTTTCGTGAATGTATGTGAGATTTTTTTTTTGTCATTTTACATCAAAATATCATAAATATATAAAATTTTAAAATATAATTAATACACATATAATAAAATTAATATTTAATTTTATTCTTTTGGTTACTTCTCTTAGTTAACATAAAAATTTAATAGTTGCTTTCAGCCACCTAGGAACTTAATGTGGTATTAAAAAATATATTGTTATTATTAAAGTATTATTTTTTTTCTCTTATATCAATAAATTAGTTTCTTTTTGAGTATTATTTATTATTTATTTTGATATATATATATATATATATATATATATTATATATATATATATATTTTTTTGTATTAAAAAAATATCTTCTATCATGTATATTTTATCTATATTTGACAAATCATGATAAGAAAAATTAGAATATATATAAAATGTGTAAAAAAATTATTGAATTTATGTCATCTTAAAATAATATTCTAACATTTATTTTTTTGTGAAAACGGTAACGATGTACGGCGTGGTATATCATGCAGTATACCTTAAAAATTTGGGGTGTGGTATATGTAGCGGTAACGGTATTAACACTTTGCTAATAAGTTTGATTCCTATTCTGATCTCAACACAACATGCTTCCTCATGAGAATGATCCAACCTAAAAAACCAGATGTCGTTACATTTACAGGTAACCTAAGGGGAGAGAGTGAAAGGAGGAAGAGGATGGTAAGAAAGAGAACAAACAAAGTTTTGTGGGAATTTGTAGTATTAGACCAAAATTTAAAAGCTAAGTTAGGAAAAATATGTGTCACATCATCCCTCACATCATCTTCATTTGTCACATCTACATCCAACTTGGTGACCGTAATGAGAGTGGTCAAATTACGATGATAACATAATGTTGAAGATAGATTCAACTATAAAAAAAAAACAATGGTGGGCAATTTACCTTCCTTAAAAACCTAAGTGGCTTATTTACCCTTTTTCCCTAAAATATATTACTATGTCACTTTTTGTACTTTCAAGCCTTTCAACTTAAAAAAAGAAAAAATGTTAGCACGCTTGGAACTGTACTAGTAAACGCGGCATGTTGCATGCTGCATGTTTTATGCTCGATAGAAACACAAGCTCAACACTGCAAATACCTAACAAATTAAAAACTTTTAAGTCTTAATCAACATTTGAAAGTAATCGGCACAGTCTAGAAAGCTCTTGAGAGCAATTCACGACCAAGATTTTTAGAGCTAAAGAGCTTTAAGTTAGCTAATAGAGGTGAGCATTATTAATAGAGATGTCAATGAATACTTATATCGATGAATATTTGACTATATACTACCTGATATATAGGAATTTTTTCACAATTAAATAAATTTAGAGTGAATTTGAATTTGAATTTGTTTTTATATTGCTGGATGTGGATAAGATATGGTTTTAAACCAGAATGTGTATAGAATGTAGGTGTAGGCCTCCTGCCCCATATCCTACCTACACACGTATATATGTATGTATGTATGCATGGATGCATGCTACATGCAATATAATAATTTAACAATACAATCTAATAGACCTCACTACTTACAATTGGAGATAAGTGTCATTGTAAGACCAAGAGAAGATTGTTAGGGTGAAACTCCGTGAAAGGTTCACACTCTTTTCTTCACATAGTTGTACGCTAGTAGTTATATTGCTACGGTGCTCGGTTCACTAATTTAATTTGGAAAAATTCTTTATCATTTATTTGTGGCTAAATTGATTTTATGTTTTTATTACTAATATTATGTTTTAAAGATTGGTTTTAATGTTTTTTATTATAGTACTCAGTTGTAGTTGCTATTTTTTATTATGTTAGTATGCAATGAGTAGGTGGGTTTCACCCAATCCTACCCCATTTCAAAATGAATAGGATATGACTTAAGTATCCAATATGATGGTAGGATATGGGTTTCGCTATATCATATCCTCATTTTATCTGTTGCCATCTTAGATTTATTCATATAAAATTGAAAAAACTGAATAGACCAATTACGTTTGGATAAAATTGTTTGGTTACTTTTTTAGTTTAGTTGATTTGAATCAAAATTGAATTTAATATTTGGTTTATCACATTGGTTATTAGATCATACACTTAAAAGTTAAACCCGAATAAATCGAACAGAATAAACCAAATAAACCTAATAGTAATCAATATTTTACCATAATTCATATTGACACAACATATATAAAGGGGTAAATCCATCTGTAGTTCATTCACTTTTACATTTATCCTATTATGGTCCCTTACCTCTCAAAGTGCCTATTAGAATTCCTTAACTTGTAAATCGCATTCCGTAAGAGTCCCTTTAGTTGATTTTTGCGTTATCTTAGACGAGAAATGGTAATGTGACATGCGCTGAGCTGATATGGCTTCCTCTTTAACAAAAGTTGATGATCATTTTGTATAGGAAAGGGAATCTATAACCGATACAAACACGTAGTCTTGGGATTTAAGACATAAATAATGCAAACTCCATCTTCTTCCCCGATTCTTGCGAACAAGCTCGTCGACCTTCTCCTCCTTGCCCCAGCAACCTAAGGCCGATTGAATCCCAAAATCTAAGGCAAACCTAATGCCGATTGAAACCTAAGGCCGATTGAATCGACGAGGCATCGATTCGAGGATTGAAACCAAAAACCGATTAAATCAACCCAAAATCTACAGCGGTTCCTCAACAAATTCGAGCAACAAATCCAATTCCTCAATAACCTATAAACATAGTGGACAAATCGACTCACATGAGCACCGTCTATGGTAGACAAATTAACCATGGCGGTGCCATCACAAACAACGGCCGAAGTCGGATCGCCGCTTCTTCTTCTTCGTCTTCATCCACATCGTCATCTTTGCCGCTTTCCTTTACCTCTGGTTCTATCCCAATTCGTCGTCCTTCCGCTTTCAAATCCAACCAATCTCCTCCCTCACTCCCTTCGATTCGCAATGAAGGCTGCCGATTGGAATTGATGGCGCGCTGGGTTAGCTAGAGGCAGCGTTGAACGGCAACTGTTGATGACGGTGGTCGTTATCGAATGGCTGGAGGCAACGAACCCGAGCCTTCGCCGGAGCTGGGCACCTCCGCCTTCAAATCCGCCCGTCGCTGTGCATCAGGAAAAAGAATAAAGAAATTTGGCCGGTTAATCTATGTTTTAAGTCTAAAAT
This sequence comes from Aquilaria sinensis, assembly GCA_005392925.1. NCBI lineage: Eukaryota > Viridiplantae > Streptophyta > Magnoliopsida > Malvales > Thymelaeaceae > Aquilaria > Aquilaria sinensis. Next base: position 420,269 of record SMDT01003246.1, on the reverse strand, counting down.
TATGTATTTGTGGCAGTTTGGATTTGAAATTTTTTTTTGTACAAAATGGTCATTCATTTTAGTTAAATAGAAAGCCACATGGCTTTGCGGGCCCAAGGAATGGAGTTAGGAACAACCACATGAACCCAAAACATGCCACATCATCATTTTTCATCTAAGATGATGAAGAAATTGACGACAGAGACTTGGGTGGGATGCAATTTACAAGTTAATGGACCTTAATAGGTATTTTAAGAGGTAAGAAACCACGATAGAACAAATATAAAAGCTAATGGACTACGGATTGATTTTGCCCCATGTAAAGTTACTTTCTATTAATTTTGGACTATATATTGTTTATCCTTCTTTAGTTTGGGATATGAGTGGTAAATTTTTTTATTATTTATCTTACTTTTTCATTGACTATATATCTAAGTCTTAGAAAGTTTAATCGAATAAATCAAAATGTAATTCAGATAGTTTAGATTAAATCTAATCTTTAATTCAAATGATTTGAATATACTTTATAAAAATTGAAAACCGATTAAATTATTGCATTTATAATAATTCAAAATCGAACCAACCGAATGTCCATCCCTATTAGCTAATGAGTTTGTAGACTAATAATCCTGTTTTCAAAGTTTAGGGTCTGAATGGAAACGAATAAATAGTGAAAAATGGAATTAGAGCTCTTAATTTGAGATAAATAAGACAAATGCAATAACCAATTAAGGCTTCTTCAACGCAGCCAAATTTAAAGCATTTCCTATAATGACAGACAAATAAATAAAGTGGCAGTAGCAGTACATATACTTATCATTGATGACACTTTTTGTCAGGTTATTATTGGTGGAAGATCCATTTAACAAACTATCTCAATTGCTTATATGGGTTTAGTAGCCCTGCCCTGCCTCCCCATGACAGCCATCCGGTAGGAGTAGGACCCTCCATCAATCCTATGTTGTTTCCTTTCCTTCTGGTTTCTGTCCTAAACAACTACTTAATTTATTGAATCCCACCTGTCAAGTCTGATCATTTGCCCTCCCTGCCCATCTTCTTCCAAGATATTGAATTGTATGACGGACGACAAACATCACGGACGGCCAAGATCTATCTGTGACTTCTGTTCGTCTGCAACACACAGGGTTTCCTTTATTTCAATTCATAAAATCATTTCCCTGTGCCCTTACCATTCTCATCACACACACTATCATTTGATTCTAACATATATAGATCAATTATTCATATGTTACATTCATATTTAATCGATTGAATTACATTAATAGGTCAGGAAAAGAATGTTTTGAGACGAATTCCAATGCAATTCTATTAAGTGTGACATGTATAGTCCAATTCAGGTGAAACCACACAAGTATGGGGATTTAATGGATGGAGAGGAAAGAGGAAATAACAGAAATGATCCATAGATAGATGAATAAAGCCCATGAAACAGAACAGAAAGTCAATGCCCGAACCAGACAACTCTTCACTCACTTCCTCACCACTCTTTAAGTGTCGCAAAGAAATGGAGACATACACGTATGGTGCGTTCTTGACTTCCCTTTCTCCTCCTCTTCTCTCCTTTTCTCTATCCCTATCGACAGACTAGTAATCTTCTCAAAGTCACTGCCACTCATGTCACTCTTCCAACTTCCAAGTTCCAACCTTTTTCAAAACCCAAAAGCCTTGAATAAATAAGGAATTTCAAGGGTGAAAGAGAAAAACCTAAAAAAGAAAAAAAAAAACACAAAACAAAATTCAAAATGTGGAGGGAGGAGGGGCAAAAGTTGGTGTAGATTGTAATGAAGTGTGGCAACAGGAAGAGCAGAGGCAGCAGTAAATAAGCTGGCTTTCAGCTTTCTTGATGAGAAGGCATTCAAACTCCCCAACTAATCCTCAAGACGTAAATGCCACCCCAACTGAAATCTCCTCCTCCTCTCTCATCTCTCCTCTCCATATTTAAAGCTGGTGGGGAGATGGGAAGAGCGAAAAACAGTTGTGCTGCAGCCACAGCAGTAATGCAGGCAGGCCTCATCAGGAACCAGGACAATTCAAGGCGCCCTTAATTTGCTGGACTGTGGTGCCTATCAGGTTATTCACAGTTGTCACAGACTCCAGGTTCAGTTTTGCCGATGGCAAGCTGCTCACCAATATTTGAAATGCCACCGTGATCAACGAGCCATTGTTTCGTACTGATGCTGCATTCGAGCTTGTTGATGCTCCATCCCCTTGCTCCGGATGGCCATCTGGTGATATTGTGAACCCGGATGGTAGGAGTGGAATGTAAGACGGATCTTCTCCGCTCATTGCTATATTAATTGCAGGCAAATCGACGGGGCAGTATACCACCAATGACCCAGAACTGTCTATGCAGCTCTCTTGAAGTATCAACATGTTCTGCCCGGTGTTGAATGCCTAATAAAAAGATTTCACAGGTTTGGTTAAGGGAATTTACGTCAATGAACAATTACCATGATGATGGCAACTAACTAAAATATTTGAGCTTTACCCGAAGAACCGATATGCAATTCCCATGATGAGACCCATTTGCAATATGAGCAACCTCTTGTACTGCATTGCCATGTGATAGAACATCCCACTACACCAGAACGGCAATAATGTAAAATGCAATGGAACAGTAGAATTTGGGAGCTAGCAAAAATTGAATCATAAAATCTTGGCAGCATGTTAGGACGAAAAACATGTTTAATCGCATTAAACAGATTATATACCTGAGGTCGAGTTTTCTCATCCTTGAAGAAACTGAAGACAGTTTGGGGTGAAACAGGAAGCCAGAAAGTTGTAGCTGCACTTAAAACAACACCATTTGGTTGGCCAGGATCAGAACTCTTATGGACAGTGACCCGAACGCCAACCTCGTTAAAGCCAGAAAGCGTTGTCCACTGATGGCTGTTGGATGTGCTAATGCTTGTGCAGAAAATGTTGACCATCCTTTGAGCAAGTTTCATCATGCTTCTCTTGCCCTCCGGTGATGGGATCACTGGAAAAGTCAGACAGTCTGGATTTAAGTCTCCAACAATGTACGAAACAACATTCTACAGATGGTCATGAAAATTACCTCCTCCAAGGTCACGAGTTGAAGTGCTTGATACCATAAGACAAGCATATCTCTCGCACATTCTCTGAAGAGTAGCAAGCCATCTTTCTGCTCCAAATGCCAATCCACTGTGGATCAAGTCCCTATACAGCCTATGGGTTGGAGTTTTATCTTCTATTTCCAGATGCTCTACCCAAGTAACCTAATCATGACATACAAAATGTGAGAACCAGCAGCTCTAAAACCAACAACAGAGAATGATAAATTGCGCTACTTCCACAACCTTGGAGTAACCATTAGGCATGTCCTGAATCAAGCAACCGGAAGGAAGTCTATGGGAATGGCACTGAGACGCAAACTGAGGAGAATCACACGAAACATTTACAATTCCCCATAAACCTTGCTCAATTTCCTGGCAATAGCGAAGGATGAAAAATTCCCTGGTGGCTACCAGGGGTGAAAGTACTTGTAACTCCTCATACATCTGTAACAAAGCATTCACATTAGCAATTTCCAAATCATAAACAAGGAAATTATAACGAGAAACGTAGTGTGAATTGCATTTAGGAGTCGATCAACCAATACCAATTGCAATGAACCATTGTGACTGCCTGGCATTCCTGATGAAATGACTTGAATTGTCTTCGCCATTGACACAATGGTGGGAAATAGCTCCACCCATTTGTTCTGCAAACTCATAGTAGTTAACAACACAATTACACCATTAGAACCGAAAACTTTTGCTTCTAATTATAGGGAACTTACAGGGTCCATAAACATCTCAACCAATGCTAAACCATTCATGATCACAACACCGGAATCCCTGGAAGCTTCAATCCTAATGTTGGGTGATTTCAGGGGGGTATTAGGCCTCGGAAAAATCCTGTCATAGCTTTCGAGATTAAGAACATCTCTGCCATCAATGGGGGATTTCATCCAGAGAGGTTCATTGGTCTGCAACAGCCGGACCATCTCCTGCATTGCATTGGCAGCAATATCAGTCATTAGGGACCTGTCCATGTCCGAAATGACTACCGGCGGGAAAGGTAAACTGGGAACCGACGATGAACTTCCGGGAAGAAGATCAAGATCAAGGGAAGGACCACCAAAACTGCCCATAGTTAAATCCAATGTGGAAATGTGAATGGGGTGTGCTGGGGGCAGTTGAGAAATTGGCCGCCCGATGTACTTCGCCGCAATGCTAGAAACTCTGTCAAGCTGCAGAACAGACAAACAATGAGACAAAAGAACGAACATGATCAGCCTCCACCAGAGCCAGAAGAAAACATCATTAGCAGAGGAGGTCTTAGTGCAAGTAAGATGTGAAAGCGCCACCTCTTCTTTCAATTGGGCGTTCTCTATTCTGAGTTTCTGCTCATCGAAGTATGGATCTTCAGACACAGGAGGGCCTCCACAAGAGGGACAAATGACATTCTTAAGCGCTTCCCTGATGGCTATGTTCTCGCATCGAATCTTATCGTTCTCCGCCCGAAGAGCGCAGTTGTCAGCTCTCTCGTGCTGGGCCTGCAGAAGCATTACCATTTGTGGCCCAGTGAATGAATTGGGAGAATCTCAACAGACGAGGCAAATGAAAAATCTCTATTTTTTTTTTCTCCAGAGAAGGAAAAGAAACAAAGGAACAGAGAAGAAGAATTTGTCGGGCAATGAGAAACCTTCATCTGGGTCCTCCTGTTCTGAAACCAAAACTTGATCTGTCGAGGTTCCAGCCCAAGCTCTCTGCCCAACAGCAACCTCTGCTTCTCGTCAGGGTGCGGACAGTCCTTGAACATTCTTCATTGCCCAGAAACAAAGACACAAACTTTATTAGTCCCCGGCAGAGGGAAAGTAGGAGAAGAAGCAGAGCAAAGCAAAGCAGGAGAAGAAGCAGAGCAAAGCAAAGTAGGAGAAGAAGAAGTTACGCTTCAAGCCTCTGAATCTGATGGGCAGTGTGGCGGTGGTAGCGCTTCTTCCGAGGCTGAGAGTCGGAGGGGTCGGCGTCGCCGCCGGAGGCGCTGCCACTGCCGCCGCCGTAGTCCATGGTGGAGGCCTGCACTAGAGAAGGTGGGCGGAAAGAAGAGAGGAAGAAGAGGGCATCTTCATGAGAGAGGAAGAGTGTTAAATACTAGTGGAGAGAGGGAGATGATTAGGGAAGGAAAAGAGAAACGGACGGAGGGAGGGGAGGTGAAGAAAAGGAAAAGGTTGGAAGCAAGAATTTGGGGTTGGAGGAGAGAGTTTAGGCGGATGATTGTTGTGTAATTAAAAGGATCACCATTCCCATTGCGACCTCCTTCGCACAAAAAAATGGTCTTGTCGCGCAGCTGCTGCTGCTGCTGCTGCTGCTATGGTTATGGTAATGGAAAAACTCTGTAACTGATGATGGCTTTTAAAGCATTGGCCTTTTGCATTTTGTCAGACCACCTTCCACTTTTCATTAGAGAGAATGAGACTTTTCCTTCTCTCTCTCTCCCTCCTCCTCCGATGGACCTTTTAAATTCCAACTCACCATATTCGAGGCCCTCACCTCTCTCACGCTCGGCTCTACTAGTATCTTTTGTTTTCACTTAAATGCTTAAATGCAAGTTTTCTTTTTAAATTATTTCCTTCAGAATGGCACGATAAATTAAATGTCAATAAAATCTTTAAATAGTTTAACGAAAATAATGTTGTTCTATTAACTTCACAATTTGATAGTTAAAAATACTTTTAGAGTTGACACAAATTGGAGTCCATAATAGATTGACTTGTCTACACTATTCATCAAATTAAATTAAAAATAGATCACTAAGCCATTTGGTCCTTTTACTGGTACCCCTCAATTAAGGAAACAGACAAACAGTTATTGTCTCATACAACTATATTCATTTTTTGTTTAATTTTTTTTTAAAGAAAACTGTTGTACGGGAAAATTTTGATTGAATATTTGAATTTGTTTATCTTTTGTCTTTTGAAAGAAAAATGAATTTGGAAATCCAGGAGGAAACAAACTTTTTCACATGAATAATAATGTTACATCTACTAAAATGTTTTTCATAAAATTTATGGGACTAGTTAACATTTTTTGGGGAAGTACCATTTAAGTCCAACAGCTTTTTAAATTTTAACAAATCAGTCATAGTACTCCTCAATTTGCCAAGTCTTAAAATTTATAACGTTGTTAGTCCTAAAAATTTTATATTTTGCCAAATTAGTGCCAAAACTTTTGCTTTTAATGAAAATCGTTGGCATGGTTTCAAAGATAGAAAAGAAATCTCCAACTCATTCCTTTTTGTTGTCTCCCCCATTATTCTTTGACGTTTCCGGCTAGTTCGGATCTGATTGGTTCTCTTTCAATCTTTTTATTACGTGACTAACGTTATCCGATGTTATTTATCGGATGTTATGATAAATGAAATCTTCTTTAAATCTTTGTGTTCAAAAGTGGTTTGAGACTCTCAAAAGGTAGGTCTTCAATAAAAACAAGCGATGATGGATCTAGGTCTATTGGTTTCACATGAATCACGACTCTATTGGGATATCTTGACGCTTGACAATGAATATGGAAGTAATTGTATATACTAATGTAGGTTTTATTTTTTTTAGTTTTTACACATAATTTTTTTTTTTGTTTTTATAAATAGTCTAGCCTCTGATGCTTGGTTAGTTCTAGTATTGCTTTGTTATTGTTGGCTTGATCTATGCTTTGTTCCGGTTATTTATACGTTTTGTACTCCAGATTTATTCTGACTTATCTGGAAGGTTCGGCTTGATCCGATTTTCTTTCTTTCATTTGATATCATAGAAACAAGTAGACTTGTTGTTACCAGTTTTATGTTCTTGTTAGTCCTTAAAGTCTTATGTTGTTATTAGTTTGTAAGATATCATTTGGCTCAATTATAATTAGAATGAAGCACCTTTTGTAAACAAAAAAATATTGGCATGGTACTTAACATTATTATTTCTAGTGATTAAATTGACACTTTTCAAATTGGAATGACTTGCTTGAAAATTTTATCAAATTTTTGGGTCATTTTATAATTTTTAGGAAATTTGAGGACTAAATTAAAAATTTTTAAAAATGTAATGCCCAGATTATATAACCTACTCCAATTTATTGCCAACAAATTAGCAAAATCCACTATAGTGGAGTGGATCTAAGAGTTTCAGTAGGCTGTATCAATTCTATTGGACTCCAGTTAATATTTCTAAGATGAGCATTCTACACTACTTTATCAGAATACTGAATCGACTCACTCTTGTGAAGTATGCTTTTTCGTCCACTAACAATGAAGCATAATGGGTTTGATCAATTTTTAATATTTTAAATATAGTATTTCCGGTCACTTTATTGAATTTTAAATTGCTTCATTTATAAATTAGAGATAATAACAATAGAATCCCCGAACTTTTAGAAATTATAATTTGCTCCTTATAATTTTTGAAAAAAAAATACCCTAGTCCTTAGGTTTGTTAAAAATTCCAAAGTGAACCTTAAGCGTTGATAAATTTTTCAAACAAGTCCCTAAAATTTGAAAATTGTTAATTTAGTTATTTGAGATAACAAAGGTTAAGTGCTACATCAGCCATTTCCATTAGAAACAAAAGTTATAAGCAAAGGCGAAGGTAGGATTTTAGGTTGGGGAAGGTGGGATATAGGAATTTTTAATATAAAAATTTATACAAATTACAAGATAAATATATTAAAATTATAATTTGAGCCCTATGACTAAAAATATTTAACTTACTAATCTCAATATCCATAGTCATATAAAAATTTTAGCATGAAATCTATTGAAATCAATAATAAACAAAGATAAAAAAATAAAAAGAAAACTTTAAAAGTAACTCATGGAAATTGGGCGGTAGGCAACTTGGATAATAGAGAATTTACAATTACAAGTTCTAAATTGCAACAATTGTTAAGGCATCAGTGAGATTCTTTTTTGTCAAGCACAATAGTAGAGATTTTGTACAGTTTGGGCAACAAAGAAAAATCACCATCAAACCCATTAGATAAAATCAACAAACATACAAGTAAAAAAGTTACAAAAAACATAAAAATTGCTACCTGATACTTTGTGACTTTGTTGCGGCAAACTTTTTTTTGTCTCATTGTTTTGTACGATCTCTCTATTTTGATTTCTTACACCGCAAAAATAAAATCAATTATATGACTTTTATATATGAGTCAATATGACCACTTATCTTTTCCTCATAACATAAGCCAATTCCAATTTAGTAATCAGAAAATCTAAAAACTAATTGAATTGTCAATTGTAAGTAAAAATATAGGCTAATACATTAATATCATGAATAAATATTTAAATGAAAAAGTTAAATTCAATATTTTTTAATTTCTTTACTATAAATGTTGTTATATATATTTTATGATTTAATTTTTTAACATAATTTATAATATATATATATAGGGGCAAGACACACTCCAGCTACCCTTTAGCTTCATCCTCGGTTCTAGGACTAATTTGTCAAAATTTGAAACTTTTAGGACTAACTATGTTAACAGTTATAAGTTGTAGGACCAAATTGGAAAATAATTAGTTTTATGACTAATTTGGCAAAATATAAACAGTTTTAGGAGTCAATGTGTGTTTTTATCATTCTCTATCTTCAGTTTGTGATATGCTCGAATTTAGAATATAGTAAGGGTTTTTTTTTGTTACATCGTTCGTACATTTAGAATTTTCTTTTAGCATATGTGTCCATTAGTTATTTGATTGTTTTAAAAAAATTATTAAATGTACTTATAAATTTATTAGAAATTTTGCATAATTATGTGTCGTACAAATTGATCAGGAGCTAAAAATTAGCAAATCTCATTTAATTTTTTAACAGCTAATCAAATTCTGTCCTATTAAATTTTGTAAAATTAGTACAAAATTTTTATTACATTCTCTACTATTTAGTTTAAATAGGTTTTACACGTGCATTTTAAATTCGGTTATTATTTGTCACATTACTTTGTAAAATTATTTTTGTAATGATGATTATAGAATAGTTGCTCATGAGCTAAATTTAATGTGCAATTTCAAGATTAATGGATTTTTGAAATTATGTTCAACAAATAAATCAAACTTTATGAAGTATGAACAAAAAGAGTTCTATGATTGTTGACGTGCTAAATTTAATGTGCGATTAGAGAAACACAATATATAGGGTTTAGGTTTGACTAATTTTCTTAAAATTTAATAAATAATGGTTAAAAATATTTTTTGCATATAAAATCAATGCATCCATACATCACTTGTAACTATTTTATAAAGTCAACTTTGAGTCAGCAAAATTTGGAATTTGCCTCTATATGTCCCTGAATGGAATAAATATGTAATAAAGCATAATATTCTAATTACTCTTGAGAAATGAATTTCAAATGATATATGGGTCATACTTAAAATTCTGAATCGCTTAATATTCTAATTACTTTTGATAAATTAATTTCGAATAATATATGGGTCATACTTAAAACTCTGAATCAATCCTATACCTTATTTGAAGTAAGGGTAAATTTTATAGATGATTTCAAATCTTTAATTATCATTATATTTTAGTTTATAACCTTGGTTGTTCTGTTTTGCTCATAAACGTATTAAAAATATGTTATTTTAATTCCTCATCTATTAAATCAACCTAAGTGTCTAAGGTTATTTTTTGTAATTCATTTAAGCTATTAGGTAATTGTCTACCACTAATTCTAAATGATTCAAAATTTCTTTTTTTACTGTTAATTTTAAATTATTACTTTTCTACTCTGTAAATCAAGTTTATTACAGCCAAAAAGAAAAAAAAAATAATTTAGATTGCCCATAAACTATTAAAAAATTATTGCACATTTTAAATTTACTATAAGATAGTTATCAAATAGTTTGATAAAGAATTTTAAAACTTAGTGTAACACAATTACCATGAGTTGATGAAATTCATCCTACAAAACACCAAAATGAAATATTTTTAAGGGAAACTTATGATTACCCCTGAGATTTATTTTAACCTACACTTTACTTATCTTATTTTTAAAAACCTATACTTTATCTCTTTTTTTTTTTTACATTATCTGGTAACAATTTCTAAAATTGTAAGTTAAACTATATGATAGTTATTTTCTAGTAATTTCAATATCTTCAATATTTTTATAGTTAATAAATATTAAAATTATCAGTTTTTCATCTCTTTAAATGTATTATTAGTATTTTTGAAATGTCAATTAATTGTGAAAAAATATAACAAAATTAAAATTACTGAAACATAATTATCAGATAGTTTAAATTGAAATTTTAAAAATTATTTTCAGATACTATAAAATAAATATGGGGATTTCTGTGATATTTCCTGTCTTTAATATGTTCATAATCAATACAAAACAAATTGGTATTGCTTAGTCTTGGTGGTACTAAAATAGCAGCTGTTTACACGGAGGGCAGAGCTTGGGGCAAAAGTCAAACGCCCCACCATTTTGGATACTGTAAGTTCACTTCAACTCAACTCAAGTCTCAGATCGGACGTTGGGTCGCCAACAAAACAAAACAAAACAAAACAAAACAAAACATTAAACCATCCCTCGGATCGAATCTCTTCCTTTCTTTTTCTTTTATTTTTATTTATTGTTTCCATTTGAAGGGCGGCTTTTCATGTTACGAGCTCGGCTCATGGGGGCCCCTGGACCCTAAATTTCATTTCTCTCTGCCCGATTGATTCACCATTTCATTTGTGTGTCCAAAATGGCTACTGTTTTGACACGTGAGGCTTTGGTCCTATTCCCTGCTGACTGTATATCAAAATCCCATTTCCCTCAAATGGATAACCAACAAACAACACCAAAACAAAAAACATTAATAAAATTGCCTCCTCTCGTGAAAAAGAAAAAAAATGAAGAAGAAAGAGAATTAATTAGGTTTAGTTTGATTTAAAAAAAGAAAATCTTACAAAACCCTTAGAGTTTGGCTTAACCTATACTTATCCCCTCTATTTTTAAAAATCCACATTTTACCCCTTAACAATAACTTCCATATTTTATGCTAGTATGGTCAAGTACTTTGATTTTTTAAAAGGTTTTCAAATCATTCAAATCAATCACAAGGTTCATCCCAAACTACCTCCAATTCAATTTTCCCTATATATATATCTAATAAATTTTATACTTTAAAATAATATCTATATTTATAAATTTACTAATAATTTTTAATCTATAATATATTTTCATTATTATAAATTAAGTTTACATTTTCTATTGATATCAACATTTACTTTATATTCATTCGTTCTGGTTAGTGAATAAAAATTCATGTTCATTTTAGCCAAATTAATAAAATTCGAATAGCACATTATTTGATTCATTTATAAACATCAATTTGGTGTTCGGTTAAGGTTGATTTATGCTTTTTTCATGTTTATATCAGTTTTGCATTTGTGATTAGTTTATTCAATAATTAGTTATGAGCAAAATTTTGTTTACACTTACTCTTACACTATCTTATAGTAATTTTTAAAATAACTTATATATAATCAGTTTAACAATTAGATTTGTTTGTAAAGTATGTTCTATAAATTTAGTATTAATATATATTAGGAAAACTTATAAAAAACCCCCAAAGGTTTGGCCTAACCTACACTTACCTCCCTCTATTTCAAAACCTACATTTTACCCGCTGATAGTAACTTCATATGTTATGTTAGTGAGCTCAAATGCTTTGATTGCCCAATAAGATTTGTAAATCTTGCAAATCAACCATAAGGTTCATCTCATGCCACCTCAATCCAATTTTTCCTAAATATACATAATATAATAATTTTTCGTTTCCTAATAATTTTATATTTATAAATTTACTAATAATTTCTAAATCTATAATATATTTTCATTTTTATAGATCAAGTTTATGTTTGTGATTAATATTAATATTTATTTTTTAAACATCTTATTCACTTTTCAATTAGTTCAAATAGAGAAGTATAATTTTTGAAGGACAAATATATTTTTGAAAACTAATATATATCTTCTTTCAAGGACAAATATATTTTGGCTAATCTCATTTTATTTTCTAATTCTCATCCCTATGAAAGAAATCTACCCATTCTATAATTTTTTTAGCAACAAATAATATAAATTATATATTAATATTATTATATCATTATACCATTAATTAAGCACATTTTTAGCCAAATGGTAATTCATGTTCCATAAATTTTTAGCCTACCTAATGAAAAATATTAGTAAATTATACTTACTTTTAGCCTACCAAATGATTAATATATATTAACACTGAATTTATAGAACATACTTTACAAAAAATCTAGTTGTTAAACTAATTATATATAAGTTACTTTGAAAATTACTATAAGATAGTGAAAGACTAAGTGTAAATGATTTTTTGCTCATGACTAATTATTGAATGAACTAATCACAAGTACAAAACTGTTACAAACATGAAAAAACATAAATCAACCTTAATCAAACACCAAATAAGAAGTTTATGAATGTATGAAATAATATGTTATTCAAATTTTATTAATTTGGCTAAAATGAACATGAATTTTTATTCACTAATCAAAATGAACAAATATGAAGTAAATATTAATATTAAAAAATGTAAACTTGATTTATAAAAATGGACATATCTTATAGATTAAAAATTATAAATATAGATATTATTCGGAAGTAGAAAATTTATTTGAAGTATATTATATGTTTAGGAAAATTTAGATTGGAGGTGGCATGAGATAAACCTTGTGGTTGATTTAAATGATTTAGAAATTTTTGGGAAATTAAAGCATTTGACTCCACTAGCATAAAATATGGAGGTTACTATTAGGGGGTAAGGTGTAGGTTTTTTAAAATAGAGAGAGTAAGTGTAGGCTAGGTAAAACCCTAGGGGGATTTTGTAAGTTTCCCTTAATAAAATATCTTCTAATCCTTGGATGTAAAAAAAAAAAATTGCACAATTAATTTTTTCAGAATTTATGAAAAAAAGAACGGGTGTAAAATTGATGGAGAGTGTGTAGAAGGCAAAAGTAAAATGCGAGTAATGGCAAATTAATATTGCTCTTGCTCTGTCTGTGTTTAGTTGTTGTCATATGTATCTTCAGCAGATATATGTTAATTAGTTATAAAAATATTAATTAATTAATGTCGTGCCATAATTTCATATGATTAGCCAGGTGCAATATAATGCACTCGATTAATTAATTAAAGTTTCAGGAATAACATATGTCCCTCTCTTTTGTTGTCCATTGACCTTATTAATCGAGCTCGATCGATCGATAGCTGAAATTAATTATGTGAAACATAAATTACCCTGACATATATACTTAGATATTATTCATGACTTATTAGTTTCACCTTTTTCAATGACTGCAATTTTTTTGTCAACACACTTTCTCTTAGGTGCCGATCAATTTTCTTTCTTTTTCTTTCAGGTGAAGCCGGTGTTGACTGTTGGGTAGCTTTATTAAGATCCTCTTTACTGCTTCACACCCTCTTATTAATTTGTCGGTTTAACTTTTCACAAAGTTTAAAAAGTAGTTCTAGGGTGCTAAAAGATGAATGTGGGCGGAGGAGATAATATTTAATCCAAGTATCATATTTTGATTTGGCCAAATTATCTTGTTCTATAAATACTCCGACTGCAAGAAAGTGGACTGGAAACAACTCGACATGAAACAAATCAAAAGGAAAATAATAAGGCAGGAGCTGCCAAACCCTCAGCAAAAAAAAAAGAAATCTTAAAAAAATAATTTTTGATTGCTAAATCTCTTTCGGCTAAAATAAAAAAAAAATCTTTACCTCCAACTTATTTTCTAAAAGCAAATTCGTTCTAATTTAAGTCAACTTAATCCTCAAATGATTTATTTTTATTTTTATATTTTTTTTACTTAGAACTAATTTTATTTAAAAATCAACATTTTGTATGGGTAATAATCCATTGAAAATATAACTTTTATAATCTTACTAATTTTTTATGATTTTTTTTAGTTTTAGATATTAAAAATAAAAATTTACAATAATTTTACTTTCAGATGAATTACTACATCTATATAATATTGATTTTCAAATTAAATTGGTTTTAAATAAAAAAATATGTAAATATAAAAATAAAATATTTTAAATTAAATTGACTTAATTTAAAATGAATCAGCTCTTGCAATGAATACTTGCCAGTGGTTGCTTGCAATAAAACTCAAATCCTAAAATTTTACAAAACGATACCATCGCTCATGATTTTGACCTATGAGATGTCTAACGTGTAATTTGAAGAGAAGGATGATGGTGGGAGGCTAGTGAGGTTCGGGAGGAGGGGAAGGAGTCAAAGAGATTATATGTAATGTTTTGGAAGTGAGTAGCCAGAATTTGGGTGATGAACAACAAAGGAAGAATGGACTATTAAGTGAGAGGAAACAACAGAAAATAGGATAGGGGTATTTTTAGGAATAGTAATGAACTTTAATCTATGCCCCTAGTACACGTTTTTTTTTTTAAATTCAAAAACATTTACAAAGTATGTATTAAGAGATGAGAGATTACTAAGAAAAGTAGGAAAGTTGGGGGAGGGGGGATCTACCTGCCTCCTGAAACTTGAAGGCTTGCAAGATACAATTAAGAGAGAATGACGCACAGTGCACCCGCCAAGCGTTAAACTTAGGTTCGAGGTTAGGCAGTCCAAATGTAGAGCTGTTAGGTTACCACCTACAAACTATATGATACATGTTAAAGAAACCTTATTTTATGTAGAGGGTTAATTATGATAAACAAGAATATTATTTTAATTAGGAGAGTAAATATGCAAGTAACAGTAATATATTATAACAGTTTGGCCAAAAATAGAATGCACTACTTAAATCCATGCACTGTACTCTTATTTTGCACAAATTTACAATTTTACCACTTAACTTATTTGCTATAGATCTCATTAGTTTTTCCCAACTGATGTGTGTTTGGCAATTTCAATTTTTTTGAATTGGCATATGAGGAAAAAGTCTGTGGCGGGAATCACATTACCTTGTCCTCCTGTTCTATATAGTTCACACTAACCTCACACCGGTGGGTCTCGCTGCTATCGACTAGAGTATTTCAACAAAGGCCATGTTGGCCAAGCTTGACAAGTCAAAAGGTAATTGTTGTAGGTTGGTTTTGAAGCCATTGGATTTAGATTTGAAAAAATCCCATTCTGTTAGTTGGAAGGAAGGATTCAGTGTGAGATGCCTTCAAACAATGTTGAAGTTTTGTTGGTCCTAAAGCATCTAATCAGCAAAACAAGAAAAAAAAAAGCTCACAGTCTAAATGGAAGGGTCTTAATAGGTTCCACAAGTTGGTTTTGAGGCTTTTGATTAGCTTAAAAACATCAATTTTGATGCTTACCAGCAATAGATCAAAATTTTGAAGCTCGACGGTTATGGCAGAGATTATTGTGAGATAAAAGTTTATAAAAAACTGCTCAACCTTAAGTTCAATCTCACCTGAAAGTGTACAGTATCAATTGTAGTAATGGTGAGTTAGGTGTCGATTCCATAAGGAATTATATGACAAAGAATTCTATCAAATACCAATTATCATGATCTCACTTTAACTAGAGCAAATAAACCATGAAACACAAGGAATAAGAGGCTAAATTACCAAAATTGCCGATTGCCCAACCACCAAAGCAAACAAATAACAACTATCCCAAAACAAATATTTATAAAGTTTCTAAGAAGTTCAAACCAATTGAGCTGCTACATAGACATAGCTTTGATACAAGTACCCACCTAACTCAAATCATACTTTCTGAAAATTACAAGTTGGAAAACTCTAAAGTATTAACACTCTTCTCTCAAGGTAGGACTAATTAGCTTCTTAGAACCCAATTAGTCAATCTCATACTAACTAGTTGTCTTAGGAGCCCTTAAGCTCAAGTTGTCCTCTAAGGACTCGTAGGAATGATAGTTTTTTCAAATTAACCAATTACCCACATTCTATTGGCTCTCTTCCAACCTCGAAAACCTCTATCAAGTTTTACCTAAGTCTAGCAAGCTATTCAACACAAGTAGCCAACAAATGAAGAACACATTCAAGCACAAGCTAAAAGAACCAACAAATCATGAAAATAATCAGTGAGCTATGTGTTTACAAATATTAAATCATCCCAAATGGTTAACAACATCCATAGAAACAACAAATCTACATATATTTACAAGAATATCAAACTAAAAAAATAGAAAAGTTAGGGTTAGGAAAACCAAATCGAAGTAGAAATCCATGTTGTAGAAGAGCTCCAATTCCAATTCAAGTAAGAATCTTTATGAAATTAGCTTCCAAGCTCCCTAATCCATGAAAACTCTAAAAAAATAGCCTAAAAAAATTTTAGAGGGTTTGAGGTAAAAGGAAATCCATTTACACAAATGTTAGCTGAGAGTTTTTATAAATAGAGCTGGTCTTGGCGCCACATCACCACTCCCGACTCTTTGACGCTGGGACTCAACAACATTGGCACCTTTTAATATTTTGACCATAACTTTGTGCACAGGTGTCCAATTGAGACGATTCAAGAACTCACGTGAAGCTAAGAATGAGTGATACAACTTTTATTATTTCACCCAAGTCTAAATTTTTCCAAGAAGAGGTTTGAAAATGGCTTGCAAGTTACCTATCTTTTACACTAGTTGCCTTTGTCTGCAAAAACATAAGAATAACATTAGAAAGACCCTAACTTTAACAATTATTGTCATGAAGTACATTAAATGAGGGTGAAATGATAGACATATCATGCCCTTAACAAAAACCAAGAAGATGCAAACTTTTTTCTCTTTGTGAATGAAAATTGGATTTTTTGTTTCACTATTGGAGATTTGGAGTACATATGAATCGCAACTCTCAATTAATGGTATTTTGGTACTTTAATACCCTTAATTGGAAAATAAGATTTATAAGTATTTGTTGTTTTGTTTTATTCAAAAGAATTTGTTGTTATGATTTTAGCTTTTTTTTTACTTAGATCTAGTTTAGAATTCACATTTCAAATTCATTATTTGTATTCATGTTATGATCTATTGTTCAATTTAATTCAAAATTTACAAAAATTGCACATAGAATAGAAACTTTACTAAAAGAACAACAACCTGGATAAAAAAGAACAATAATATCAACCAAAAAAATAAAATTTTGAAGTCAATCAACTGAACAACAATTGTGAAAGGAACAACAATATCAATTAAAAGAATAGCAACATCAATTAAAAGTGCTGAACAACAAATTCAATCGAATGAACAACAAGCTAGAGTAAAAAGAATAATAACGTCTGTAACACCATCATATTCTATAGAAGAGAAATGTGAGATGTTTTATGTGGATATATATACACATATCCAAAAATATAAGCATTTAGTGCTCATCATTTTCCAAAGAATAGCCCATGTGGTATAAATAGGTGTTTCATAGACCGGTTCTGAAATTTGAGTCATTACTAGGTTTGCACATGCATTGTCTGCTAGGCTGATTTTGGATTAGAGATGTTGTTTGATTCTAGATTACAAATGTTGCTTGATTTTGGATTAGACATGTTACTTGGCCATGAGCCAAGTAATCTGAGTTTGTACATGCATCATCTACTGGGATAATTTTGTATTAAAGATGTTGTTTGGTCATGAGCCAAGTAATCCAATTAAATAGGCCATTGGTCCGGGAAAGCAATAATGTGACATACTGAGAATGCACATGTATCATCTATAGGGGCTGATTCTAAATTAAAGATGTTGTTTAGCTAAGAGTTAAGTAATCTAATTAGAGATGTTACTGGTCCAAAAGAATAAGTAATCTAATTGACCCCAATGAGGTTGTAGGATGCATAAAAGGGGAGTTTGTAACATCCTTATATCCCATATGGAAGAAATGTAGAAACCTTATGTGGATATATAGACACAAGTTATCGAACAAAAACACCTAATGTTTATCCTTTCAAAAATGACTAGCACAAGTGATATAAGCGGGTGTTCTGTGGATCAATTCTGGTCTAAACTCATTACAGAGACCAAATAAATTACAATTTGTAAGAGAACAATAATATCAACCAAAAGGATGATGATATCAAGTTAGAACAATAATATCAACTAAATAAACAACACGACCATTTAAAATGAATAACAATATTGACTAAATTAACAAGAAATGATAGTTTTGCTATATGAAATGCAAACAACATTTATTCTCTAGGTTCTACCATTGTTGTTTCCATAAATCAATTGCAGTTCTTTTATGTCATAAGATTGATGTTCCTCATGTATCAATCATAGATCTAAAACAATTATTATTCATTGACAAAGAATTGTGATTCATTTCATAATAATTGTTTTTCATATAATGTTGTTCCTTTTAATAAGAAATGATATTCTATAAAATATTGTAGCATTTATTTAGTAAAAAATGTTGTTATATGGGTGGTGATAGTCTTGTAATTAGTGTGTTGTTGATGAAATATGATGAAATGGTACTCCATATATACATGCAAACAACATCAGTTCTTTATGTTTTGTCACTGTTCTCCTAACATACTAGATTCCTTTTAGTAAAACATAATGTTTCATTCATAAAAAATTGTTGTCATGTAAACATTGTTCGTTTTGTAAAGAATATAGTTCTAAATATGGTGACAATCTTATAATTTGTGGGCTAGTAAGAGTGTATACGAAGCTCTACATGCATCTTGTAGCTACTCTAGACTTCTCATTTTGTTTTTGGGAGATTGATTTGTAGGGCATATGTAGTTGGTTATACATATACTCCCTCATTTCTTGTGAAATTGAGCAAGGTTGTTATGATCCTAATATAGATTTTAGAATTTTAAGATCTTATAATCCTTAAAATAGAAAAGGATATGGATATGTACAAGATTTATCAAGGGGTACGATTTGAATAGGATTTAAATTCAAATTTTGCCCATCGTAACTTCTCCATTTACTAGAGGTGTTTTGTTGAGTCATCTTAAGTTTAATTTATTTTTTAAAATGTTTTTGTGTTGGAAAAGGTTAAGCTCAAGCTTGAGAAACTATTCATTACTTTATTTAGCCGAGCTTTGAGTTTAGAATGTTCGAGCTCACAAGCTTGATTAAAGTTATCGAGTTTTTAATAATTATAACATAGTATGGGTAATTACATCTTTCCCCTTAAAGTTAGGTCATAATTAACTATGACTAATTAAAGTTTTAAAAATTACAGTCACCCTTATGCTATTGAGCATGTCAAACATATTGAGCTATGCTTGAGCTTCAGCCTAGCTCAAGCTTAAGCTCAAACTCATTCAAATCTTTTATCGATTCAAGCTTAAGCTCGAAGAATTGCAGACTCGGCCGATCACATCCCTATTTTTTATATTTTATTTTTTATATCTAATTTTATGGTGCTTGTTATATACAAAAGCATCTTTACATGTGTGTGTGTGTGTGTTTGAGGGGGGGGTTGTACATGTTTAGTATGAGATACAATTCATTGAATAGAGAATGAGGAACACTTACTTTCTCGATGTCCACAAGACCGTATGGCACCCAAACCAATATCTAATGACATCTTATAGTGAAGTGCGGGAGAAATGAGTCAAACTCCATAGTAAGGTTGTAAATGAACTGAATGAACATAAATGAGATCTATTTGTATTCATTTGTTTATATTTTAAACAAATATGAACAAGAACACGAACAAACCTTATTCGTATTCGTTTCTTCATTTTGGTGAAAAAGGTTGTTTGTGTTTGTTCGTGAACAGTAACAAACGAACCAAATGAATAAACATGTTCATCAATAGAAATAAAAGAACACATTTACGAATGATATATATAAGTAAGTTTGTGGACAATTAAAATGAACGTAAATGAATATAAATGAATGAACTTATACAAATGAATACATATTTAAACAAAAACAAATATCACTTTAGTCTAAGTGACTAACAAAAACTGAAACTTGTAAGGTGGTGAGGATAACATGTAGATGCTCTAAATAAGTATAAATGGGTATATAAATTAATATTAGTAATAAATTAATAACTAAACAAACAAACAATGAATAAATGAACAAATTAAAAAATAAACAATAATAAACTTATTTGTGAATATAAATGAACGTACATAATTTTGTTCGTGTTCATTTGTTTAAATAAATAAACAGCAAATTATATTTATATTTATTCATTTAACTTAATAAATTAATATAAATGAACCTCTATCAAATGGTTCACAAATAATTCTTTGAATGTTCTATTCATTTGTAACCTTACTCCTTACCACTCTAACCCCGGTATCTCTTGACCATTCAAGCTATAAGGTTGGGGACATTTTATAGTGCTTATGAGTTAAGTAAGTCATGACTTTAATGTATTTGGCCATTGTGGAAGTGGAACAAATATACAAACAAATATTTCAATGGCTATATATAATCGTAATCTTCAACATTTTATCTCGCACGGCCAATACTTTTTTAAAAAATCAATATTTGAATTGCCTTTTACAAGTTTCTTGCATGAGCAGAATCAAGTTTTTCCAATATAATCAGTCCCTCTCTACATGAGTTATAGTTTTATAAACAATGAATTATACACTTTTTATAGGATCTTACATAATCCGAACTTACCATTTGATTCTTGGAGGACAAAGAATGATCTGAAGTAGGAGCTCGATCCCAACAATCTTGAATTATGATTCAAGCACAATTGTTTCCCATTTACAAAATATACTATTTCATTTTTATTTTTTTCGTTTAGAACAAATATTCTTTACTAGCTAATACTCTATCTATCCTATAATCACGTAAATAATTATTTTTCAAAATTAAATAATTTTTATGAATTTTTCCATCCCAAATTTAAAAAATAAAAATGCTTAATATTTAAAAAATATTTTAAAGATTATTTTTCAGACTTCTTAAAATAAAGAGCATGAGTTGATATAGAATATAAATAAACAATTACTACATGTAAACATAATCTTTTTTTAAATATCTCTAGCTAACACCCGCCGGTGAATCTCGTAATTATGATTCGTAAAACTTTTACCATTGAATTTAGTTCGTTGAGAATTTTAATTTGTGTCAGGAAGAGAAATAAGGTGGTCTAGATGGCACAATTTGTGTAGTTGAAAATAGATTACTAGGAAGTAGTAGTAGCAAGTTTGAGATTTATTAAAGTCAGAGAATGCAGTTGAGATTTGCCAGAGTGCAATTGGCCTTCGCCCTGCCAGTTTCACAAAGAGCTCCTTCAGCTACTATTTGTTGAGCTCAGGCGTATGATTGATCTATAAAAAAGTTTTAAAAAGTGAATAATCTTGTGTTGTAATTTTGCAATTATTTTAAATCCAAGTACAAACTTTTATACCATTAATTTTATCGAAATTGATGAACTTATTAGTTAATTGATATGATATCTCTCTCTCTCTCTCTTTTTTTTAAGGACTCAAATTCTAACCTGTTTAAGAAAATTTTCTCTCTCTTAAAGCAAAAGAATGAGTTTAGATATATGGTAGACTATATATATTTTTAACTTATTTTTCATAATGGAATTCTAAATACTAAAAGAAAATATAAAATAGTTAGTTTTGTAAATAATTTAGCGGAGGCATCTATCGTGCAGATTACACTGACCTTAATTCATTTATTCGTTATTTCCCTATCCCTAGCCGCTTGTCGCTTCTAATTAAATGAGCAGCCCATTTAATGAAATTACTCGTCTCTTAAAGTGAGAGCAATTGTTAGAAGGTGATACAAGATACACTATTTGATTTTAAATTAATTTACTAAATTAATCAATTTTTTATTATTCAAAAGCATGTTTACAAGTCTACAAGAAGAGAGATATTAGTTGTCTGAGGAAGGGAAAGAGAATGCTAGCTTTTTTGAGACTCGAAGGATAATTGAATCAGTTTTATATGACATTTTTTTTAAAGAAGATGAGAATGTCACGTTTGGACCCTAGACATTTTCATAATGTCATTTAATGCTTTAGTTATTGGACCAAAGCCATAGAAACAAATTTAAAAATTGTGTTTACCTTATGTGAAACTAATTAATTATAAAGTAAGCTTTGAAACTTGGAGAGTATAAATTTACAGGTTGTTTGTTTCACTTTAACCTCAGCCATTTAACGTATTTTTGCAACCATAACAAATAGATAAGGTATGGGAACAAACTTTCTGAACCTTATTGTCCGAGTCTAATTACATGGCGATTTTTATCCCAATTTTTCGATTATGGGGAACCAAGAATTTGGATATCCCCAACCACATCTCATTTGCCCCAGGTCCATGTTGCGAGTGAGAGTCTACTCGTCCAACAAGGTCATCGCCTCCGTGTCTCTCGATCTCCTCTGATTTGCCTCAACCTAACAACATCCATCCCTACTCCCATTGCTTAGTTCAATCTAATGGCCATTGTTCATCCTTTTATAGATCTGGCACTTGGTCAAGCTAGTTAGATTATCACCATCAGTAGGTGCCTAGTGACCACTAGTTCACTAATTAAGAGCCTGCCTAATCATGCGCCTTCAATCTCTAGTTTCACGAGCCCTTCTATATCCCACATTCCTCCAGTCAAATTCGATCGGTTACCCCTACCACTGCACTGTTGCCCGATTTGGAGGTACTATTGATCCCAAGATGTCAAATTAGATGTGTGTGTGGTTGATTGTTGTTCAAAGGCCATAGATTGGTGGTGGAGATGGGCCATCGATCGTCAGAGCACTGCTGGGCACGACTGGCTATAATGCATGAAGATCTATATAGCTGAGGCATTGAACAAAGATAGGACAAGGATAGCTTATATAGAAACTGAGATTGCTTAAGGGACCATTATAGTCCAATAACGATAGCTCATCGAAGGGGAAATGGTGGTGATGGAGGTGAGAGAGAGCATGGTGCGAGGAAGAACAGTGGGAGAAGTGGGAGATTCGCAAAAAGTTCAGACATGATTGGATGTAATTTTCAAATAACTTTGGGAGACGAAATTTATTTGGCCCACACTACCTTAAACCCTGGTAGCAAAAACAAGTTACGTTTGCGAAAATTAAATTCAAATGAACTGACTTTTAGATATATTCAACCTATAATGACCGTTGTTTTCTAAAGTTAAAAAGATGGTTGTTTCAAGCAATCATTTTACGTCTACTCGCATCTGATGGGATAAATATCTGATTGTGTTTCGCCTTTTCCCCTCTAATCAATAGTAATTAATTGGAATTCTGTTTAATTTTCACATGAATGATTAAGGTTATTGCTTTAGGGCATTTGGCTGGCGTGAACGTTTGGAAGTGGACAAAAGGAAGAGGTATTAGGATGTGACCGACCGATCGACAAGTCAGATTCGGCAAAAACCAGTTACCAAGGAAACCCTACCCCATTGCTAGTTTTTTCTTTTTCTTTTCTTATTTTTTTGCATTGGGAGGGCTTGATAGGAGAAGTAAAATTAGCATAATTTTTTATTTTAATAAGAAAAAATATATGGAGAGATAATTATAATCCCTCACTTTCATCCTTTACATTTATTTTTCACTTTTCTCAATTAGTGTCATCAAATAACTCATCTCTCATTTCCCGTTTCTTTATTAATTGAATTTAAACAGACTTGTGTTTGTGTGTGTTAGGCCGATTTTGATTAATCTGATCCGGATCCGACTCTTGCCTTGTCTCCTTCCTTCTCCCTTCTTTTTGCGTGATTCTTGATATGATGATGCTTCAGCCGTATCGATTCTCCATTTTCTCCGACGACTAAATACTTATTTCTATTAATGTTTATTGGAAGTAGTAGGATTGAGTTATAACTCATCCAGATAGTTTCATTATCTTCACTTCTTTTTACTTCTCGTTTATCGTTTAAGTTATGCACTTGTAGTAGGAAACCTTGTAACTTAAGTATATATGTACTTATGCGAACTTCAGTAAAGCAAGCTGAGAAACGTTTTCTCTTCTTGAGTTTTTCTACATGGTATCAGAGCACCAATTCTGAGGCCTGTTCTCACCAAAATGTCGAATGGAAATCCTTCTGATCCCAAGCGGCCAAGCATACCCTTCACGGCTTTTTATCAAGACCCAAACTCACCTTATTTCTTGACATCCGCAGATTACACAACAGCGTCCCTCGTCTCCATTCCCTTGGATGGAGATAATTATCACAAACGGAGAAGGAGCATGCTAAATGTGCTGAGGAGTAAGAATAAGGTTGGCTTTGTTGATGGGAGTCTGCCAAAACCGGAAGAAGATGCGACAGAAGCCCTAGCTTGGGATAGATGCGACGGTTTGGTCACATCCTGGTTAATTAACTCCACAAATCCCAGTCTTCATGATTCTGTTTCCTTTCATCCCACCTCGCAGGATTTATGGCAAGACTTGGAGGAGAGATACGGACATGCCAATGAACCACGCGCTCACGAGCTAAGGAGAAGCATCATGCTTACAACGCAAGGCTCAACGACAGTTGCTGCCTACTACACAAAACTCAAAGGTTTTTGGGACGAGCTCGGAATGTACACCATAACTCCATCCTGCACCTGCCAGGCAGCCAAAGAATGGGTAGCTGAGAAAGAAAAGGAACGAGCCCATCAATTTCTCATGGGGCTCGATCTAAAATTCAAGACCATCCGATCACAGATATTGGCCACAGAGCCCTTGCCTTCACTGAACCGCATCTACGCCATGGTAGCAGCAGAGGAGAAGCAATTAAGTCTAGCGCAAGTTCAGGAGGTAGAGGCTGCAGGAGCGTTTACAGCTAGAACGCAACCAAAGGCCACGATCAACAACAAGGAGGGAAGCCAACCCAGGCCGCGATGCGATCACTGTAACCGTGTTGGGCACGTAGAAGAAAATTGCTATGAAATAATTGGATACCCAGAAAATTGGCAGCCCAGGAGGATCAAACAGAACAAGAAGAAGAGCAATGCGAATCATTGTGAGAAGAAGGGCCAAGATGAGAACCAGGAAGTACCAACTGTTGCTGGCTTGACAACCGAGCAATACCAGCAGCTTTTGGACCTGTTGAGGAAGGACAGAGGAACAAGTGCAGTCAATTTTGCTGGTAACATTTTTTCCTTAAAACCTAGCCTAGATAAAGCCTGGATCCTAGATACTGGCGCCACTGACCACATTACTGCACATGAAACCCTCCTAAAAAATCCCCAAAACATAACCAAACAAACAATCCAATTGCCTGATGGTTCGATAGAAAATGTAACCAAAACTGGCTCATGCCTTCTAAAACATGACTTGGACCTAAAAGACGTACTCTTGGCACCTCACTTTAAATACAACCTTCTGTCCATTAGCAAACTCACCAAGCAACACAATTGTGTTGCAATCTTTTTTCCTGATTTCTGTGTCTTACAGGACCGAGCATCGAAGAAGCTGATTGGAGTGGGTGAGGAGACCGGAGGGCTGTATTTTTTCAAGAATAAGGAGATGGATGATTCACGAGCCATGGCAGTTAGCAATATCTCGGGGGAATTGTGGCACCAGAGGCTGGGACATCCATCCAGTGCACGCTTAGAGACAATCCCATTTTTTTCTTCTTCAGTTGAGTCCACTCAAGTCTGTAAGGAATGTCAAATTTGTCCGTTAGCAAAACTTTCCAAGTCACCATTTCCATTGAGTAATAAAAGAAGCCTTATTCCCTTTGAACTCATTCACATGGACATATGGGGACCATATCAGACAGCAACAACGAATGGAGCACACTATTTCCTCACATTAGTTGATGATCATACAAGGACCGTTTGGACATTCCTCATGAAGCAAAAGAGTGATGCCTCCCATATTTTTGAAACATACTACAACGTGATAGCCACTCAATTTGGGCGAAATGTCAAGATTGTGAGAAGTGATAATGCTCCAGAGTTAACAGAAGGAGCTATGGGAGTTTTTTACAAGTCAAAAGGGATTTTAAACCAAACTTCATGCTCTGGGACGCCCCAACAAAATGGTGTAGTCGAAAGGCGACACAGGGACATCCTAAATATTGCTCGAGCGCTCAAGTTTCAAGCAAATTTGCCCATCAAATTTTGGGGTAATTGTGTGTTAGCTGCCACTTACATCATCAACCGACTTCCCAGCCGAGCCCTGAAGAATAAAACGCCACATGAAGTATTGTTTGGCAAAAAACCAAACTATGACCACATGCGAGTCATTGGATGCTTGTGTTATGCCATAAATCCCCTACAACTGAAGGACAAGTTTCATCCAAGGTCGCGCACGTGCATCTTCACTGGCTACCCCACCAATCAAAAGGGATATCAGGTCTTTGATTTAGAGACACAGAAGTACTTCACTACTCGAGATGTAGCCTTCCACGAGACGGTATTCCCCTTCCAGCTTCAATCACATAATCCTCCGACAAGACCCAACCAGCAAAACCTTCAGCCTAACATGCCCATGCCCGAAACCTTGATACCAGAATCAGATGAATCGCCCCCAGAACACGATGAACATGAGGAACAAGACTACCAGATGCCATCTGGAGATGGAGAAGATCCGGCACAACATGAACAAAGCCAACGACGAAGTACACGAGCTAGACAAGTACCGAGACATCTGACGGACTATGACTACAGCCTTCCTGGTCACTCATCACACTCCGAAATGGCTTCTTCAGGTACTCCTCATGCCCTTACCTCTGTTCTTACCAATGACCATTTTTCCTTGCACCACCAGCACTTTCTTGCAGCAATCTTGACTGGCTTGGAACCTAAGTCCTTCTCGGCAGCCCAAAAGGAGCAATGCTGGCGAGAAGCAATGAAGGCCGAAATTGGCGCACTAGAAACAAACCAGACGTGGGACATTGTGCCGTTGCCAAAAGGAAAAAGAGTCGTTGGTTGTAAGTGGGTATATAAAATTAAGTACCGTTCAGATGGCTCAATTGACAGGTATAAGGCACGCCTTGTGGCTAAAGGTTTCACACAAGTCGAAGGGTTGGACTACCACGAGACTTTCGCTCCCGTAGCCAAACTCAACACTGTCCGGTGCCTCCTTGCAGTGGCCGCGGCAAAAGGCTGGGGACTCCACCAGCTAGACGTACATAATGCATTCCTTCACGGTGATCTCCATGAAGACATATATATGGCAGCACCACCGGGATACCTGCCACATGGGGATACTAGGGTTTGTAAACTACGAAAATCTCTCTATGGGCTAAAACAAGCATCGAGAGAGTGGTTTGCAAAACTTTCATCAACACTAAAGGAGTATGGTTTCATTCAATCACATGCGGACACTTCATTGTTCACCCGCAACAAAGGTAAATCATTCCTAGCGCTACTTATCTACGTGGATGATATGGTACTAGCAGGAAATGATGTCCATGAATGTCGCGAGTTGAAGAAGTTCCTACATCAACGCTTCCACTTGAAGGACTTAGGAACTCTCAAATTTTTTCTTGGACTGGAGGTTGCACATGGTCCGAAGGGGATCTTTGTCAGTCAGCGAAAATATGCCTTAGACATTCTGTCGGACACAGGCCTAACGGGAGCAAAGCCAAGCCGAGTACCCATGGTTCAGCAACACCATCTCACACGTCCCTCGCAAAATCAATTGGCAGATCCAGGTCCTTACCGTCGCCTAGTTGGGCAGTTACTATACCTTTCCATAACTAGGCCGGACATTTGCTATGCTGTCAATATCCTCAGCCAACATATGCAGGAGCCAGGCTTGGAGCATCATCAAGCAGCCACCCGGGTGCTGAAATACATAAAGGGAGCACCAGGACAGGGCTTGTTCTTCCCACGAGAGAACGACCTCCAGCTCAAGGCGTATAGTGATGCCGACTGGGGAGCTTGCACTGAGACTCGACGGTCCTTAACAGGATACTATGTCTCTTTAGGTCCAGCACCTCTCTCTTGGAGGACCAAGAAGCAAACCACTGTTAGCCGATCTTCCGCTGAAGCCGAGTATAGAGCAATGGCAGCAGCCACCAGTGAATTGCTTTGGACTCGTGCTCTTCTAAAAGATCTCACAATTGAACATTCCCGACCCATGCAACTCTTCTGCGACAATCAAGCTGCGTTACATATCTCAGCAAATCCTGTTTATCATGAGAGGACCAAACATATTGAGATGGACTGTCATTTTATACGAGAGCGTCTTCAGTCCAAGGAGCTCAAAACGCAGTATCTTCCTTCTCAAGAACAACCAGCTGACATCTTTACGAAAGCACTTAGCCATGAACATTTCCATAACCTTCTTGGCAAGCTTGGTGTTTCGTTCCTTCACACTCCAGCTTGAGGGGGGCTATTGGAAGTAGTAGGATTGAGTTAGAACTCATCCAGATAGTTTCATTATCTTCACTTCTTTTTACTTCTCCTTTATCGTTTAAGTTATGCACTTGTAGTAGGAAACCTTGTAACTCAAGTATATATGTACTTATGCGAACTTCAGTAAAGCAAGCTGAGAAACGTTTTCTCTTCTTGAGTTTTTCTACATTTTTATATATTGGGGACAAAAGAATACTACTATAAGATGTATTTCTTTCCTTAATCTGGTTTAACAACATAATGAAAAGTTGTTAGAAGCAATTGTTTGCACAGTTGCCAGCAACTTTTATGACTCAACTTCAAAAATGTGAATTTTTAGGAATTAATGAAAGAGAAATTAATTTTTAGGACTTAACTTAAGTGGTCTTAAATTCTTAATTCTTCTAATGTATTAATCATATTAACAGGTAAAAATATCCAAGATGTAGCCTAAAATTGGCCACGACTGATGATTGTTTTAGGACAAATGAACCACTCAAGTTGGTGAAAAGGTAAATTCCCCTCTCCACCAAATTACTTAAGGATAAATATTCCATCCACAGCGCTGAAAATGTTTTTTATCCTCCAGCATTTTTATTTGGTAACTTCTATTATTCACTTAACTTAACGTTATTGATTCTACATTCACAGTCAACATTACTATTTAAATCATTCAAGTACTTACGATATTATAGTGATCAGAATTTTGAATTTATTATCTGAAATTTAACTTCCATTATTTTTCCCTAATATAAACATTGTTGCAATCCTAGTTATGTAAATACCTCAAAAATTTTTAATTATATTTTATTAATTAAGTACGTACATAGTTAATTAATGTTATCGATTATTATCACATAATTAATCACATTATAAAATTTTTATCACATTAGTTGGCAGTTAAAAACGTTCCAATATTAAAACTATATAAAAATAATTAATTGCAATGTATATGTTGTGTGGGTGTATCATGCTAATACTAAGTAATTTAAAATGTTGGAGAATAATATCATGGAAGTAATCAATATATATAATTAATTGCCCATTCCATCTTCCCAGCTAGTTCAGTACTGCTGGTTTATATGTCTGCCACCCCATAAAAGGAAACACCCACACACACACATTTGCATGGCTATCTAGTTTAGTATGTATTTTGCTGCTAAATTAATTATTAACTTCTACGGCCAGTAATTAAGTAATTTTTATTAATTATATTATTTAATAGGAGTGTTACTACAAATCAGAAAACTTGTTTTTAGGTTAAGTACGTGGAGTTAACTAATATAATGGATACAATACACATATATCTAATTAGACATAGCATAGATTTTACATTTTTACCCCTTACTATTGCAAACAATTTCCGACACTCTCTAAACCCTATGATACGACTCCATTGAGCACAGACGAAGTCAGAGAGGCGACCAGAGCTAGAGATGAAGCCGGAGTGACGACTGGAATGAGACAATGCCTGTAATGGTAATCGGAGGAGGTGAATCCAAGAGTGCTGACCGAAGGAGCCAGAAGACAGGGATCCGAGCGGAAGATCGGTGATGAGATCTGAGGCGAGGTGACGCAGATCCAAGGCAAGACGATAAGATCCGATGGGAGGCAAGGTGTGGCGAGGCCAAGGCAGGCGAAAGGCAAGGGGCGGACAGGCGTGAGGCGAGGCCGAGACCAAGCGAGGTGAGGAGAGGCCAGGCACGAGGAGCGATGGTGCAAGGCGAGGCCAACGCAGGCACGAGGCGCAAGGCGAGGATAGTATGTCTAATTAGACATAGGTCTACAATATAATAATTAACTAACTAATAGAAGAGTTAACTTAAACACGTAAGTCTCGGTTTATTTTTTATTTTTTTTATTTTTTTCACTCTCCTTTTCAACAATTTTTACACTCTATTTTACACAAGAAAAAGGAGCGAAAATACGTGGCCAGTTGTATGTCGAGCGTTCTTGCAATTGAAGCTGTCATTTTTGCTTGTGCACTTTCAGTAACTTGACATATAATTAATATACGCCATTAATAACATATATATGCAAATTAATGTATGTTGCCTATGTGAATACTAAATTTACATATTGCTGCTTATTCAAGCAATATATATATACGTATATATATCGATCCCAGCGTATCACATATTCATTAATGATCGCATTAATTAAACATATCCATCGTTTTAATAAATTGGACCAAGAAATCAAACACCTAATTAATTCCTTTTTATTAGTTCCACACTTCACCTACATCCTCAGTATATATATTCACCCGGTAGATGAAGACTAGTCTTCTTAAAATAAGGTTAGAAGCTGAAGTTATATGAAAACTTTAAATTAAAGTAAGCAATTTCCATACATCAAGTGCCTGTTTTTTCGTAATTTTTTTTCTTTTAATTCCATGTATTAGAATTAATTTGCTAAAACTTGGTCCAATAATTAATGATCATATATACGTGTAAATAGATCGAAAGGTTCATGTAGCAATGAATTAGCTAGATGAAGGAACCAGTTGGAGATTTAATACAAGTAGAGCGAGGTTTAAATGTTAGCAAAGTGGATGGCTAACCTAACTTTTCAAGGCAGCTGGTCGCCCTCACCGTGTGCTGCCCTTGCCCATATTAGATCAGTTAGCTGATTTTATTTAATTTTCTCCCAGCCAAATATACCTCCAATCTTCAATTTCTTGCCACGAGTTTATTTGTTGAATTTATTCTCGCAAGGAAACAGTCACCTAAATCCGAACCTGCTTCCCCCTATATATTTAATTCTTCTCTTCTCATCAGGCCTCAGCAACCCCCTAAATGGATGAAGATAGATAATGAGTGGTATATGAACCAATTATTCACTCTCCTCGCTGTTTCTTCCTCCGAAGAAAAAAAACAGTGCAAAGGTTGCAGCAACCACTTAATTCATTTCAACTTAAGCAAATTTAATTTAAAATAATTTATTTTTAGTTTTAAATATTTTTATCTGGAATCTATTTTATTTGGAAGCTAATATTATGTAGTTGTAATAATTCATTGAAAGTAACATTAAAAAAATTTTATTTGTGATAGATTATTACAACTATATAATATTAGCTTTTAATGGATTATTAATAAACACACGATATGTTTAGTTTCAACACACATATAACCGTGTCTTTAATAATTAGAAATCATATATGTACACATGTCTTTAATGGCAACTATAATATGTATTAGCTTTTAGTAGATTATATGTACATATGTTTTCGCAGGTGTGTTCTTTGAACTTCAAATGGTTTCTTTTCTTTGGTTGAGAAATAGGTGTCTAAATATTGTGTGTTCCTGGATATATAGAGTGCTATATGGATCCTTTATTGGCTATAACCACAAATTCTTGAGGGGGGTTGGATTAATGGGCGGCATTTCCTGTAATTGAATTCCAGCTGCAGCTTGCTGGTTCTTTGTCTTTGTACTAAGTTTGTGATTCAATAAATTTTTTTTGTTTTTCTGTTAAAAAAAAATATATGTACACATGTTCTTTCTTTGATGGAATTAATGTGTGTATACATGTCTAAAATTCGAGTGCATACAATACTTATTTTTCTTTGTTTGGATATGCAGTGCAGGTAATATTTGTGGATCTTTATGTGCATGTTCTTAAAATGATTAGATCATACTAAAATTCAAACACAAAATTCTCTCTCTCTCTCTCTCTCTCTCTCTCTCTCTCTCTCTCTCTCTCTCTCTCATATACTTTTTGCCTAATAGAATTCAATTAGTTAATTATGCCATATGTAGTTTATTAATATTAGCACTTGCATGCATTCAAAGTTTTTTTTCGTTAATCAGAAAGGAAAGGAACAAAACAAGTACTAAGGGGAGCAGACTTAAGGGCCGAAGTGGCTAGTCTATGAGCTTGCTCTAGATCAATGCGCCGAATGACCAACAAGATGGCCTTCCAAAAGAGGGTGACAAAGTGCCAAAATTTCTTAATATCTGCTTTAATGTTTAATTAAGTGGATTAAGTAAGTCTGATAACCGGAGGAAAGCATGCCTTCACAAGTTGAATTTTATGTCTCGACCTTGGCCCAAACCTAGTTGATGGAGTAAATTGTGTAGATGGTCCTTAACCTTTAATTGTCATTTTGTTTTAGTCCCTAATTAACTTATTGGATATTTAGTTTTGGTTCTAAACCTATTGAAATAGTTTCGTTTTGGTTCCTCACCAGATGAAATTCATTACCTCAGAATAATTGTCTAGTATAAACTTTTAAAATTCTAATTTAAATATTCGGCAACTGTCTTCTAGTAAATTTAAACAGTTTAATATTTTTTGACAGTAAATATTTGAATTAGTAGTTTTTTTTAATGAAATATGTTTAATTTACAAAAAGAAAAAAAGGTGGTTTGAATTTTTTATTAACTATAAAAAAATTATTATACAAATTAAATTTATTGTTAGATAGTTATCAGACAGTTTAAATTATGATTTAAAAAAAAATTATTAGACAAATATTTTGAATTAACATATTTTATCCAATGGGCACCAAAATGAAATGTTTTTGATAGAGTTAGGACTAAAATGAAACATTTTTAATAGGTTTATGATCAAAACAAAACATTCAATAGAATAGAGACTAAAACAAAATAATATTTAAAGATTATGGATCATTCATGCAATTTACTCTTAGTTGGTGTTAATAATAATTTGTTTTTCCTTCCCAAAAAATCTAAAAAAATTACTATAAATAGATCAACATTAAAAAAAAAAAACCAGGAAGCACTCAAGCGAAACTCTGGGAAGTGGGGAAGAGTTCGAAACAAGAACAAAGAAAGAGAACAAAAAAGGATAACACAAACAACTCCACCCAAAAAGAAAGAAGTAGATTGGAGTAGGTGTGAAAATTGAACAAACAACTTTAGTTTGCCTTGATTTAGAACTCATGTGTGGTCGTTTATGAACTTTTCAAATAAATTGTGAACAAAAATTTAAGCTTAATACGCAATCCAAACCAAACTTAGTTTACCCAATAGATAGCTCAACTCGTCTTGATTATATGTAATTTCATTGATTTAATAAGAAAACAGCTCGAGCTCAATTAATCTAAAACTCATTTATAAATTTTAAGTTGAAATATTCCTCATCACAAAATATCAAACTCAATATACATTTAAGCTGAATATAATTTACGTCCTACTCGATTCGGCTCAACTTGTTTTTAACATTAGATAGGAGAGGGCTCCATTCCAACTTAAGTGGGAGCATCCCTCCTCACAACTTCTTTTTTTAACGGCAAACAAAGAATGTTTTTAATGAAAGGTGTAAATGCAATGTTTGTCAGCTACGAGCTGAAGCATTGTGAATCCCTCCTCACAACTCGAGTTAAAACCGAGCCAAAAAAAATCCCTTCATGAAGGTCTTGCGAGCAAGAGTGGCTCCCAACTTGCACTTAAGCGCATTGTGCATCTAAGCATTTTCGTCTTAATTAGAGCTAGTTAGTTTTCATTTATAGGTATACAAAATCCATTGAATAACACTTTTTATAATCTAACTATTTTTTTTTTAACTTTCACTTATTTACTGAAACTAAAAAAGAAAAATTAATAAATATTTTTCATTATATTATAAAAAATACTTTCTCTGTTCCATATTCTTTGAAACAATTAACTTTTGACTATAGTTTGACCTGAATTTATTTATATTATTGGTTGTTAGAAAAAGAAATTTAAAAATATATTTAGAACCTATAGGTCTTTACAATTTTTTTTATTTATATACTAAAAATTGAAAATAAAAAATCATAGATTAATTACTAAAAAGTGAATGTTTCAAAGAATATGAGACAGAGGGAGTATTATTTAATTTTTTTTTATCGACAACAAAGAAGAAATTTATTAAAAAGTAAACCAGCAAGAAGCTGGAGAACAAGGTACAATTCCGAGTTCAAGAAATATAGAACATGAATGGGAAACTACACTGTCAACAATGGATCAAGCACCGAGTATCATAAGAGCTCAAATTCCTTCCTGACTTTTTTTAGACCCAAAAATAGGATCGGGATTTAATCAAGGAGACCAACTCTAAATGATCTGAAATAATGTTGCTGAAAATTCGCCTGTTACGGGCTGTCCAAACTGAAAGCTACATCCCAAGCTTTGCAAGGCGTCATCATGCTTTGATCCTGTACATGCTAATTTAATAGTATGGAATTATGTACAAATCCCAACAGCTTCGGCAGAGAAGGGAGGCCGTTTTAAGAGATGGAGAGCGTTTGGAACTACTGGGAAAATGCAACCTCACCAGTGAAATACAGTCCGCCAAACCTAGGATGAAATGGGGCAAGAAACCAGCAGGTGATCAACTGCGCAGCAAAACAAACCGGACGGGTGGTATCCACTGGAACTCATCCCCTGCTAGCCAGATTACCCCTTGTTAGATATGTTTCCCTGGGCAGCTTTCCACGCAGAAAAAATAATAATAATAATTTTTACATCTACTTAATATTAGCTCTGCAATAACATAAATTTTAGATAAAAAAATTATAAAAAAACTAAGTCACTTTAGATTAATTTAATTTAATGCTAAACGAATGCCCCTTAGTTAGTTAGTTACATATATATTTATAATTCATACGTCTATACATTTGCATATATATTTATAATAGTTTTTAATATTACTATTATATATAATTCATTCCAGTGATGGATTGAATATTATGATAAAGAAGATCATGTATAAGAAAAATTAAGCTCCCTCGATTCTGTAATTTTAATTATTTTTTCAGTTAAAATCTTCCGGTCATTGAATATATGGAATTATTATTATTATTATTATTATTATTATTATTATTATTATTATTATATATTCTGATCACTCTAAAAAGTAACAAATACTTAATCTATCCTAAATTTGTTGAAACATTTGGATTTGACCTAGAGATTAAGAAAGAGAAAAAAAAATTATATGTTGTTTTTACTTTTACACTTCACTTTTTACATGTAAATAAAAAAACATTTAAAATGATAGTTTTGATGATAATATAGTAAAATAATTTACTAAATATAAAAACATCACAAAGATTTTGGATGACTCAAAATAGAATATGTTGTAAACAATTTGGAATGGCGGAAGTATGATACTAATAAGTATATTCTTAAATATTTTAATGGTTGGTGCAATATGATATAAATTTTTCATAAATTTATAAGGATGTGTGAGAGTTTCTAACTCGATCGCTTCATTTTTCTTTTATTCTAAAAAATGCATTATTTTGATGTTTTTCTTCTTTTTTAATATCTAAAAATAAAAATATTTGAAATCTAATAATTAAAGTGCACTTTAATTATATGATTTTATAAATTAATTAATTATAATTATTTTTATAATACAGTATACAAAATTAAAATAAAAAATCCTTTTGTTTGACAAAAAAAATCTCTTAAAAGTGATTTTATTTTTGTTTCTTAAAGTGTAGTGGCATAATTAGCATATAATTTGAGCAAGAAATTATTATGTACAAAAAAATAATCAGTAATAACTCAATTTTGAAAATATATGCGGACTGGATATGTAACTGCCCTAAGTGGACACTTAGACTCTATAATTCTGATGCAATCAAGCGAGATAATACTACTTTACATTGTCTGTTTCGATGATGATACTGCTCTAATTTTAACTTAATTTCTCATGCCAGGCCAATGTTCTTGGTTCAAATTAATTTTATGTAATGTTGTACTTGCATCACGTATATCTTCTACTTCTTTACTACGGTAACTAATCAAAAGACAGCAAAAGTAAGGGAAATTCCTATATCAACTCAGGATTTGCTTGACAGGAATGTTAGGTTCATTTTGGTTTTTTGTTTTTTTTTACTGATCAGAATTATAAGGGAGAGAAGACACGACCCTTAATTAGAGGTGTTGGAATCATGTTTTTTTACCAACCAAGTTAAAAAGGTGGGACGGTTTAATTTGGGTTTTAGTTAAAGGCTTAGGTTAATTTGGCCGGTTAGGCTAGGTTCTGGTTTGTTTAAGCTGCTGGCCCTGTGAATTGTCAAGGAAATCACGAAAGCAAATTTTCAAGCTTATACATCCATTGCCAATGGCAATATTGATTGAGCTACAAACGCAAATAAAACCCTAGAAAACTCGCTCGTTGCCAATAGCAACGGAATTCCGTTTCTTCTGAAATTATCAACGTCCCAGCCTAAATTATAGTGGTTCCACTTCTGGTGGATAAGGTAAACACAAATAAAGCCTCTATACCTTTTGGGAATCGTAACCCAAAAATCTACAAACCAGCCTATGTTTGAATAGCCAAACAAAGGACTCTCTACTTTTTCTCTCCCCACTTTTATTTGACTTTTACTTTTATTTATAGTTCGTCTAGGAAATGTATTTCACATTTATAATGAAACCTAATTTCTGAAGATTAATTTTGTCATTGACCATGTTAATCATAGGTAATATTGTGAGATTTGTCCTTACAAAAAAAAAAAAAAAAGGGACTCTCAATTTAGTGGCATGATCATTAAGAGTGTTCACAGGGTGGGTTTAGCCATGTTAGCCATAAACCCAAACCGCCTCATATAGATGACCGAGTTGCACAATATAAAATCGAATTACACCGTATATAATAAAATCTGATTAAAACCCAAACCACATAAAAAGCAATTTTTGCTGGTTTTTTTTTGTCGATTTATCTTTTCTATGTTATAAAATAATTTAGGATACTTCACAACATTTATCTTAATGTTAATACATTTGTTCTCAAAATCAAATAGTTTTATGAAATATCAACAATTTTATACTTTAGAACATCACAAGTACAAAATAGTCTTAATGTTATAAAATACAAAGCTAGTATTTGGAGTCCAAAGTTCTTGCCACTTCGGAATGCTTCAGCTTCTTATACGTAATTCTTTCTTGCCATACAAAGTTATCGAAGCTATCATCAAAGTTTCACTACACTACTATAAGATTCTTGGGTAGCTTGAGATACAAAATAATACTTTTTAGGATATATTTCAAAATTACAAAGTACAAACTTATTCAAACTTGCAAAAGGACTAGGGGGTTGGGCTTAACTTTTTCATTGGTAAGCAAAAGTTGCGGTTTTGTTCAATTTTTATTGGTTTTAAAATTAAAACTTGAACCGCACTACATATACATCATTTTTTTTTATTTTTAGAACTCGAACCGCACGGTAACCTGCATCAACCCGCATAGCCACTCGGTTGTTTTGGTTCGGTCCATGCGTTTCATGAGTTGAGCGAGTTGGATGATGTGATAATGAATTTGCTTCCCCCCCCCCCTCCCAAAATCTTTTGTCACAGAAGATACTTTATATAGTTGTGTCTTGATTCCTGCTTTGTGAATTTAGAACATGCTTGCTTAGTCATACTGGGTTAATGGTGTATCCTACTTTTGTGCCCAAATGAAGTGTGAATATGCAATCCTAGATTCTTTGCACTAATTTATTATCTTCCTGTGGGTGTATTTCTATTTACATTTCCCCTCAAAATGCATTAATCCAACAAATAGCAAGGAATGAAAAAAAAAAGTAACAATGAAGTAACTAATGTTTATTTAGCTGCATCATTATTTTTGAACTTGGAATCACTACTAAAAAACGGGGATTTATCAACGGCCTAGCCATTGGTAAATACCAACGAGCACGACCGTTGGTATATTTATTCCAGTGTGCACAAGTTGGTAGAGATTCAAAAGTACTGTACGTTTTTTTCCAACGGTTTAGCCGTTGGTAAATACCAATGGCCTTGACCGTTGGTCAAATGTCCAACGTGCACGCATTGGTGGACTTTTGCTTGGAAATGGGCCTGATTTAGTGGGCTATTTTAGCCGTTGGTAATAATGTAATTAGACCTTAGGCTTTTTCCAACGGCCATAGCCGTTGGTAAATACCAATGGGCTTGACCATTGGTTAAATTTCCAACGTGCAAGTGTTGGTGGACAGTTTTATGGAAATGGGCCTTATGTCGTGGGCCTTTTTTACGAACGGCTTTTTAAATGAAACGGTGCGTTTTAGGTTTTTTTTTACCAACGGCCTAGTGTTTTAAATGTTCGTCTTCCTCCTCCAGCCAGTTCAGTCGCGGCATTTCGGGGAGAAACAAAAACATGTTCTCTGCTGCCGCTTACCTTGCCATTGCCGTCGACGGACGTGGGGGACCTCCGGAACACATATTTTCGGCTCCATTTGATAGATTTGGTGCGATTTCTCAGGTATAGTTGTTTATTTACGGTGTAGGGTTGATTTTCTGTATAAATAAAATTTTCGTGAGATTGAGTTTTTTTACCTTGTTTTTTTCAGTTCGTACCTCAATCTCTTAGCTTGGAGGGTTGCCTGAGCTGATTCCTCTGCTTGTGAAGTTGTTAGAGGTAATTTTTTTTTTTTTTTCTACCACTCCGAAAATGGTAAAGTTTTTTTTGAAAAAAAAAATTATTTTCTTTTTTTATGTTGCTATGAAAATGTATGTATTGTGTCTATGGTTCCAACATAGTTCTGGTTTTGTCCAATTAATTTCTGTTAATTATTTTTTTTTGTGGGTATTTTTAGTGATGGAAAAAGGTTAATATAAAATTTTTTTGTGGTATTTGATTATGTTAAAGGTAGGTATTTTGAATTTATGATATAGATTATTGTATGAATTTATTAATTCTATATATTTTGATGCTAATTGGTTTAGTTATGGTTTAGTTTGAGTGATTTAGTGTAAATGGTTATATTATGTTATGGTGTAATAATAATTAATAACGATAATAATAATAATAATAATAATAATAATAAGAATAAGATGTACCCAATAATATAAAAAATAATAATAGTAATTAAGAATAGTACGTAGTAGTAGTAGTAAGTTAGAAAATAATAATAATGAAACTAAGTAATAATAATTAAGTATGATATGGTCAATGATTATAATTACATTAATAATAAGAACAATAAGAATGAGAAAATATAATAATGTAATAATACGCTTAATAATAAGAATAATATGAACAATATTACAACAATAATAATAATATTAACAATAACGATTATAATAATTATAATAGTAAAAATAATTATTTGTTCCCAATAATTATAATAAGAGTAATAGTTCTTATAATAGTCACATTAATAATACGTGGGAAGCATAATAATAATAATAACAACAACAACAATAATAATAATATTATATAATATTAATAATATAATAATAGGAATAGTTGCTTATAATAATAATAATAATAATAATAATAATAATAATAATAATAATAATTGTTATTAGTATAATAATTATCATATTTACCATACTTCTAAAATTACGAATACTAATTATATATAATAATGAAAATAATTTATCTATTAATTACAATAATACCCATAGTAATTAAATTTGACTAATAATAATACTATACCCATAATAATACAGATAGTAATAATGTATATAATTATTATTATTACATCATAATAATTATAGTAATATGCACGGCACCGTCATAATAATAAAATAATAATAATAATAATAATATAATAATAATAATAATAATAATAATAATAATAATAATATGTACCCAATAATATAAAAATAATAATAGTAATAATAATAATTAAGAATAGTACGTAGTGGTAGGGGTGAGCATGGGTCGGGTTGGTTCGGTTTTATGGTGGAACTGAACCAACCCAAAATGGCCTCGGTTCCAAAATTTTTCTACCCAACCCAGAACCGAGAACTGAACAGAACCAGAACCATGGTTCTGGGTTTCTCGGTTCTGGTTCTCGGGTTTTTCGGTTTATACCATATACCTATAACAACACCAAAATTCAATAAATCTACATCCATAATCAGTTTTATGACATATTCAACATAATATACAATTAAATTAATATTTAAATATACGTACTTAGATACATTCAAAAGAGTTTAAAATGTTGTTCTTACAAAAATGGTTCAAAAGAGTTGCTTGTGGGGTATCTTTTATCTCAACTAGTTTACTTCATTCCAGTAATTCCAATATTGGTATGACATTCAATATAGAAAATTGAGCCTTTAAGACCATCTTCTTCAGTATCAAAACCTAAAATATGTCAATGTCATAAATTTTTAATTTTGTATGACTCAAATGAAAAAAAATATCATAATTGTGTCGTAAAGAGTAGTCTGGAATAAAAGATCGAAAGCAAAATGACTTAGGAGTGGTGGGTCTATGAAGCAAAGTGATTTAAGTGAATATGGAGAAATTTCATAAATGATCCAACAACTTTCATACTGTTTCAATTTAGAATATCAGTTTAAGAGTTTAATATAAAAACACAAAATAACCATCATAATACTTCAAAAAATGTGTGTGTGTGTGTGTGTGTGTGTGTGTAGATATATTAGTAATACTATAATTTTTATTATATATATATGTTCGCTTCCACCTCGGGTTGGTTCCATATGGAATCAGAACCAACCCAAAAACTGTCGGTTCTCCTATATGTGGAACCAACCCGAGAACCATGATTAATTTTTACCCAACCCAACCCAACCCAATGGGGGTGATTTGGTTTCGGTTTCAAGTTTACCCAACTCATGCTCACCCCTACGTAGTAGTAGTAGTAAGTTAGAAAATACTAATAATGAAACTAAGTAATAATAATTAAGTATGATATGGTCAATGATTATAATTACGTGAATAATAAGAACAATAAGACTGAGAAATATAATAATGTAATAATACGCTTAATAATAAGAATAATATGAACAATTTTACAACCGTAATAATAATATTAACGATAATGATTATAATAATTGTAATAGTAAAAGTAATTATTTGTACCCAATAATTATAATACGTGTAATCGTTCTAATAATAGTCATATTAATAATACGTGGGAAGTATAATAATAATAATTAATAATAATAATAATAATAATAATAATAATAATAATAATAATAATAATAATAATAATAATAATAACAACAACAACAATAATAATAATAATTGGAATAGTGCCTATTATAATGATATTAATAATAACAACTACGTAGACCCCCATGTCCTCCCCTCCCAGCCATGCTCATGTCTATTTATTAAGCTCATCTCTTTTTTCCTTTGACAAATTAATTAAATAAATATCGATTATCAATATAAACAAGTTGGTTCTGTGTATGTGTGTGTGTGTGTGTGTGTGTGTGTGTATTTAATGCTTATTTAGTTAATGAAATTTTATTATAATTGAGTGATTAATTTAATTAAGAGAAAGTATGATGAACTGCTATCTCTGTAAAATATTAGTGTCCTAAATATTTACAGGAAAAAAAGAAAAGGAAAGTGCCAACCAACTTAGGACAAAGATAGTATTTGTTTATTGAATTTACATGCTGAGAACCAGTTAATGTTAAGTTTGATCTTTTATTTTTTTTTTCCTTGAGTAAGTTAAGTTTACGAATTTGCTATAAGAGTGAATTTTGTCAGACGTATATAATAAATCTATAAAAGCTTCAAAGGAATATTTTATGATTTTGAATTAATTACTTATTGCATCATTTCAAACAAAAGTTATATTAATTGTAAATGTTCTTCCCACTGCTGCTAATTATATCGCTGGACACAGTGGTTTTCGCAATCTGAATTGCCTATGATGTCACCATAGTAGCAAATCAGCTCACATTTTATCCCGGACTCATAATAATCATACTAATATGCACGGCACAGTCATAATTATAATAATAATAATGACTATAATAATAATAATAAGCTGATGTACCCAATAATATAAAAATAAAATTAGTAATAATAGTAATTAAGAATAGTACGTAGTAGTAGTTGTAATAAGAAACTCATAATAATGAAACTAATTAATAATAATTCAGTATGATATGGTCAATGATTATAATTACGTTAATAATAAGAACAATAAGAATGAGAAATATAATAATGTAATAATACGGTTTAATAATCAGAATAATATGAACAATATTACAACAATAATAATAATAATACCGACAATGATTATAATAATTATAATAGTAAAAATAATTATTTGTACCCAATAATTATAATAAGAATAATAGTTCTAATCATATTCATATTAATAATACGTGGAAAGGATAATAATAATAATAATAATAATAACAACAACAACAACAACAATATATTAATAATAATAATAATAGGAATAGTGGCTATAATAATGATAAAAATACCAATACTAATTATATATAATGATGAGAATAATTTATCTATTTTTTTTACAATAATACCCATAGTAATTACATTTGACTAATAATAATATTATACGCATAATAAAACAGATAATAATTATTTATTATAATTACTCTAGTAATAGTACATGTACTATTAATAATATAAATAATTATAGTGATAATAGTAATGCGTATAATAATTATTATTACATCATTATAATTATAGTAATATGCACCGCACAATCATAATACTACTACTAATAATAATAATCATAATAAACAATACTACTAATAAAATTACTAATAGTATTAGTATTGATAATTGAAATGATCTGTTTTCTTATATATATATTCTGTCATTGTGATACATCTGTCGGAAGGGTACAAATGACTATTAATATAGTATTATTGACGATATGATGGTTTGTTCTGTAAGATGAGATATTGTGAAATAATAATTTCGTGATAGCGAACTTTGATGACACTGATGGGTATACGATTACCAACAGATTTAGTTTGTAATGGAGTCGGGCCGTAGTTGGATGTACGGTAAACGTTACTTGTTTGGCTGAACGGGTTACACACAAGAGTGGGAGTCCAGAGTTAATGAATTTATATCATTCACTGTCTCTCATCTTGAAACAATGCGCGGGCTATGCATTCGCTATCCTTGTCAGAAGTGTAAGAATTTATGGTTTAAAGAGTCTAACGAGGTCAGAGTTCATCTGTACAAATGAGGGTTTAAGCCTTTTTACTTGAATTGGACGGCTCATGGAGAGCCATTTAATGAAGCATCAGATACAGACCCGGGTGTGAGTGGCTTTCATCACTTTGACTAGGGGTCTTCGACGAATTCATATGAAAGGATGGTATTAGATGTCATTGGGCCTAATTACTCACAAATTCCGGAAGATAATGTTGCGGAGCTGAATGAAAGTGCAAAAAAATTTTTTAATCTATTGAATTCAGCATCAACTCCTCTATGGGATGGGTGTGAAAATCATTCTGAGTTATCTGCTGATGTCTGTCTTCTTAATCTTAAGTCTGAGTATCACATGTCATGAGCATGTTTAAATGACATTGCCCAACTGATGAAGGAGACTCAACCTACAAATAGTGAGATGCCATCAAATTGGTTTGAAATGAAGAAAATAGTTTCGTAATTGGGCCTGTCTCACTAGAAGATTGACGTCTGTATGAATGATTGTATGTTGTTCTGGAAAGATGAAAGTATTCTGCATATTTGTAAGTACTGTGGAGCTGAGAGATATAAGCCAAAAAAGGGAGGTCGGGGTAAAGATCAACTGAGAAAAACCATGCATTACTTACCACTAAGCTCTCGTTTGCAGCGTTTATTTGCGTCAATGTCAACAGCAGAGCAGATGAGGTGACATAAGGAGCAAACACAGTTCCTAGGTGTTATAAAACATCCATCAAATGGTGAAGCTTGGAAACATTTTAATCGGATCTACCCATGGTTTGGCTCGGAAGCATGAAATGTCCGATTGGGGTTGTGTGCCGATGGATTTACCCCTTTTGGACCATCTGGAAAACAATACTCTTGTTGGCCTGTTATCGTTACTCCGTATAGTTTGCCCCCTTGGATGTGCATGAAAAAACCGTATATGTTCCCTTTATTGTTGATTCCAGGTCCACATAGCCCAAATCATAAGATTGATGTTTATCTACAACCTCTAATAGAAGAGCTAAGGCATCTGTGGTTTGATGACGTTGAAACATAGGATGTGTCATTGAAAGAAAATTTTATTATGCGAGCAGCATTAATGTGGACCATAAATGACTTTCCGGCTTATGGCATGCTTTCAGGATGGATGACACATAGGCGATTTGTCTTGCCCCATTTGTATGGGCAAAAGTAAGGTATTCCAACTTAAGTATGGAGGAAAAATAGTACATGTTTTAAGAGTGGGAAGTCAGAGAAGGCATCGCCTCCCGAGCGCTTATAAGGTAAGGCTATATTTGAAAGAATCTCATGGATTATGGGAAATCACATAATTGGACAAAGAAAAGAATTTTTTGGGACTTACCGTATTGGGCCACGAACTTAATCCGCCATAATCTTGATGTCATATATATTGAGAAGAACGTATTTGAGAATATATGGAATACTATGATGGATGTTAAGAACAAAATGAAAGATAATGTTAAAACACGGAAGGACATCGAAATTTATTGTAATCGGACGGAGTTAAACATGGCTGATCTTGATGATGGTCGTTCATTCAAACCAAAGGCGAGGTTTACATTTGATGTTAACCAAAGGCAAGATGTGATCACTTGGGTAAAATCTCTACGACTTTCTGATGGATAGGCCTCAAATCTTGGAAGAAGTGTTGATGCCTCTGGTTGCAAAATGTATGGCATGGA
Source organism: Aquilaria sinensis (assembly GCA_005392925.1). NCBI lineage: Eukaryota > Viridiplantae > Streptophyta > Magnoliopsida > Malvales > Thymelaeaceae > Aquilaria > Aquilaria sinensis. Next base: position 375,485 of record SMDT01003246.1, on the reverse strand, counting down.
GAGTCATGATTGTCATGTTATGATGCAAAGGCTTCTCCCCATTGCCTTTGAAGCGCTTCCCAAAAATATATGGAAGCCATTAACGGAGTTAAGCCTATTCTTTAGAAACTTGTGCTCTCCAGAGCTCTATGAGAATCACTTGTTGGCGTTGGAGGCCAATATTCCAATTATAATTTGTAAGCTTGAGAGAATTTTTCCTCCAGGGTTTTTTGATGTCATGGAGCATCTCCCAATTCACTTGCCATATGAAGCAAAGGTTAGAGGACCTATTCAGTACTGATGGATATATAAATTTGAGCGGTGCATGCATGACCTAAAAATGAAGGTTTCTAATACTGCTCATGTTGAGGGATCGATATGTGAAGCATACCTTATAGAGGAGACTTCCATCTTTTGCTCTCATTACTTTGAATCCCATGTTCCCTCCATGATGAACCGAGTACCGTGAAATGATGATGGTGGTCCTGTCCCCTGTAATGGTGAGTTGTGGTCCATATTCACCTTTCCGGGACGTCCATATGGTGCATGTAGATGTAGATTCCTCACAAATGATGAACTCAGACTTGCAACCACATACGTTCTTCTAAACTGTGCTAAGATCAGACCATATCTAAAGTAAGTCATCCTTCATGATCATCCAATAATTTGATTATTTTGAAGTTTAGTACTAATCATCTGACGAAACTAACATATTTTCCTCCTCTCCTCATTTTGTCACAGTATGTTTGTGGATCAGGTAAGGGAAACTGCACCCGATATAGCCATGTCTGAGATGGACATACATATTGAAAATAATTTCTCAAGCTGGCTTCAACACTATGTACTCTAATTAATTTCGACTCATTATGTATTGCAATATGTTAAGTTATAAACTTCCAGATATATTGTCCTAAAATGAAATTGTTTTACATAGGTTGATGACCCAGGTAACAATATAGTCGATAACATCTTGTGGGATGTTGCATGTGGACCCTCACGTCGGGTAGAGACATGGCCTGTTTATTTCACAAATGGGTACAAGTTTCACATAAGTGAATGGGGCAGGGACAGATCAACATTTAATAGTGGAGTCTGTATACGAAGCACAGGTTCAAGCGAAGTTGAATGTGATTTTTATGGTATATTAGAAGAAGTCATTCAACTCGAATATCCTGGCTATCCACATAAGAATGTTGTCTTGTTTAGGTGCAACTGGTTTGACCCAACACCTGAACGTGGAACTCGAATGCATAAACAGTTTGGGCTAGTTGAGATCCGAGATAACCGCAGATATCAGAAGTTTGATCCTTTCATTCTAGCATCACAGGCTGACCAAGTTTACTACACACCCTATCCGACAAAGTTACATGAAAAAAATGGGTGGTCAGCTGTTATGAAGATAAAACCTAAATGGATAATCCAGTATGCAATTGTTGACAAGGATGACATTTATCAAGAAAGTGGATTCGTTATGAGTCAAAGAATTGAAGATGACCCAGTTGAGGAGTCAGCTGACCCGGGTGTCGATGATGCTATTGAAGGAGATTTAGTTGAAGAGGGGGGTTCTAATGAAGAAACAGATGATGAGGAGGAGTTTCTATCCGATGACAACGACACTGAAGAAAATGAGAAGTTTCACGATACTGGAAGTACTGGGTCAGGTGAATGAGGATGTACAGTTACTTTGTTTAGTCATCATGAGTCATTAGTTGTCTGGAACATATTTGGTAAATTTATGTGTAGCGAATACATAACAATTAATGTCAGTAAACATATGAATGTTTAATTTTCTTACTAATAATAATAATAAATGCAGATACTGCGTAAAAGAGATAACATATATAAGCGTCGACCTGGAAAGGGACCATTGGCGCAGTTTAAGGAGGTCATGGAGCCAATACTTAAGGCTTGAAAAAGGATGGGTTCTTCATCCCGGGCACAGGATGATATTGGTGTAGAGACGCAGGACACAACAGTGCTAGCGACTCACATCCATTCACATTAGCATCGATCTGACGGCGATGGAGGCACGACATCTGGACTTGGATCTGGCGCGCGGCATGTGAGTCACCCGATACTGACGACTCATCCCTCAGATGAAAACATACATATTGATGACATTCCATCATCGATGTCATAGACACTAGCCCGAGCACAGATGAGGATATCCCCACATAGTAACACGTAAGTGATGAATATCCTACAAACGTTCTGAAAATAGTAATATTACTTACATTACTGTGAATAATCTCAACATATCACTATGAATAATCATTTGAACTGTGTAGATTCATTCCAACTGTAGTGACACGGTTAGTGACACCATGTTTCACCACACATTTCAAACCATATTCTAATTGGTCCTCCGTCTTTCCATTAGACCTTCAACAATGGTGGCATGTTTTTAGGTATAACACATATAGTACTATGATAATGATGTGTTACTGTCAAAACTACTACTTGCTTTTCTCATGCTAATAGTTTCAAAATATTAACCTTTACAGAAAAGCTATGAGTGGGATCCGATACATCATAATGAGGTGTATCAGTTCTGGAATATCTTGGGAGCACAGCTTCACAGATGCATGATGGCAGAAATTCGATGTGTCAAGGATCCTGTTAAACGTCGAGCAAAGGCAAACTTTATGTCCGATGCTGTATATGCAGAAATGGAGGCATATTGGGCCAGTCCGGAGTTCATTCAAAAGTCCGCTAGATTCAAGGCAATACGAGCAACAGTAAGTCACGAGGATTCATAATCTGGCTCTTGCAACGCGACATATGCAAGGGGATCTATCTCATTGTCTGCACATCGAGAGCAAATGATAAATATCCCGTCAAATACGTTACTTCAAAACATTTTGCAGCAGGAGTAGGTGTTAGAAAAAAAGGCGGTGGCGGTTCAAAACTTAAATAAAGCAGCATTAATCAGTGACAAGTTCATTAATTCCCTCAAGTTTGTGAAAGAGATAAGAAAATAGGATATCATGCCAAAGGAAGCAAAAGACAGAACAATCCAAAGCAAAAACAAAAAAGAACAATGTATCACCTGTAAAAAGACAAAAACAAAATCATTGTAAACCACAAACAACAACTAAACCATGCCAAAAAGACAGCAGCTGAGGAGTAACTAAACCATGTAACTAATATATCAAGGAAAACATAAATCATATTCACTTGACAAATCCATAACATATCACATTGACTAAATAAAGCAAAAAACAAACGCAATAGAGGAATGACAAAAGCCAATTTGGAGATAACCAGACGAAAACAAACCAATCTCACTGTAACATAAAAAACTGAAAGCAAAAGGCACAAAAGAAAATACACTTTAAGCCAGCATAGGTATAATCAGCTCCTGGTATCCTTAAGTTGTGCAAGAATTTTCAGAAAATAAATACAGTTCAAAAAGGGAGAGAGGGTGGACTGAGAGAGGGCAAGCACATCAGAAGTCTATCCAAATATTGTAGCAATCCAACAAAAACCCTTTCTATTGGAGATTTTGTTTGCAACAAAAATTAGTATTGCATGAAATACAAGCTCCAGTTCAGGATCTGAACTTTCACAGACATTTCCGATGGCAAGAGCAGACCCCAACAGGCAACAGACGATTTAGACTTTGACAAATGCATGCACTGACATAAAAAGCAAGACTGCATCAGGAAAATGAGCAATTTGTGTTCCGAAATGGTGAACCAAACACACCCTAACCCAGCTAAGAAACAGAGTTCGATAACCACAGCCCACAGGTTCTGCACATACTGCACAAATGTTGACAGTCTAAAAAGAATTTGCAGTCAGTCGCAGAGGTTATGCACATACTGCACAAATGTTGACATACCTTCACGTCGTGCCATCGCACAGCAGCCAGCAGAAGACCAGCAGTCAGTCGCAGAGAACGCCGAGAAGAGGGACAGTCCGGACGGAGGAGGATGACAGTCGTGAGTCTCGTGACTCGTTCACGTTCGTCGGGAAGAGGCGAAAGTCGGGAAGAAGAGGCGAAGAGCTTAACTGAAGAGAGGATTAGAGGAATCAGATTCGGATTCAGATCTGAAGAGTGGAGCGAAGAGCCTGATGTCTGAAGAGTGAAGACGGCTGGTGACCGTGTGCCTGCAGCGTGCCGCAACGTGCGTGAGTTGGACTGGGCTGGTGTGCGTGCGTGAGTTCACTGAGTTGGGCTGAAAATCAGAAATAGGGTTGGGTCAGATTTTTTCGGGTTCACCCGACCCAAACCGATTATTTAAATTCTGAACACGGATCGGGTCGGGTTAACCCGAATTTACGTTTTCTCTTCACCCAACCCGACCCGAACCCTAAAATTAGGATCGGATTCGGGTTCAGGTTCGGGTTTAGGGTCAACACTTACACCCCTAGCTATGAGTGGGATCCGATACATCATAATAAGGTGTATCAGGTGTGGAATATCTTGGGAGCACAGCATTACAGATGCATGATGGCAGAAATCTGATGTGTCAAGGATCCTGTTAAACATCGAGCAAAGGCAAACTTTATGTCCGATGCTGTATATGCGGAAATGGAGGCATATTAGGCCAGTCCGGAGTTCATTCAAAAGTCCGCTAGATTCAAGGCAATGCGAGCAACCGTAAGTTACGAGGATTCATAGTCTGGCTCTTGCAGCGCGACATATGCAAGGGGATCTATCTCAATGTCTGCACATCGAGAACAAATGATAAATATCCCGTCAATGTTCTTCCATTTTACATTTAAGAAAATAATGAAGTTAAATTACATATTAATCTGACGTTTCATTCATTTAGAAAGAGAGAGATCCAGAGAAGAAGGACCTTGGCTTGTTTAAAGTCCTTCAAGCAACACATAAAATGAAGAACGGAAAATATGTTAGTAAGCGATGTAAAGAAGTTGCTGTAAGTATAATAACGTTTTTTTGTAAACTATTGTTAAGATACTTACCATGTTTTACCAATAATGTCTGATTCATATGATATAATATGTTTCTGTAGACTCGTATCAGTGCTGAGATTGAGGATTAAACACAACAAGAGGATATATTAGAGCCAATTGATGAACTTGAAATAATAAGTACTGCATTTGGAGGGAGAAAAAGATGACGTGTTTTTGGTTTAGGATTTGAGCAATGTGTCATACCGGGCCGCCGAATGCCTAGTGGCTTCCCACCTATTAACATCATACAGACATCGCAATTCAATGAGCAAGTACAAAAGATGATGGCGGAGGAGAATGCGTGAAGGGATGCCGAGTACGAGGGGAAGCTCAAGAAAGTTAAAAAGAGACAGAGAGCAGAGATAGAGGCGAATAGGGCCGCATTGGAGGTGAACCGGGCTCAGTTGGAGATTATTTGTCATTCACTTAACCTTCCATTCCCGTTGGCTCAACAAGTTCCATAGTATCCTGATGACTCAGACTTGGAGGATGAGGAAATAGTCGGGACTCCTTAATTGTCATCTTCAATAGGTATATCATTCATAATTTCCTGTGTTATCAGACTTGGACAAGAATTGTTAGACCTAAGACTCAGATGACATTCCTGATATGTGTCGAACGTTGAATGTTGTATGGTTTGTTACAGACATATATGTACTTGTTTTAATTATGATGTATTAGAGAATGTGTGATGGAAATTACGTGGAAATTGTGAGTAATTTTGATTGTTTAGCAAGGGTGGCGGAACTTTGAAATTGGTATCTCTGTTTCGAATTTGTTTCAAACAAGGAAAAACAGGAAACAACCCCGGTCCAGAACTGAAAAATGTACATTACCAACATGCACGCGCATTGGTAAATACCAACGGCCGTTTACCAACTCGCACACGTTGGTAATTACCAACTTTTACCCGCGTTGATACCTACCAACGTACTTTCCAACGCGTATGCAAGTTGGTAATTGCCAACGGCTTGCTACCAACTCGCAGGCGTTGGTATTTACCAACTTCGACGCACGTTGGTAATTACCAACCCCCTTACCAACTGCTATAAGTTGGAACTTACCAACGCATACGCGTTGGTAATTATCAACTCTCCTACCAACAGGCATGACAGTTGGTAATTACCAACTGCCATGATAGTTGGTAATTACCAACGTGCATTTTACGTACGGCCACGCGTTGGAATTTACCAACGTGTTAATTTTTACGCGTTAGTAAAACAATTTCCAACGAATCGATTACCAACGTGCGTTTACCAACTGCTCCGAGTTGGTAACTTCAGTTTACCAACGCGCTACAATTGGTAACTACGCGTTGGTAAACATGGGAATTTTAGTAGTGAATACTACATGTATATACACACATGAACAAGTGCTCCACATGGCTAAAAACAAAAAAATTCTAGCACAAATGTGAAAAGAAACAACAATAGGAAGAATATGGGGAGTGGTTTTTGTATATATGTATTTTGTCTACAGAACTCCTTTTATAGGCTCTCATACAACTTGATATTATCACTTAGGGTATAGACTTAGGAAAAGATAAACATACATGAGATAATTACAAAAAATATATTTTCATCCAATTAGCAAATTTCCTACACTCCCCATCGAGTTTGTGTATAGATGTTTTGCATGCCCAACTTGTCTAAAGCTCAATGGAAGGCTTTGCTTGGTATTGCTTTGGTAAGGATATCTGCAAGTTGGTCCTTAGACCAAATATGAGGCACTTCAATTATCTTGGCCTCTAGATGTTCTTTAGTAAAGTGCTTAACAACCTCCACATGTTTTGTTTGATCATGTTGAACTGGATTGTGAGCTAATCATATGCAACCTTGTTATCGCAATATAATTTCATAGGAAGTGTATATGGGACTTCTAGTTCTTACATCAGATTTTTAATCCATAATAGTTTGCAAACTCCTTTTGTCATGCCTCTGTACTCAGCTTCGGCACTAGATTTGGCAACAACTCCTTGCTTTTTACTTTACCATGTGACCAAATTCCCTTCAACAAATGCCAAATAATTTGTAGTTAAACATCTATCATCAATGGAACTGGCTCAATCTGCATCAGTATAACCTTTAACAGACAAATATGCTCCTTTAGTGAACATAATCCTTTTCCCTGGAGAGGATTTCAAGTACTGCAAAATACGTTGGACAACCTTCACATGCTCTTTACTTGGTGAGTGCATATATTGACTTACAACATTTAGAGAATATGCTAGGGCAGGTCTGGTATGTGAAAGATACATCAACCTACTAGCCTTTGATAATGTTCTTTCTTTGTAGAAATCTGATCCGAAAACAAGACCAGTTTTGCAATCTCGACAATAGGTGTATCACACAGCTTGCAAGCTAACATGCTGACTTCCCTCAATAAGTTTATGGTATATTTTCGCTATGATAAAAATATACCACATTTCAATTTAGCACCTCAATTCCCAAAAAATACTTTAAAGGTGTTCTTGCAAGGCTGTTCTTAATTTTGACAACATCATTTCCTATCACAATCATATCATCAACATATATAATAAGGATTATGTGTTTTCCTTCATTGTTCTTTATGAGGAATATATGATCCAAACTACTTTGTCAATACCCAAATGCCTTTATTTTACTTGAGAATTTGCCAAACCAAGCCCTTGGTGATTGTTTCAAACCTATATAATGATTTTCATAATCTGCACATTTGTTTGTTTTTTTTTTTCACTTGTAGCTTACACCATGGAGGCAATTCCATGTAGAATTCTTCTTGAAGATTCCCATGTAAGAAAGCATTCTTCACATCAAATTGCTGCAGAGGCCAATCTAGATTTGCAACTAAAAATAAGATAAAATGCACAATGTTCAATTTGGCAACTAGTGCAAATGTTTCTACACAACAATTCCATATGTTTGGTTGTACCCTTTAGCTACCAGTCGAGCTTTAAATTGCTCAATGCCTTCGTTAGCTTTGTACTTTGATTATGTAAATCCACCGGCAGCCAATAGGTTTTTTTCCTTCTAGTAAGTCCACTATCTCCCATGTAGCATTCTTTGAAGGGATTTCATTTCTTCATTCATTACATCTTTCCACCTAGAATCTTTTAATGTTTCCTACACACTATTAGGAATATGTACAATAGACAATTAATTGGTAAATGATTCACATGCTTTTGACAACCTGTGATAAGACAGATAATTGTTTATTGGATGTTTAGGAGTGGAATTTAGAACCGGTTCATAGTTAATTCTAGGAACTCCTTTTGTAGTGCAATTTGGAAGAACACAGATTGAAGGTTCAAGATTTACCTCACAAGGTCCGATTTGTTGAAAAGATTCTTGTGAAGATTCTTGTGGTATAATGACATCAAGTAAAGGCGACAATTGTTGTGGTACCCTTCTACAGCTTTATTGTCTTAATTGCAAGGTTCACTATCAAATGTCATTGGCTCATTTGTTGTATCCACATGTTCATGTTGTTTATGTTCAACTTTTGTTGTCTCAAGTTCAGGTAGAATAGGACAAAGAGACTGCAAGTTAGTACTTTTCTCCCCCTGGCTTACAACTGAGGCTATAGGAAAATACATCTGATGCTCATGGAATTATACATCTACAGTGACATAAGATTTTTGAGTAGGCGGATGATAACACCTATAACCTTTCTGGTAAAGATTATAGCCTACAAAAACACACCGAAAGGCATGAGGCTGAAGTTTATGACGAGAATGATTTGGTTTGTGAACAAAAGCAATGCAGCAAAAAAATTTTGGAGATAGTTTTAGAGTGGGAGTTAAAGATAAGGTACGATTAAGCATTTCAAAAAGGGTATGAAAATCTAGGCTATGAGATGGAATGTGATTTATCAAATAAGCTGCAGTACTAAGGGATTCTCCCCAGTAATGAAGTGGCATATTGGCTTAAAAAATTGTGGCTTGAACCATTTGCAAAATATGGCAATTTTTCCTTTCTGCAACCTCATTTTTTGGGGTGGATATGGACAAGTAGTTTGATGAATAATTCTATGAGAATTCAAAAAATGTTTTAGTTCGTGATTGACAAATTCTCTTCCATTGTCAATGCGAAGCACTTGGATAAAGGTTTTATATTGTGAGGCAACCATGAAATAAAATTGTTTCAATAGATAGCAAACTTCTTGTTTTGTTTTCATAAGACAGACCCAAGTCATACGACTATAGTTATCAATAAAAGAGATAAACCATTGAGAGCCATTTATTGTCAAAACTTTTGCAGGACCCCAAACATCAGAGTGCACAAGCATAAATGACAAAAAACTTTTATTTGAACTTATTGGAAAAGGAACACTGTGGCTTTTTACCAATTCACAAATTTCACATTTAAACAAAGATGAAGAAGTTTTTGAAAACAAATTTGGGAACAAATGTTTTAAGTAACCAAAAAAGCATGTCCAAGGTGTTTATGCCATAACTAGATATTAGGAGAAGAAGTCACATTTGAAGTATATACGAATTGAGCTAATGCACTTAAGCTTAACAAGAGATCAAGATTGTAGAGCCTCCCATTTCTAGTATCACACTTAATCATCCTCCTTGTCTTGATATCCTTAAAACGAATCAGTCAAGCTAAAAGATTACAACGCAGTTTAAGGATGTAGTGATTTAAGAAACTATAATTAAATTAAAATTAAAATATGGAACTATAAGAACCAAATCCAAATTCAATTGGCCAAGAGAAAACGAGCCTTTACCATTAACTTCTGCCTCAGTACCATTTGCTATAGAAACAACTAATTTTTTGGAAGGTTTTAGTTCAAGCATAAAAATGGTGTGAAAAGACATATGATCAATTGATCTAGAATCAATAATCCATGTACATGACCCAATAGTATCAGAATTATTAAAAGATTTACTTGGTGGATCCGAAGAAATATGTAATGCAGCCACATTTGGTAGAAAGGGTTCAGTTCTAACAGCAGAAGAGGAAACAGCTGTTGTTGCATTCTGTGTAACATATGGTGGAGAAGGTTCAACATCTTTCATATTAACTTTGTCACGGTGATCAAGTTCTTGAAATATCTCAACAAGTTCACCATAATAAGTAGGAAGAGAGTGACCTAATTGACAAAGTGAAAATGCTCATTGATTGAGAGCAAAGATTTGTGCCTCATCCAACCCATCATAGAAAGCTTTAGCAAGGGCTCTCTGAATCTCACGAGTAATGCGAAGACGGAGATATCTCTTCATGATTTTTGATGCCATTGAAGTAAGCAACTAGCTTTTAACTTTCTGATTTTCGACATACCACTTGGAGTAAGAAAGATCCCTCAATTAAGGTCAAGGAGAGTTCTCAATAATAAAATCGAGCTTCTCACAACCAGCAATATGCATTTCGATGATTTGGTACCATGTATCATAGTTGGTTTAGGTAAGAATTATGCCAGCATTGGAGCCAATAGTTTTAGACTAGACATGGATGATAGGAGAGAATGACACAGTTGTAGAGGGTTCTGGTAGTGGTTCGGTAGCCATGGTAGCAGCAGACTCAGAGCAGGAAAGCTTGCTCTGATACCATGAAGAGAAGCAACAAGAAGAAGAATATGGGTAATGTTTTTCGTATATATGTATTCTGTCCATAGAACTCCTTTTATAGGCTCTCATACAACTTGATATCATCACTTAGAGGATAGACTTAGGAAAAGATAAACATACAGAAGATAATTACAAAAATTACATTCCCACCCAATTAGCCAATTTGCTACAATATGAAGCCTTAAGAATGATTAGACTTCCCTGTTTCTGCACGACTGATACGTCGTCTCCTATATCTCCATGCTACTTGGACTCGAGTAGCAGCCAAGCCTCTCCAATAAGGTGACTCATACCTGCAACGACATGCACAAGGATTGTCATGTACCTTGTGAAACATTTACATGTTCTTTGTTGGATCTGCATCTTTATTTGCAAAGTAATTTACCTTATAGCTCCCTGAACACGAGGATTGCGCAAAAATCTCGAGAAGAGACTGGTAACTTCTTCTATGTCTGCAGCTCTAAGGGAAAAAGTTTCCACGTTTGTTAAGCATCTTACTGTTCTACTGCTAATCAATCGCTGGCCAGGTATTCTGATCTTCTTTCCATCTGCAGCAAAAGCAAGTTAATGAGGGCAGGTTACTGGCATTCAATCAGGTATAACTTACTTCACATGAAGCCTACAAGCTAATAATAGAATTTATGTTTGTGAAAATTGGTCCGTTCACTGGAAGAGTATCCGTAGTTACTCAGACCTTTATTCACCGAAGAATGCTCAAGGCACCATGTGAGAAGCTCTTCTCCACAAACATCCCCTTCACATAAGGGAACTCTAATACCATCTTCGCCAATGCTTTCCATTTTTCCTCGTACAATAAATACCATCTTCTCAATCAGACAACCTGTAAATATGACTCTGCTTCCTTTAATGTAGATCTTTTGACGCAACTTTTCACATATGGCATCTAGAATAGGCTCATCCATCAAGGAGAAAATGCGAACCTGCAGAGTAGAATTAAAATTAAATTCCTGCAAAGGAACTCCAGCTAATTGAATACAGTGTTGCAAAAACAGAATGAAGCAAACATGCATCCAGTTCAAAGAGTACATCTCAAAAGAAAAGAAAACTCTACATTCTGCATGGCTTGTAGAATAAGCTCCGTGGTACTTTACTGTCAATATGACAATGCAGGGGAATATTTTCATGGCAATAAGAGGACATGAAAGCTCACTTTTTTAACAAATTTGAAGAGGTGTCGGCGTATATCTCTTTGAAGATCTTCCGGCAAGTTCTCAAACAGAATTTCTTCATTTACCCCTCTAGTAGCAGCCCAGTTGTATCGTTCAGCTTCCCGTACCCTCCTGCAGGAGGCATCAATTTGGAGAGACGAGATTATAAATTAGACGTTGGATCACAATACTCAACAAATAGCACCATTATACTATGTGCACATCTTAGCATGGGGGTTTGGATTCATCACCTCGTGTCAGCTTAGGTGAAAGCGCCTAAATATCATCATAGGAAGTGTCCCAAATTTCACGCGGAATTGCAATTGCAAAATACCAAATGAAATACCTTGCACTGCAAGTATGCCATACTGTATGCAAGTTTTGGCGGTTTGTCAGGTTTTTGCGAGAAATACTGTGCTATTTCACTTACCGATGTTTTTGTGTTATACCATGCGGAACGCTCATGGTATACCACTTATGACATACTTGCGAGTTAGGGATTTCGTTTTATTACATCAATGTACCACACACACACACACACATAAAAAATCACAAAATATAATTAATACACATATTTTGACATAAATAATGATGTTATCTCATTTTTTTATTCCAAACAAAATTTAATTGGTAAATGATGTTTTTCATCAATGATATTGCGAAAGCGGGGCATACCTATGATTTACAAAGTGCACTATACCTAGCAGTAATGCTATTGAAAACCTTGATTAAAAGTTCAACACAAACACCTGATACAGCCTAGATATCTATATGCACTCTATCTCGGGAATGCATTGTGCATGGAATGGTTTCTAGAACTGTGAATAACCTGCTATCATCTATACAGCCTTTTTTTTTTTTTGCAAGTTCATGTTTGTATAATTTGTGATTTTCTACATCTAACTTTAACTTGCTAAATCATACATATCATAGGAACCAAAACTCTTCATCTTACCAATAAGGGGAAGATTTGTAAAGCTACGCTTGAATGTTCTGAAGAGTTCAATTTTTAAGAAGGAAAATGATTTTCTAAAAACCGTGAAGGAAATATCACACTGGGAACGTGATATTACTGGAAAATTAGTCTGCTTGTCTAACCAAATACTAAGGTGCCATTTGGTTGAAGAAAAATTTCCATTTTTCTTTTCCAAATTTTCTTCAACAATAGTGTGAAGGCATAGCACCATCTGGAGAGGGGACAACCAAGTTTTTTATAACCATGGAGAAATCCTTTAACAACGTAGAAACATCTAAAACAGGATTATTCATTTTAGAAAATGAGTTCTCCGAAGTTTGGAAAACAAGACTTTCCAAATCCTAGAAATAAGTAATGCACTTATACTCCTATAAAGAAAATGAAAAATGAAAAAGATTCCACAACTAAAACACCAACTAAATGTTTGCAGTCTTAATGTTCCAAAGATAAGGCTTAAAGCCCTTTTTGCCTCCTCAACTTTGCCAACTCGGACCTTTTACTCCCTCAACTTCGACTCGGTTTGACTTACCCCTTAAACTTTGCGAATTGGGACCTTTTACCCCTCGGTCCAATTAAATGAAAAATGTGTACTAAAATGAAAAAAACAGAAAAATTGAATGGTTAACTAAATCATTTGTCCAATTGTTGACTCTTATGAGTAAACAATAAGCAGCCTTAACACAAACTTATAGACGAAAACAAGGGAAAGATGAGCAATCTCAAATGTAAAACTAAAGCCTTTGTGCTTATTGTTTGCTCATAAGGGTCAACTATTGGACAAATAATTTAGTTACCCCTTTAGTTCTATTTTTATTTTTATTTTAGTACACATTCTCCATTTAACCGGGTTGAGGGGTAAAAGGTCCCAGTTTGCAAAATTTGAGGAGCGAGTCGAAGTCCAAGGGGTAAAATAAAAGGTCCGAGTTGGCAAAATTCAAGGGGAAAAAGGGGCTTTATGCCCAAAGATAATGGAAGTTAAAATCACTTATCCAAATAACCGTAGACAATAGCCAAAGTCACACATGAGCTGCAAAACTCTTGCTTCTTGCAAGGTGCAAAGTGAATAAAAAAGCACTTGCCTGAGCAAAGCAAAGTGCAATGTAAATGTGCATATTCCTTTAGAAGCTATAATATACAACAGGAGCACTCCTTTCTTGCATCCTACCACTAGAAAGGCTAGGAGCAGGCTTCGTCCACAACTCTAGTTGTCTTGAGTGCTCATCTACTGGTTAGGTATATTCTAAACTCCCCTTTTTAATTTATAGTCATCATTATATGCCTGCTAAGTACACTAGAATATCAAACTTTGTGCAGCTTGACTCACAGAGATAATTTATCAAGGATTTGTAAGGACCAAGTCCGAGAGAATTTTTCTTGATTCTTAAATGTAATGTGACAGACTCTTTTCAGACAAAACCCTAAAATGTGGATAAATGGCAACTAAAATTCAAGAGCAAAAACACCATTAGTATTGCTTGAATCATGCGTCAAGTTCTCATGATTCAATTGAAGAATAAAATGACAGAAACTTGGTACCTTCTCAATTCTTCAGGCAAACGTCGATGGCTCATCCATTGCTCAACATCACGACGCCTTAGAGACATTTCTAATCTCCTGGAGTTCAAGAGAAACAGAAATTAGATCACAAATTATTCATTTAGGTAAGTTAAATGAAAAGACAAAGGTACCATAAAAGTAATGTAAGTTTAATGCAGCATCACATGAGAGATATCTTCACAAAATACTTGAAAGATACAGTTTCGCATTTTAGAGAAAACCCCATTTGTACTTATCCAGAAGTGCATACAACTATCTCTTCGGGAAACTTAGTTTTCCATACCTTGTGTCCTTACTCTCAAGTCTTAATCAGCAAAGGGATTAAAATAGAACACACTAGCAGAAGGCAATAAATTAACACAAATTTCTCAAAAAACTACTGAATTCTTTTAAATTTCTGATACCCAAAATCACTGTTGCTAAGTAAACATAATCTTGGAAAATAATTTGATTAAACATTTGATAATTGAGTTTGGTTGTCATTGAGTGCTTCAGTGTATTCAGAAACTGAGTAAAGCCAACAAAACTTTTATCTCCGTGACTGAATCCATGCTAGGTTTACCCTTTCTTTCATATCTTTAGCTAGTGCTGGAACATATGCTAATCCTACTTTTTCATAGCTGATCACAAGGCTGCGCATGTTTACTTATAATCTATTGATGTTTTATATTTATAATGTTTATTCTCAAAATCCATACCCAAGAATTACTACAACAAGACGTGAGGTACAAATCCATTAAACAAACTCCTACCTACGTCCCAGTGCCTGGAGAAAATTCTGCATATTCCCAATCAGAAGAGCAAAAAGCAACAGCCCAAGTCCAATGATAAACATGGTAAAAAGAACTTCCCATACAAAATAGCTCGGAATCAGATTCCCAGCAAGAGTACTGATTTGCTTCACAAGTTTGCAGAAAGCGGATGTCAGTGGGATGTACAATATCTGTGAAGCTCTAATATCACAGATTAAGTGAGCATAACTGCTTTTCAACAGTAGTATCCATAACAAACAACAGATAAATATGAGTGATGCTAAACATGATTGTTATACTAGAAAATTAACAAGTTAACTGATTGTTTTAGATTAGGGATATTGATACTGGAAGTCCTAAAAGTTGGTAATCTTTAACATTTAGAGACCTTTCATTTTAACTTAAGTCAACATAATCTAAAATGACTTATTTTTATTTTTACATCTTTTTCAACTAGAACCAATTTCATTTGAAAATCAATATTATGTAGTCATAATCCATTTGAAATAAAATTTTTATAATGTTATTCAATTTCTAGGAAGTTTTCCTTTTTCATGCCTAAAAAAAAAAAAAAAAGAAAAATTCATAAAAAATTAATAGTATCATAAAAATTTTACAATCAATGGATTATTTCACCTATATTTTGACTTCCAAATTAAATTGGTTCAGGGTATTAAAAAGATGTGGTAAATGTCAGATATGCAATTTGTTAACAAAAAATTAATTTACATAATGAGCTGTCATCACCAAATTAAAAATTGGCAAACTGAATCGTCAATAGAACAGTAATCAGCTTTGGAAAATTTAACAAGTAAATTGCTTATGTAAAAAATTTGTATTCATCTAACTTTGTTCTTTTTTGTTTCCTTGCAGAGTCATACTCAGGTTTAACTGTTTACGTTTGCTAATCAGAACAAAATCCTATATTGAACTAACAGCATGCTAAAAGTTTTAGGGCTTCTACCAACATAAAAGATTTAGGACTTAAATGTTAAATAGTGCCAACTTTTAGGACTTGTGGCATCTTTATCACTTTCAGATACTTTCCAGAGGATTAAAGATCAAAGACAAAAGTTGGATAGATAATAAAAAAAGAAATAGGACTTGCTTTGATACTTCTGCAATTTCAAAATTTACCAGAAAGAACATCAGAACAAGTATAAATAAAATCTCCAAAATACATAAAATCCAGATATTGCAAACTAATTACCTGAAATCCCCAAAACAAGGAATATACATATCTTGTGATAATGCTGCTTTTTGTGGTGAGGTCAACAGCTTGTTGATATATCCCATATTTAAAACCATCATCTGAAACAATCAAGCAAGCACTAGCATTTTCATTCCTTTTCCATTGATCCCATTCTGGTGAGTGGAAATTAACATCTCCGTACCCACAATCTATAAACTTCATACAATCTTTAATTGACGAATCATGGCAAGCTTCTCGAAGGCACTGATTAACCCTCTGTTAAAATAGAAGGGAAAAGTGAGGAGGTTAGAAAAAAAGGAAGAACCTTAGCCACGTTATCAAGCAATCTTTTGAGCAATATGGACACAAGTTTCATAATGTTTCTTAGAACAGTTTATCTCTAGCCTCTGATTTTGAAATCATGTTTCAACTTGTTTATCAAAAAGAAAAATGGTAAGAGTAAGACATCATAATGAAGGGGGACAGAGAACTTGGCAGCACAGCTTCTGCAGATAGTACAATCTATGATAGCTAAGGCTATTCTTATATTTCTTTTCCTGATTTTCTCTGCTAAGATGATCAAACCTCTGCTTCTATAAACCAGTCCACTAACATGACATCCTAGTTGAGGCAATGCGAGAGTCAGTTGGAAAAAAAAAATGCCCCACAAATCATTTCACATTCCATAACAAAGGTGAAAATCAATTTTCAGAAACCAATCATGAGTCTACTTAGATGATAAGTGTGCATGCAAGTATGTAAGTTTTTTAATGTTTAAACATCTGAGCAAGTGAAGAAATACTGGAAAAGGTTAAGCCTAAGAGATATCCACTAATATCAATGCGATCATGGCTCACCTGTAATCCAAATAGGTACCAGCATGACCCCACAACATGGCCAGCCAAGATGAATGTGAGGAGATTTATCACAAAATTGGCCCATGCTGACTCAAATATAAAACCACTCGGGGATTGCCCAGCTACAAAAGGCAAAAATCTGTATAACCTTGGGATATACTGAACAAGAACTGCTGCACGCAAAAGATTTTTTGCAGAATTTGCTCCAGATGATCGCAGAGAATTTGGAAGTACAAGCAGTATCATGATCTGCAAAATTGGCAAAAGTTGCACTTATCCTCCTTTGTTTGATAACAGATAGGAATACCAACCAAAGACAGAATAAAGCATCAAAATTCATATTTAAGTGACAAATGATATCTGAACATGTGCATCCATTTGTGCTCTACTAGTGAACTCTTCCTAAAAAGAAAAAGAAAAAAAGTTCCATGTAAACTGCTTGTCCTCATTTACAAATACACTAACTAGGTAAGTACTGAATACAGATGATACAAAAACAAAGAACGCAAAAGAAACATACTTGATTACAAACAGAAAGGAGAAAAAGCATCTGTTAGAGCAATCATAGAGCACAAGGAATCAGAAAATGAATCCACATGCTCATAGTATGACACTAATATGGATAGAAATGATGCAACATGCAATTATAGTTAAGCTAAACAATGAATTTCACTTGGTGATACTAAGATGTTACAGACCAAACCCAGATTGTTTCAAGAGAAAATTACTCGAACAGAATGAGCACTTACTTGAGGAAGTGGTAGCACAATAAATAAGTCGACCAAAAAGTACGTAGAAAGGTAATTGCGAGCAATTTTTTTTGGATGGTCAACTAGCTCCCCAGCACCAACCACTCTAGACTCTGGCGCAACATAAGCCAATCTGAACTGCAATGGTGGAAAACCAGCTATTATTAGTTCAAGCTGAACACAGATTAAGCTTATCAAAGGTGAGGTGGAGGCAAGGAATCGAAGAAAGAAGATAATATGCCACAACTGAATAAGTGACATACCTGGAGGAGCATGTGAAGAAGGAATATAAAATCAGTAATACTTCTAAAGAACACAAAAGTTTTAGTCATGGCCCAATTGATCACTATGCACTGATAATCCTGCAACCAAAAGACAAGCAAAACATGGAATAAATGAAAACCAATACTAATTAAATTTACTGGAAAAAGGATCTCAGTGATGCTGAGAAGCAATACAATGCCAGTTGCATAAGTACATGTGTATTTATGTGTATGCTAGAGTATGCATGTAAACAATCTTTCCAAAATCATTGCATATTGTTTAGATTATTTATATGGAACCTATAATCCAGCAAACAATCCACATTGTTCTTGAAAACTAGATGATAGTCAAACAGCAACATAGCAATAGGAACACCCTCTTGTTATGTTTAATCTTGGAGAAGTACAGGAAATAAAGAAAAGAAAATGACAGAAGTACACAAAGAATGTGATGGAAATGAGCAGTTATCATGACACAGAAGTTACAGCAACTGACCTTGTGGACCGTCAGCAAGAAGAAGAACAGTGGGTCTACAAAGACTGCCACCATGCATGAAATGACAAAAAATTTATTCCATTTCTGAACAATTTTAGCATGGGGGTTCATAACTCCAGGAATATAAGAGTACAGAGAAGACATAAATCTCCTAGCCCAGCCTTTAGCATCACCATACAAGGCATTGTGGAACTGCAACAGAAAGCTGCATTAGTATATGACATGATGTTATCCCAGATTATTGTTCAAACAATGGTTTTTAAAGATCCAGCCTTCCCATGTCAACCTATGCACCTTAGTATTTTACTCTGAGACAAATGTGTTCATATGCTTTCTTAGAACAAACAACGTGGCTCTGAACCTTACAAGTATCAAAGTTAAATGTTCAGTATCCATGGTAGGATGACACAGTTTGAAAGTCTTACATATTGAATACGAGTCTTACATACTGAATGCCTCCAATTCAAAAAAAAAAAAAAAAAGAGGAAGGATAGAACAGTAGCTGCAAGGACAATCAACCAACTAAAAGCCATTACAGTAGCCAGCCATTACTATTAAATAATTACAAAAGCAAATCTGAACAACTATCATGAAAAATTCAATCCTATAGAAAAAGAAAAGAAAAGAGATACCTTAGGATCAAAAAAGCTCGAAGACTTTGAGTTGTTTTGCTGTGCTGCTTTGTAATATGTAGGGCATGTCGTGCAGTAAGGATCATTGCACATTCCCAGCTGCCCTGATCTAAGCAAATGCTCATTCTTGGCAGCATAGTTGTCATCAGACCAACCATTCTGATGAATCTGATCCATGCCATTGAAGGAAGGAAACTTTTCCACTTTGGGTTCCACACTTTTTTGTGCTGGAACACCTTGACTCAGATTCAAAGAAGCCTCTGGCTTACGATTAATATACAATGGACCACTCATTTGTGTGAATGGAGTTCTTCTCTCAGTTCGCAATGGGCCAGTATAACCAACAAAGGTGTTGCTGCCAAATGACTCTACTGGGTTAACAGAAATAGACAATGAAGCACTCCGAGTCCTGGAAAAGTGTGACTGAGACCGAGAATACATATCATCATTCGACAGTGGTGGGTGAGTGTCTGATAGCATTGGCACTTCATCTTTATCATAACCAGCCATTCTCGTAGGTTATATCTGCAAGGGAGAAAAACAAAACCTTAAGTAGTAACAAAGGAATGGAATGTTATATGCAAAAAAGAAAAAGAAACAAAAAAGAAAAAGACCAGAATATAATGGTTGAGCAAGCATATAGCGTGGAAACAAACAAAGTCAACCAATCAAAAAGTTTTAACATGTACCTATAGAACAGCTTTTCAAGGAAAAGTTCAGATAACAACACAATTTAGTTCATTTTGTAGACCAAATAATATTGTATTCAGCTGTATGGTCTGTGCATCACAAGACACAATCTCAAGTCCATTTCCATGAATGATGGAATTCTAATAGCGTTGACAATCTATTTTCTAGTGGCCGACCTCAAGTCATTGGGATTGAGGCTTAGTTGGTTGATCATTGAAAGAATTGCTGACAATGAAAATGAGTTGAGCTAGTTATTTGTATAACCTGAGATAGAGGCATAGAGCATTATGAGCCAGTTGTACTCGTTTATCAATTCATGAATGTTGTGTTCAACTTTCAATTTGCTGTCTTAGAAGTCCTGATGCAGGACCATAACAAGTTTCGCTTCCTTCTTTTTTTTGACAGAATAGACAAACACCTTTTTTCTTTTGACATTTTCGAACATGTTGACCGTTTTTCTTTTACGATTACACTCAGATTGACTCTTACTCCGATGAAAACAATGAAGGAGAAACGCTAAAGACAAGTTAGAAAATATATCCTATGAAAAATGCGGAGGACTGTACCTAATGATGAGCTGATCGAAAAGAGCTACAAAACAGCTCAATCTTAAATAATAAAAAACTCTTCTAGAGATCAATTTGAATTTCCGAAGGAAGTAAATGTAAAGCCGAACTAAATGCAGGCTCACAACACACTTTCTGGAGAATTATTTTCTTTCCTTGGCAACAACAAGAAAAATAAATAAATCAGAGGAGCACCGGGCACTGAAAACCAATTACTACGACAAGAAGTAATTCCATAATGCAGAATTCATGTCACATACTACCTGTTTACAACGGCCGCCTTGCGACTTGATTCGAAGAACTTCAACAGGACATGTGTGATCAATTAGAACTCCGAGGCCAAATTCTTAACCAATCCAAGTCCCCATTTCCTTGCCAAACTTCAGAAGCTCCACATCCCCAGTAGCCAAAAGAAAAAGGAAAAAAAAAATCCTAACTTGAAATAGCTTCGGCCAATCACTGGATATAGGTATAACTGGAAATCTAATGAAAAAGAAAATCAAAAAATCAAGAATTAACTAAAAAATATAAAAGAAAAGACGAGGTTTTCCACTACATAAAAGTTGCTACTTAACCAGACCCAAAAAAGAAAGGAACTCTCTTGAACATGAATTCGTCGCTTTTCAGCGTCCAATTGCATTTCCCAGAAACAACAAAATGACTCAAGAGAACACTAACCTTTTCTGCAAGCAATAGGAATAGCGAGAGGAGAAGGAAACAATAACTGCGATGGATAACAAGAGCTCCAATCTGATTACGAATGCAGTGGAATCTACGGAGAGGGGCGAAGACCAAAAGCGCTGACCAGGAGAGAGAAACTTGAACAAAGACTTTGAAGAATCAGATGGGAAGGAAAGAGATTGGAAGACTTGCTTGCAAGTTAGTAGAGGAAATATCTACAGGCGAGAAGAGCACTTGACCTGTTCCTTTGAATAGACTCGCCCTTGGGCTATTGGGCTACAACTGATCGTTTTGGCAGCTCAGCTGCATGTGCCGGTGCCGGAAGAGAAACCAATCTGTTAATTTAGGAGAATAAATCTGTGTCTATTTTCGAAAAAAAATAAATCTGTCTTGTCCGTGCAGCCTTTTATAGTATTTAAATATAAGGGTTTTTTTGCTGTAAAAAAAATATTAGGGTCTCTTTTTGGTACTTTTTTATTATTATTTATTTTGGCATGCTATAGAATTTCTTTTGGTACATACCATGAATATAACAAGTGATTTGATCTAAATTTCATCTTTGGATTAGTTACACTCTTTGCCCCACTGTTTTATGTTATTTATACTTTTGTCCAAAGGTTTATCATCATACGGTTGTCTCCTTACATTTTCAACACGAGTAGGCAGTAGGGGAAAAAAGTGTTTTTGCACTTACATAGGGAAAATTAACAATTTTAACTTTTCAACAATTTCATAAAAATTATTTGATATTTTAAATTTACTATAACATAATTTTACTAAATAGTATAAGAGTTCAAGAGGAAATCCTGTGTGTCCAAACGTAGAGGGTGAAAATGTAAAAAAGTATCGAAGCTTGAGGGAAAAACAATACTTACCCCAAAGTCCTAGGAGCCTTTCCCAGAAAAACCTCTAAATAATAAATAACTAACCAAAAGTCCATAAGTTTTATATGCATTAATTTACTTCGAAGTCTATGGAGTCTCCACTTCTCGCCTTTTTCTTTTTATCTTTTTTAAATCTAGACTTAGCAATTAAGTTAATCCTTTCTCTTATCTACCAATTTCTAGTATTCTTTGTAGGATAACCCAAAAGAACCATCTAACAGTTTTGTGTGGGAATTATACTATAATTAAAAGGTTTTTCGAATTGCACTTATTCGGCTGATTTTAAAATTTACACTCATCCCCTTATTTTTTAAAAAATATAAAAATACTAGTCTGCCCTAAAGATAAAATAACAACAACAATAATAATAATAATAATAATTTAATGCAATTGGTTGAGTGAGTTTAAAATTTTTTAATTTATATTGGGTAGGTACAGTTGGTTTTAACTATTAATATTTTCTCTATTTAAAGAAAAACTTGTATTTCCACTGCTGTTGACGCACAACTACTCGACAAGAACACAAGTACTTTAAAGTCTTAGACGAAAGATTAGTTAACTTCCACCTCATCGATTTGGGGCTAAAGTCTGCTGTAGCTTACTAGCAAACTCCTTGGCCTAGACAATATGCCCTTCAACTAAAAAAAATTTGTAAATATTTTGAAGCTCCATAGACTACATAACAATAGCTATAAAGTGATAGACAAATCCATTGCAATCTACCGATATTAGCTCTAACACTACCTCACTTTTGTTAAAGGCGACAAAAATCGATTAAAAATGACCAATTACTTAATTTTTTTAGACTCTGTTCGTCTAAAAAAGTATGCAATATATTTTATTTTTAAGTCGTCCCAAAATTTTGTAACATATTTATATCTAACAAATTATTTTAACATATTATTCTTCAAATTATCATTTTAATATACATTTTTTCCATCTTTCTTATATGTGTATAAATTGAAGGGAAAAGGTGGAAATAACAAATAATTAATTGTTTTCCTCTTTCTTCATATTAATGTCAAACTCAAATATTTCATCTAAAATAAGATAGATGTAGCAATTTTTAAGTTGCTTGAACAAAGAAAATACTTACCAAATTTTCTTTGATAATTTCACGGACGCTTCATAACATTTGCTTCTTATTTCATTTAAATCTCTAACTTATTAATCATTCTCTTTGATCCTAAACTTATTGAAAATGCTTTATTTTAGTCTCTACTAGATGGAATGCTTCACTTAAGTTGCCTATATAACCCTATATAACATCAACTTTAATCCTAATTTTAAATCATGTTGTGGCCATCTTCCAGTAAATTTAAACCATACAAACAGTTAATTGATCATGCAAATCATCAAATGTGCATCTCTATGATGATTTTTTTTTAGCAAATTTATTTGTATACTAGTTTTTCAGTAAATTTATTTGTACACTATCTTCCAGAAAATTTAAATTATGCAAATAGTTAATGGATCATGAGAATTATCAAATGTGTCATATCTAAAATATGTTTTTCCATTCGATGATTATCTTTCAGTAAATTTAATATATACATTAATTCCTTGACAATTAATGTATAGTTTTTTTTTTTAATATATATGGATCTAATTTTGCATGTCATGTTGCACTTCTTTGACAATTTTCATTTTAATTAACAAATTTCATCCATGATGATCAATACAAAATATTTTTAATACATCATTTTAATAGGTTCAAAATCAAAAGGATCAATAATAATAAGTTGAGACAAAAATGAAATGAGCTAGGGAATCTGTGTGAAACTTAATCCATAGTTTAGACAAGTTCCACATAATTTTCAAGACACTACAAGAAAAATGCAAGATCATGGCTGAAGAGGGCAACTAAAAATTAGTCATTAACCATGACAATCATTATTTAGTTGGAATAAAAAAGGTGTTTTTAGCTAGCGAATGTTGGGTGATTGAAGATATCAACCATTCAGTTAGTAAGTTATATCAAATTTGACTAAAATCGCCCTTCAATCAGTATTTTAGATGCCAAATTTCATTATAGTCACTCTTTAGTGGTTAGGTTGATTTAGGGTTTAACATTATTTAAGGTTAGGGTTTTTCACGATTTGGAATTTTTTTAGAGTTTAGTGTATTGAGATTTTTTTAAGGTTTAGGGTTTGAAATTTTTTTTCTAGGGGTTTAAGGATATAAAATTAGAATTTATGGTTTTTTAGGGTTTAAGGGTATTGAATATAGATTTAGGATTTGAGAGTGTTTAGGGATATGGAATTCGCTTACTAGGGTTAGGGTATTGAATAAAGGTTTTAGGATTTTTTGGGGGTTTAGGGATATAGAATCATGATTTAGGGTTGTTTAGGGTTTAAGGGTATTGAATTACTGATTAGCGTATTGGATATAGGGTTTAGGCTTTATGGTTATAGGGTTTTAAGGTTTAGGGTTAATGATATATTAGGTTTAGGGTTTACGATTTTAGGGTATTGGATATAGGTTTAGGTTTGAGTTTTCTTTTAGGGTTTAAGGTTTGGAACTAGTGTTTAGGGATATGGGATTAGTTAGAATTAGGGTATTAAATTAGGGATTAGAGTATTGGATATAGGTTTAGGGTTTAGGGTTTAGGATATTGAGTTAAGGATTAAGGCATTGGATATGGGTTTAACTTAGGGTTTGGCCTCTTTTTAGGGCTTATGATTTGGAATTAAGGTTTAGGGATATGGAATTAAGGTTTATGGTATTGAATTAGCTTTAGGTTATTGGATATAAGCTTACGGTTTAGGGTTTCTTTAGGATTTAAGGTGCTAGATGTAGGGTTTAGAGTTTTAGATTCAGGACTTAGGGTTTAAGGTCTTTAATTCAATACCTTAATTGAATCCTAAACTTTAATAACCATAAATCCATAAAGCCCCAAACCTAAGAAATGTAAACTCTAATAATAAATTTATCCGTAAATCCTAACCAATACTATAAACCTTAAAACTCTAATAAACCTTAATGTTATCGTTAACCCAAATTAACCCTCAACCCCCGTAAAAATTCATGAACTTATGTATATATATACACGTTTGTACCATATGTATATTTATATATATACATATATATTTATATTAGCATATATGAATCAAAATTTATATATATATATATATATATATATAATATATATATATATATATATATTCTATATATATATATATAATATATATATAGTATGTGTGTGTGTGTATCTGTGTATGTATGTATGTATGTATTTAATTATACAAATAATATATTTATTAATATGTGTGTGTGTGTGTGTGTGCGCGCGCGCGTGCATCTAAATAAGTCACTTACATTTAACAAAAAAACTCTACTAAAAAGGATATACATAGCCACTAACAAGTGACTACATTCATAGCAAAAGCTACTGAATGCTTCAGATTTGATTGAATAGGAACTGAGGTTTCAGTTACTTTTCAGTGGCTAGTTTTTTATCTCATTTAAAACTTTTGGTCAACTTATTTCCAGCACTCCCAATTCTCTATTCTCTTCTCATTAGCTTTCGTTATACTCTTCCATTTTCAATTTTCTTCCTATTAGCTCTCATTTTACTTTTCCATCTTGTTGTTGGGGTTAGCCCTTACCGAAGCTTTTACCGCAACATCAGCTACAAAGTCCAATCCACTGTCATGTTCATTTACGACCCTACCATGTCCACCTGCTTCATCCTCCAACCCCACCATGACTTTACCGTCATTGCCCCATGTCTGACACCATCTTTGCCCTCCTCAACTACTCCTTCAATTCTCCAGTGCTCAAAACCTTTGCTTCAACTTCTCTCGCCACTCTTACGGTGAGCTCTATGGTGGTAGCAAAAAAAATTAAAATAATTTAATATTAATATCAATTTAATGTTAAATAGTAACAATTAAATTTTTTTAAAAAAAATATTACTGAAAAAGGTTGTTGCTTTTGTTCATTAATATTGGAATATTCTATTAAAACTAATTAAAATAATTTAATATTCATACCAATTCAATATTAACACTAACAATTAAACTAAAAAAATTATTAATCGAGCAACTGAAGCTTTAGTCACTATTTTTAGGGTGGTCCACTAGGTTGAGTGACTGAAGACTGACTGACATCAATAGTCGCTAATTGTAGTTAAGATTCAATCGTGAGTTTAGAATGACTTAGGAAATTGTCACTACTTTTTTCAATTGGTATACAGTCACTTTTTAGGCTATTCGTGATTGAACTCTGATTGGGAATATAGTTGCTATCTTATATCATTCTTGAAGTGAAAGCAAACCCTAACTTTTATTTATTACTTTTTAGTACCTAATTCGCCAAAGTACTGCAGCAGCCCCAAAACTTTGTCAACTCTATAAAGTTAAGGCTTCAACTAAAACTCTTAACATCAGTGGCCTTCAAACTTTCAAACTCATATCAAATTAGTCCAACTTGGACAAAAGTCATACATGTGCAATGATGTGACTCAAATGGCATTTATAATTGCTGATTAGGATTCAAATTGCCCATTTGTCTCCTGTTCTCATATCTGCCATTCTATCTTCTCACTCAAGTATAAGACCACACGAACAATGTAAAAAAAGCCTCAACAATGCCTCGTATTCTAGCCAATCTTTACCAAAATTGGCATTGTAACTAGTTCTCCATCATCTCTTTTGGGTAAACAATCCCCTTTCCTAGTTTTCCAGGCTTCTTGTCTAGATTAGTCCTTCAACCTTGTCACTACTTCGATTTTCTTATCCAATGATTCCAATATGGATCTATTATCTAACATTGCGTTGGTGATTCTAGAGTGATTGTGGTCGACCATTATGATTTGGAGTAAATTGCGTAAATAGTTCCTAACCTTTAATTATTATTTCATTTTAGTTATTAACCTATTAAATATTCTATTTTGGTCCTAAACCTATTAAAACTGTTTCATTTTTTCCCCTCAACAGCTAAAATTCATTAACTTAGAATAACTATCAGATATAAACTTTTAAAATTCTAATTTAAATATTTGGTAACTGTCTTCCAATAAATTTAAATAGTTTAATATTTTTTATGAAAAATAGAAAATTTAAATTAATACTTTTTTATTTCTAAATAAAATAATTTTAACTTATAGAAAGAAAAAAATGAATTGAATTTTCTATTAACTATAAAAATTATTATAAAGATTAAATTTATTGTAAGACAATTATTGGATAATTTAAATTATAATCTAAAAATTGTTTATCAGATGAATATTTTAAGTTAACATATTTCATCCAATGAAAACCAAAATGAAATATTTTTATTAGATTTAAGACCGAAATGAAACTTTTTAATAGGTTTAGGATCAAAACAAAACATTCAATAGGTTAGGGACTAAAATGAAATAATAGTTAAAGGTTAGGGATTATTTATGCAATTTGCTCTTATGGTTTGGTTTGAAAATTTTGGTGACCAAAATTCATGGACAGAGATCAAAGCATCAAACTAAATTTCTTCATCTGTTCAATGAGTTTTGTTTTTGTATGTTTCTTGGTTTTCTTGGGAAAATTAATTGATTGGTGTTTGCACCACAAAAGTTTAATACCCAAAATATCTGTAGTAAGGTGAGCTCAGAGGTCTTTCTTTACTCATTCAACACTACATGAAATGCTTTGGCTTGGGTAGCTTGCATTTTACTACTAGATTCTGGTTACTCTAATTTTTTTTTACATTCTTTATGTGAATTTTAATTGTTGTGCTAGCAGCATTTTGGTTAGTTTGCTTCAGATAACTCAAAGAGCCTTTGATGGTTGTGCTCACATTTTTAAAGTTAGTGGATTAAACTAAGCCTATGATGATTCATGTTTCAGCTTTGTTGTGTTGAGATGATGCTTTTAGGTGTCTTGATTATGGCCAAAATTGGACTTAAATGCTCGATTTCTTAGCCTTTTTATTTTCAGTTTTTGATTTGTTACACTTTATTTTTAGTTTTAGCTTCAAGTAATTTAAGAGATTAGAAAACCATTTTCAAATTAAACTCTTTATGAGGAGGAGACTAAGAGGTATTGCCAACCATGGAACTAGATTTCCAATCAGAAAATTTTTAATATTTGTCGCTATGGATGTGGATCAAGAAACACTCAATTGCAGTGGAATTTTATGAAAAAGGTAAAAATTCATTTATTGTCCCTTATATTTTCTCGTTATCCTAAATAGGTCTTTAACCTTTATTTTATCCTTATAAAAATCTTAATGTATCAGATTTTATCTTAATCATGGTCATTCAAATTCATAGTTACATTTAATAGAATTTTAGGAAAAATACCAACTTTGATCCTTATATTTTCTTTCTCCCACTCAAATCATCCTTAATATGTAAATTTAACACTTGCCATCTCTCTCTCATCCATTTCAACTTCCCAGAAAGAAAAAAAAGGAATCAATATCAATGGTTGTCCATAAACTATTCTCATTTTATTTAATTATCCTAGAACTATCAATTGTTGCACCTATCATCATCAAACTAGTTAACTGTTGCTCCCTGTTGCCATGCTATAATACCACCCTTTAAAAGTAATGGAAATGTGAGGGGAAATGCATAGTCAGCACTACTACTTAGAAAACTTTCTAAGTCCTAAAACTTTATGCTTTCCTTGTTTAGTCATAAAACTATGAAAATGTGAATACCCTATTGAATTTCTCTATTGGTTTCTTCTAATTAAGTATGAATTTCTTGACTTTGTTTTAATAAAAATTTTATAATTGAATTTTAATTAAGTATTTATTCCAGTTTCTTTAGTTTTTTTCTTTTCCCCTTTCATTTCGGTTTTAATTTTTTTTAAATCTCTTTTTTACTCATCTTGTTTATTTTTCATTGTTGCCCCATCCTTACCACTTCTATTTTTTGATTAACCCTTTATTTTCATTGATTTTCCTATTATTTTTCTATGTTCCATTGTGAATGTTTTGCTTTACTTCATCTTTCCTTTTTTGTATTCTGAATATTATTATTTCTTTTGCTTGCTATTTTTTTTAACTTCAAATAACCTTCTATAAGGGAATATGTTTTGTTGAGTCTTATTCATGTTCATTTAAGTTTAGGACTTAGACTAATTTAAAAAAAAATCCTTACTCATTTCAACTTACTTTTTTGGATTTATTGTATGATTCATTAAGAAACTTAGGAAATTTAACTTCTTTTTTTTTCCTATTTGAATTTAATGTATAATTCATAAAGGAACTTAGGAAATTTAGTTTTTTTTCTCATTTTTCATAGTTTGTAAATATAAATAAAAGGAAAAAATTGACAAACACTACACAAAAAAGATGATTGAATTCCATTATAGTCGAGATTAACAATATAGCAGATGAGTTCAGGAGATAATCTTTTTCACTTTATAATAAACAAAAATTTGAAATTATAGCAAACTCAAACATAAATTAGACCTGTACATAAATTCAGGGGTACAAAAAAAATAGAAGGATAAAGAAGAGCAATCTCAACAATATACTAAAGGGATAGAAAAATGGTATATAAATTTCTCAAGTCCCTTTATGAATTATATGTTGAATTCAGATAAGAGGAAAAAAAGTTTCAATTCCCCAAGTTCTTTTATGAATCATATAGCAAATCCAAAAAAGTAAAATGGAATGAGTAAGGATTTTTCTAAATTAGTCTAAGCCCTAAAATTAAATCAACATTAATAAGACTCAACAAAATATGTTCCATTGTAAAAGATTATTTGTAGAAAAAAAAAGAGTAAGCAAAAGATGAAATAAAGAAAAAAAATTGCAAAAAAAAATGTATAAAAAATAGAAAAATTGAAATAAATAAAGATTAGGCAACAATGAAAAATAAACAAGAAGAATAAAAGAAAAAAATGCCTTTAAAAGAAAATGACTTAAAAACCAAAGTGAAAGAAAAAAAAAAGGAAAAAATTGAAGAAATTGGAATAAATACTTAATTAAAATTTAGTTATAAAAATTTTATTGAAACGTAGTCAAAAAATTTATACTTAATTAGAAGAAATCGAGAAAAATTAAAGATAGTATGCATATTTTCATAACTTTATAACTGCACTAGAAAATCAACAAGTTTTATGACTCAAGTAAGAAAGTTTTCTAAGTTTTAGAGCTAACTGTGCATTTTTCACCTAATTTTCATCACGTTTTAATGGTTAGTATCATGGCAAGACAACTAGTACAACAATTAAATAGTTTGAGGACAATAGATGCAACAATTGATAATTCCGGGCTGATTAAGCAAAATGAGAATAGTTTAGGGATGACAAGTGAAATTAACAAAAAAAAATCAATACATTGTCCTTATCTGCACCTTTTCTGCCCTCTCTCTCATATGCCGACCTTCCACTCTGAAATCATGGGCCATAATCAACTGGCCAAGGTTTCATCCTCCTCCAATTTTGTTGCCTCTCAGCCTCCTCTGATTCCTAAAAAATCAAATCTTGCTGTCTATGCAGGCTGAGAATTAAGGGTGGAGCCATAAATGAGTCATCTGGATCAGTTATGTCATCTTTCCAGCAAAAGCAGTAACGATCGATCACCCAAGGTTTGTGGCAACTTATAGGTGTTAGCTTGAATGGGGCAGACAAAAAAAAATGCCAAATAAACAATAGAAAACTTCATGTTCTTTGTTAAGTCTATTCAGAATAGGTGCGTGCAGGGGATAAATGGTGGCAGCGATGATGTACGCGACTTATGCATTTCCTAGGTCCTTGGGAGGTCTAATCGATTTAAACACGGCGTCGGAGGATGACAAAATGTTGTTGTTTGAGTCATTGCCTCTGGCTTCCTTCTCTGCTTCTAGACTATTGTGGGATAATATGTATTTGTTTTTATCTCTTTTCTTTAATGTGCTGACTAATTGCAACAAAATACTCATTATTGATTTGACATGAAACATCTAGTGGATGAGTTTATGAAGCAAGTTGATCATGTGAAACTAAAGAAGAAATCCCGAAAATAGGTCTCACACAAACCCCAACTTTCAGAGGTTATCACTTTTGCTACGTTTGTCAGAATGACTACTATAATATGTCATTTTGAATAGAATTTCAAGCTTTATAGGTTTCACTAGAGCTTAGCTCTTTATGATTGTATTTTTTGGCTGAAAAATTCATCATTTTAAGGGGTATTCGAGCCTCAAAAGTTTTCTGTTGATTTTGTTTCCTAGTTGTTTTCAGTTTCCTAAATTATTTTGGTTTTGAGTTTCTTTGTAAGCATATAAATAGGCCTTCTTTCATTATTATGAGACAACCTACCAATAATATTGAAGTATTTTTAGAGCCTTTTGCTTTCTTCTACAAGTGGATTCTTATTTTCTCTTTAATTAAGGCTGTTACTTGATTAATTTTTATTGTTCACTGCATCAAGTGGTATCAGAGCCAAGTTGAATTGTCTACTTCATGGCTAGTGACGGTAGCAAGAATGGACAAAATGTTGCTGAAAACCCTAGGTTGGAAGACCATAGGGAAGCGTTATGGGACATGGAGCATCAAATCGTCTAGCAATTAGAGGATCATTTAGAGTCGTATTTCGAGGAGATCCTAGAAAGACTCAGTGCCCTTAACCCTCTTGCCAATAAGGATAAGGATGAAGAAAGATAACGTGCCAAAGAAAAACCTGCCCTAAGCCGTGCTGCTCGGAGGCCTGTTCTTTCTTAGAGTCGTAGACACATTTTCCACGATAGCGATTCTAAGTCAAAAAAAGATTATGATCTTTATAATGGATTTTAGAGGGATCAGAATATGGAGGTCATGATGGAGATTTTTTATTTAGGGTGGATATTTTGTCCTTCAATGAAAACTTCAACATTAAAGGTGTCTTGATTGGATAGCTAAGGTTGAGCAGTTTTTTGAATATCTTGATGTCTCGATCGGAGGAGAGGAAAGTGAAACTGCTAGCATGTAGATTGAAATGAGCAACATTTGTTTGGTGGGAGAAGATAAAAAAAAAAAGGAGATGGTCTGACAAAAAAGAATCAATACGATCATGGGCATGATGAAGCGGATGATTAGGAGGGATTTTCTACCCCCAGACCATAAACATATTTTGTTCCAGCAATACCAGTGGTGTAGATGGTGGTCTCGATCGGCCCAGGATTATATGATGAAATTTGTATGGCTACCTCGACATAATGATCTGGGAGACACAAAAGGGTAGATGATTTCATAATTTTTTGATGGGTTAAAGACTGCACTTTAGGACAAGATTGAGATTTTGTTAGTGTAAACTTTTGCTAAAGCTTAAAATTTGCATCGAGAGTAGAGCTTTCAGCCCAAGAAAAGGAAAGGCAGGAGTTCCCTTTTAAAAAATTACCTAGGAGAAGGATCAGGGAGTTTGGTTGAGAAGTTTAAAGCATGGCCAGAACCTGCTCCATGCAAGAATCGTTATCAAGAAAAAAAGGCAACAAAGATGCGGAAGGTCAAGGAGAATAAAGAGGCTCCAAAGATGATGAATCATTACCCTAGACCAGCACCTAATGTTTGTTATAATTGCTGTGAGCCCGGGCACTTGTCTAATAAGTGTCCATTTCGGGATGTTAATATTGTTGGTATGGAGGATGATGATGAGATTATTTGTGGACTTGACAGGGAAAATGAAGAATATGAAAACCAGGAGGAAGACAGTGATGCATGGGAGAATTATATGGTGCAGAAGTTGTTGATGGCCTATAAACATGAACACTGAACCCAATGCCATCAATTGTTTTTGTACCCGGTATGCAATAATTGATGGGTTGTTTGACGTAATTATTGATAGTGGGAGTTGCAAAAATATCATTAGCAAGAAAGTAGTACGACATTTGGGATTAAAGATTGAAAAAACATCTAAAACCTTACACTATTAGATGGATTAAATCGGCAGACAAAATTTAGGTGACTAAACAGTGTAAGGTGCCTTTTTTTATTGGGCAGCATTGAGATGAGATTTATTTTGATGTTGTGGATATGGATGCTTGTCATTTGTTATTTGGTAAACCATGGCAGCTTCATGTTACAACGCAACATGATGGGCAAGACAACATGTACAGGTTGGAGAAAGGAGAAAAGAAATTTGTGCTCCATCCATGGCAACAGAAAGGCTCCCAGTCTAAAACTTCTAAAATAAAGGGGCAAACTTTTCTTATCCTTACACAATCTGAATGAGAAGTGTTCGTAGCAATAAAAAAGACCCAGGGATTTTATGCACTGGTAGTGAAACAGGTCCTCCTTGTTTTTCTTAAGTAGAAAAGGTTTTGGAAGCAATTCAGGCACTATTACAGGAGTTTCGGGATGTGATGTCAGACGAGTTGCCAGATGGTTTTCCACCAATAAGAGACATTCAGCATCATATTGACTTGGTTCCTAGAACAAGTCTACCTAACTTGCCCCATTATCGAATGAGCCCAAAGGAATGCAAGATTCTACGGGAGAAAGTGGATGAGTTGCTGCAAAAGGGATATATTCTTGAGAACATAAGTTTATGTGCAATACCAGCTTTGTTGACAGCCAAGTTGGATGGGAGTTAGAGGATATGTACTGATAATTGGGCCATCAATAAGTTACTGTTGGCTATAAATTTCCTATACCCTGGTTGGATGACATTCTAAGCCCATTACATGGATTGGTTGTGTTTTCCAAAATTGATCTCAGGAGCGGATATCATTAAATCAGAATTCAACCTGGAGATGAGTGGAAAATAGTCTTCAAAACCAAGGATGAGTTGTATGAGTGGTTAGTTATGCCATTTGGCTTAATCAACGTGTCAAGCACATTTATAAGAGTGATGAAGCAGGTATTGAAATCATTTATTGGGAGTTTTGATGTTGTTTATTTTGATGATATCCAGATTTATAATCGTTTAGAAAAAGAACATGTTTCATATTTGCGCCAAGTACTCATAGTCTTGTAGGAGAATAAGTTATACATGAACCTGAAAACATGTAGCTTTATGACTAGCAAGATATTATTCCTAGGCTATATAGTCAGTGCAGAGAGAATTCATGTGGATGAAGCCAAGGTTTGGGCTATCAAAGAGTAACCTATGCCAAAGACAATTTCTGAAGTTTGGAGTTTCCATGAGTTGGCTACTTTCTACAAGCAATTTATTCAAGATTTTAGTAGCTTTGCTACCCCTATTACAAAGTTTCTGAAGAAAGGAAAATTTCACTAAGGTAAGGAGGTAGAGGTGAGTTTTGCCTTATTGAAAAAGAAATTGTGCTCCACATCAGTTATTGCCTTGCCAGATTTTGAGGTTCCTTTTGAGATGAGGTGTGATGCTAGTAGTATGACAATTGGTGTTGTCCCTTCTCAACTACACAGACTGGATGCTTTCTACAGTGAGAAGCTTTTTTATGGAAGTTAAAAATGGACAACTTGTAATAAAGAGTTCTATTCAATGGTGTGTGCTATGAAAGTATGAAAACATTATTTGATTGGTTATGAATTCATTATTTATTCTGACCATAATACTTTGAAGTGCCTGAATAGTCAAAAGAGGATCAGTAAGGATAGGTGGTCCCAATTTTTGTAAAAATTCCCTTTTAAGCTTAAGCACAAAGTAAGAGTTCAGAACAAGGTTACAGATGCCTTGAGTTGACGTGCAGATTTACTAGTAACTTTGAGATAGCAGATTGTTGGCTTTGATAAGTTGAAGAATGTGTATGCTACCAATAAGAAATTTTCTAGCATTTGGAAAAAGTGCAGCAAACAACAATCTACAGATAACTTCCACATTCATAATGATTTTCTCTTACAAGGTAAGTAACTCTATATTCCTAATACTTCATTAAGAAAAGATAATTTAGATTTTACATAGTGGAGGTCTAGCTCGTTATATAGGCAGAGATAAGACTTTTGCAACAATAGAAAAACGTTATTATTGCCACATATGCGAATGGATGTTTCTAACTTTGTACAAAGGTGTCATGTGTGCCAAACTGCAAAAGGACAGTCTTAGAATTTAGGTTTGTATATGACTTTACCTATTCCTGATAATATTTAGGAAAATTTTTCCATGGATTTTATTCTTGGATTACTTCGAACCTAAAAACGGGTAGATTCTATATTGATTGTGGTGGACATATTTTCCAAGATTGTGTATTTTATTGCTTGCAAAAAAACATCAGATGCTAGTGAGACTACCAAATTGTTTTTCAAGAAAGTTGTTCAGTTGCAAGGAATGCCTAAAACAGTAACATCAAAGCAAGACAGTAAGTTTTTGATGCACTTCTAGAGGATTTTATGAAATATGTTTAATTCTTTTTTAAATTATAGCACCACTGTCTATCCCCAGACAGACGGACATACGGAGGTGGTGAATCAAATGCTAGGAAACATGATACGTAGCATTTGTAGAGACAAGCCCAAGTAATGGGATCTTGCATTAGCTCAGGCAGAGTTTGCTTACAACAGTGTTATTCATAGTGCCACAGAAAAGTCCCCCCTTTTCAGTGGTCTACACCAAACCTCCTCAGCATACTCTTAATCCAGTGAATATCGGGATTATAGTGAATAGAGCTGTAGAAAATATGGTAAAGCAATGGCGGAATATTTAGGCTAAAGTTAAACAAAAGTTGGAGTAGGCAAATAGACTGTATAAACAGGCTACTGATGAACATCGTCGTGAGCAGATTTTTGAGGCGAGTGATAAAGTGATGGTGTTTTTGCAAAAGGAGAGGTTCCCAGTTGGTATTTATGGCAAGCTGCAATCATGCAAGTATGGCCCGTATAAGGTTCTGAAGAAGATTAACAACAATACCTATATGATTGATTTGCTGGATAGTATGGGAATTTCTAAGAAATTTAATATGGTGGATTTTTCCCTTACTACTCTTCTGATGAACCTTTGTATCAAGACCTTCCAGGTAACCCGAGGTAAAGTTTTTGTCAAGTCAAGGGACTAGCATGGAGTGTCTATTAGATGAGTTCATGAAGCGGGTTGATCGGGCGAAATCGAAAAAGAAATCTCAAAAATAGGCATTAAGCGAACCCTAACTTTCGAAGGCCATAACTTTTGCTGCGGTAATCAGAATGACTATTATAGTATTGTCATTTTGAAGCAAATTTTATGCTTCTCAAGTTTCATAAGAGATTTGCTTTCTATGACTTCAATTTTTGGCTAAAAAATTCATCATTTTAAGGGTATCTAGGCTTTTAAAGTTTCTGTTGATTTTGTTTTCCAGTTATTTTTTGTTTCCTAAATTATTTTAGTTTAGGATTTCTTTGTAAGCCTATAAATAGGCTTTTTTTGCTATTATGATACAGCCTATCAATAATATTGAAGTAATTTTAAAGCATTTTGCTTTCTTCTATGAGTGGATTCTCATTGTTTCTTTGATTAAGCGTGTTGCTTGATCAATTTTTTTTTTGTTGCTGTGTCATGATATGCTCTTTTCCTATTAGACTATTATGATTTCTACTTTTCAATTGAATTTGTTTGTCCATTGTTACTTGTTTGTATCTTTGAATTTCTAGATTTTTGGGAGGTTCTATTTGTATTTTATATGTTAGATAAGTTTTGATGCACTTATTGTAGAAGTTGAAAGGGGTCAATAGTCTTATGAGTAATACTGGGTTTGAAACTATAAGTTTTCTCATTTCTTCCCTTTCTCTGACAATCTGTTTTATGTGACTTAAAATAAGGCTAAACAAGTAAATATTTTGCTGCTATTGATGGTTCCCTCTTATGATATTGTTTTCTTCTATTCCTTCTTATAGGGAAATCATGATTCACACATGGAAAAAAAAACAATGTAGAATATTGAATTGTTTTGCTTTAACAACAATGGCTTGTAGTGGGCTTTAGGCTGCTGTAGTTTGAAAAATGGTAGTCCTAGTGAGATGGCAGCAACGTAAGATGTTTGGGTGGCTATATCGGCCAAAAGATTGAAAGAAAATGGAGGTAGGGATAAGTTGCAAAGGTGGAACCAATTACTTCAGGTTGGGGACGACAATGAATCAGAGGAGGAGCTGAGGGAAAAGATCAATTTCTGGTTTTAATTTTTTTTAGGAAGTTGCCAAGTTGGAACTTGGAATGAATGAGAGCAAGAAAGTGTTAAATTTTCATGTTAGGCATACTTTGGGTGGGAGAAAGAAAATATAGGGATTAAAGTTGGTATTTTCCTCAAAATTCTATTAAATTTAATTGTGAAATTGACAAAATGACGATGATTGAGATAAAATCTAGTAGGTTAGGGATTTTAAAAGGATAAAATGAAAGTTATGAATCTGTTTGGAACAACATGAAAACGTTAGGGATCATAAATAAATTTTACTCCACACACACACAGATGGAAAATCTAGTTAAAATCCACGTTCGTAAAGGTTGGATGATGTTAGTGTTAATGGAATCCGGTGACGCCTTCACTCACATAACGAACTAACTTGGTCTGATCTTAAAACTAGTGGCATCCAAGTTCTAATTTCATAAATAACTTGTGTAAGTTGATAAAGTTTATTGGTTATTGCCTTGGGCCTACCTAATTTATTGGTGTTATGTTTTGCCCATAAATCTATTTAAAATGTCTACTTTTGCTCCTCATCGGATCAAAATTTGTTGACTCAAAGCAATTACTTGATATCAACTTTTGAAATATTTCCACTATTGTAAAAAAATTAATAATTATTTTATGGTAAATTTAAACCATAAAATAATGTTTTTGGAAAAAATTCATATTTAATAAATGATTTAAATATTAGTTATTTCTTTTTTTAAAAAAAAAGTTAATTGGCCAAAATATTTTTTTAGCCCATCAACTCAGTTGACCAAGACATTTACCTTCTGAACATGAATTGGGCCAACTCAACACCCCAAAACTTGTTTAAGTGGGCCATTCATCATTTTAATTGACATATGCGGATCACTTGATAAAGGAGAAGCTCACGGTATTTGCAAATGTTCGCCTACTACAAGAGTAGATAAAACAAGTGAGTGTCAACAAATTCAATTCATTTGGGAAATTGGGAATTTTGACAATTGAAAACCGTAGAAAACCATTCTTGTGTCACTTAGCTTTTAGTTTTCCCCAGGCAATTGCTTTGTCTCCCTTAAGCAACGTCATAGGTCTAGCAACAATGTATAGTCATGTTAAAGTCTAATAGTAAGGTTCTATCGTGTCTAATTAGTGTCTTTCTACTTCTAGAGGTTGATATGTTTCATTAATCAAATTATGTGCATTTGATTTTTTTTCCCTTTGTAAGTACAATAAATTTAGTTTTGAATTAATTTGTGTTATTTTTTTGCCATTGTTTACTATGTTTAAAGTTTTCTAGGAATTAAGTTCGGATCTCCTATTGAATTACGTAGCATTTTGCAATTGTACATGGGTTGCTATTTTAGGATTATGAAGTTCAAAAATCTAAATTGAGCTGTTATCAATGCCTTCAGACTACTTAGTGGCATCATCTAGGTTTGATATAGAAGTGTCAATTTACAAATGCAACCATCGGTTGTCAAGGGGTCCAACAAAACAAGAATGAGATAACTTGGAAAAAAGATGCTTCCGCTGTCAATTTTATGGCTTATATGCTTATTTTCTTTAGTTTTTTTTATTTTTAGTTGAATTTGAAGAGTTGATAATTGAAATCCTTACATGCATTTGAGTATGGTTTTTATCTAAATGTTTGTTAAATTTGTAGAGTTGAT
Source organism: Aquilaria sinensis (assembly GCA_005392925.1). Taxonomy (NCBI): domain Eukaryota; kingdom Viridiplantae; phylum Streptophyta; class Magnoliopsida; order Malvales; family Thymelaeaceae; genus Aquilaria; species Aquilaria sinensis. The sequence goes on along the minus strand of SMDT01003246.1, from coordinate 336,957 downwards.
ATTGAATTCCCTATGCATTTTAGTGTGGCTATCTTCTAATTGTTTGTGTAATTTGCAAAGTTGATAATTTGGGGCTGCCTTGAACTCGTGTTTCCTTATCTTTTGTGAAAACCCTAACATTTTCTCGCTTTGCTTGTGGCTAGAAAATGTTCACAGTTGGTGTGAGCTCATTTTCTATCACATGAAAAGTACATAACAGTCAAAGGGATTAATTGACCCATTTAAAAAAATTTAAGGGCTAAGTTGGCCTAAATTGAAGTTCAGGTAGGGTAAGTCATAAGTGTCCTGGTTAACTGAGTTGAATGAGTGTTTTGGCCTAGTTAATAATATCAGTGGTTTGTCTAGGCAGAAAATGAAATTGTGGTCGACTTGGATTGAATAATAGGAATTAGATGTTTATTCGTGGAATTGGTCATAATAAAGTGGCTCATATAAGATATAACCGAACTCGATCCTTTGTTCGCGTCTCCCCCTGGTTTTCCCTCTGTTGGTTTCCGCCGGCTGTTGCGAGCCATTGCGCGTAGTACTGGTAATTCATTGTTTCTTCTTGGCATAAGAGTGATTTTTTTTTCTTTTTCCTCCAATCGATATGCTTCGGTTATAGCTGGTAATGAAGGGGGTCCATTCGTTGCACTTAGTAGCTACTATCAGAAATCCCAAGTCCTATTTCTGTTGCTTCAACAAGGTAATTCGTAGAAACTCAGATCCACCTGTTTTCTTACTTTATTATGCATCAAGGTTTTTGCTTTCTCACTGCCCTCCAGCAACCCATCCCCCCAATTTGGTGCAATTTTCAGTACCCAGTAACCCATTTCTCGCGATTGGATCCAATCCACGCCCCATTTGTTCGGAAGCTATCTTCTTGGATGATGGGCAAAAATGTTTACAAACCGAGGTTGCTAAGTTGTATGGAGCTGTAATTGATAACTCGCGCCCCTTTGATAAGATGGAGGAAGCACTTGATCAGCTAGGTGTCACATTGACTGCCCCTTTAGTTCGGGAGGTTCTGGGCAGGCTTCATCTCGAGCACAAGATAGCTTTTAGGTTCTTTACGTGGGCAGGGAAGCAAGAGAGCTATTGCCATGAGGCCCGGGTATATAATGATATGATTGACATATTGTCTGCTACAAAGCATAAGGTGAAGCAGTTTCGAGTTGTTTGTGATATGCTGGATTACATGAAGAGGAATAAAAAGAACGCTGTACCTGTTGAAGTTTTGTTGTTGTTGTTGAGCAAGTACACACAGAAGTATCTAACACATGTTCAGAGATTTGCTAAGAGGAAGAGGATAAGAGTGAAGACTCAACCGGAGATTAATGCCTTCAATGTGCTGCTTGATGCATTATGTAAGTGTAGCTTGGTTGAGGATGCCGAGTTCTTGTTTAAGAGAATGAAGAGTAAGGTAAAACCTGATGCTAATACATACAATATATTGTTCTTTGGTTGGTGTAGAATTAGGGACCCTAAAAGGGGAATGATGATTCTTGAAGAAATGATCCAACTGGGTCATACTCCTGATAATTTTACATATAACACTGCCATAGACACCTTATGCAAAGCTGGGATGTTGGATGAGGCCTCCGAACTTTTTGAGTTTATAAGGACAAATGGTTCAACATTTTCTTCTCCCACTGCAAAAACTTATGCCATTATGATTGTGGCTTTGGTCCAAAATGACAGAATGAAAGAAGGATTTGAACTTATAGGCCATATGATTAACAGTGGCTGCCTGCCTGATGTTTCAACATACAAGGAATTGATTGAGGGAATGTGTTTGGCTGGGAAGATTAAGGAGGCTTACAAGTTTCTTGACGAGATGGGGAAGAAGGGCTTTCGAGATGATGTAGTTACCTACAATTGTTTTCTCAAAGTTCTCTGTGATAATAGAGATAGTAATGAAGCACTTCGGCTCTATGAGAGAATGATTGATGTAGGTTGTTTGCCTAGTGTGCAGACGTATAATATGTTAATCTCAATGTTCTTTGAGATGGGTGACGTGGATGGTGCATTTGAGACTTGGAATGAGATGAACAGGAGAGGTTGTTTGCAAGATACAGAGACATATTGCGTGATGATTGATGGCCTTTTTGGCTGTAATAAAGTCGAGGATGCCACCTTCTTTCTAGATCAGGTTGTATACAAGGAATTGAAATTACCATATGAAAAATTTGATTCATTCTTGATGCAACTTTCAGTGAATGGTGACCTACGAGCCATCCACAAACTTTCTGAACATATGAAGAAGTTCTACAATCCTTCTATGGCAAGACGTTTTGCACTTAATCAGAAGCGAAAGAGTATGAGTTTAAGAGGAAAATAAGAAGATATGAACGTTCCTTTGGAGCATTTTTTATTTTTTCGTGTTAGCTCCAGAAACAGCCGAGTTTCGGTGGAGAAATTCAAGTATTCAGATTCACAGAATTCCTGAAGAGGGAAAAGCTATATTAATGGCTTGGTAATGGCTTGGTAATCTTGTTGTGAACACCATGCCTCACAATGGTTCACACGGGCAAAAGAATGGCATGCCTGTATGTATGGACATACTTAGTAAGACAGCATATTGAGCTCTGATGGATTATCTGTTCTGGAAGGGGTTCTGTGATAATCTTCAATTCCCTACAAATTGATGCTCAGTCGGGATACAGTACAGGACTTGAAAGATGAGAAAAACTAGCTGAGCTGGCAAAGTGGTCGTTGCAACTTGCAGTCCCAGAGCAAGGAACTCATGTAGCACTGTTTATTCTCGTAAGTCATGATGTTTAATGCCTGTCATTCCACCCTGTAGCCATTTCATGCTACTTTATACTAATCAAAGGGATGCAGACTTGTTTAGCTGCTTCAAGAACTTAGCCCCTGAATGTCTTTTGGGAACCATTTTTGGTTTTCATGCTCTTGTGACGTCCAAATCCCATAATCAGCTTAAGATGAGACCTGAAAATATCTAATAATGGTGTTATCCACGGTCAGAAGCACAGATTGATATGATAATGATTAACTGTTGGTATCATCACTGAATGTATGATGAAATCAGATTGGTCATAGCAATTCTCTGGTTGTCTTGAGGAGTCGGTGTGAGAGTTCTAAAATTTTATCAGGTTTACTGTTTTCCAGCAGGCTCAAACCTGTCGGAAATCTGTGTTTACCAAGTGCTAGTGCCCCAACACCTTCACAATCGACTTTAGGATCTCTTACAAGAAAACGGACATGAATTATGTAAAAGGTTGGAGCTGAGGGTTTAGCAAAATATAAATTTTATGGGGGCTTACTTCATTCACTCTAGCGCTTCATGCTGTCTCCAAAGAAATCACAACATTATTTTAGCTCTTAGCAGTCTCTAGTCCGCTGGTATCCGGGATCAAATTGGATCTGGAGCTAAGATTCTTGGATGATCTCTAAAATGTTCGAAAACTGCATTCTTGAGAGGGAAACGAACACTTTGAACATCAGAAGAATCCGTCATTTAAACATTCACTATACATACGTCCAGAAGCCGCAAGCTCAAATCAAATTAACTAGATTTCGACTCTGCCCGTTTCAGAAATGGAAACAGAAAATAAAAACAATATAAGTGATCACCGTGCTAATCCTCTAGCAAGGGCATGTATACCGTTCCTTCTCTTGACCAAAATTCTAAATCAATCACATTCTTGGAAAGTCGTCTTCCCTACTCTCTCTTTCAAGTGGCTAAGCAGATGGAGGATTGGGGATTGTTGAATGCAAGCAAATTTGAGAGCCAATTAGATTCATTCTGCAACATTTCCAATTAGAGTCAAGCTTTAGCTAACTCTGAAATCCAAAAAATGCTTCAACTTCTCCAGCAGTAGCTCTCTAGTCCCAAAGACGGGTTTCTCACCGACAATCCAATCTTTGTCGAGCTGGCCACCCTTTGCACTAGCAAGCATCTCCCTGTGGAAAGCAGACACTATGATGTATATTGAGGTCTTCAGAACATCAGCCATTGCATATGCTCTCGAGTATAGTCGCCCACTTCTCCTCTTAACAGTTCTCACATCTTTCTTCCCCAAGCTCAATGTTGCCCATTTGATGCTGGCAGGCCCCATCAACTGGTGAGCAGGTTGCAAACTGGTTCTTTTCCCCATTAATGCTTCAACAGCAAGCAAGCACGAAAGGAGAGTGGAAAGAACAGCAGCATTGCTACCAGACAGTTGGGCCACGCCAAACCTATCCTCACTGTGTGAGCATGCAGTCAAGGATGCAGCTGTTTGAGCACACCATGCATATAGCTACAAAAACAGAAACTAATACCAATCAGTAGTCAATAAAAAATACTAACTTTTTTCCTCTGGTGTTTTAAATAATCACCATCTAAACATTCTGCAATTGTTACGAAAACCATCTGCTTGACCTGCCGATTCCTGTTGTTAGGAAGTTATTATACGTTTCCCAAAACATGCCTGAAGATTAAAAAATATAGACGGTAGGAAAAAGGGAAATACATGTCAGGCTGTAGCTTATCCATGAAACAAGAATGCAATGAATGAAGGCAGCATTTCTCTGTCCCCATACTATAAAATCTTTTATGAACAAGAGCAAAATTGTTTATGTCAGGATCATAGCTTGACTGAACACCGGCCACTATCATATGTGATAACAGTGGATCACAAGCTACCAATACCAGGAGACTTGGAGTTGTTTCCCAAAACTAAGAATTTAATTTCTATTTGCTTCCAAGAAAAAACTTTTGATTTATAGAAGCCTTACACTGTCTGAGTTAACAACAAAGAAGCAATTTTCCAATACACCGTATATTTCTCAGCTTCATGTTATCCAATTCAGTCATCAACCAATGTGTGAAGCACTTATTTTCATTGTCAGTAAGCCTGATTTCAGTTCCAGCTGAAACTTTACTTTCAAAGACAAAGAAAATCTGGTTTTTCCCTACATTATTAAGAAACTGCACTCTCATATGACAGAACATACAACAAACATAAATGAGTTAACTAGGACATGCAAATGTGAACTGTATCCAGAATGGCACCCATTTGAAGGTTTGAATAGGTCTATAGGTCATGTAAATATTCATGGCATTTCAACAAGATGTCAGACATTTGCTCTAATTTTTTTTTTTAAATCCTTCTAGTTTTATCATGCAATAACATTTATGGAGGAAAAAAATAGTACATGTAAACAACTGAAACAGAAGTGCACGGGCGCAAACTACTCCCATACCTTGAAATCGTTCAGTGGTTGAAGACACTTCAAATCAAAGCCTACATCAGCTGGTGGCTGCAACTGCTTAGATATTACGTGGCCCTTGTCTGAACAGCCTTCTATTCCTTCACGCAACTTTGATGCCAACTGTTCCAAAGGTCTCAAGCACACAGCTACAACTCTTCTGTATGTTTCACATGATTCTTCAAAGAAGGCGGCTCGGCGCCATGAGTCAACATTATTCTCGCAGACCATGCATAGATCTAAGTGAGCTAGATACTTCACAAGAGAACTTGAAGAACTCTCCTCTAAAGCAGCAAGAAGAGGTTCAGTTGGATTTGCTTCTGCTGCTGCTGACCCTTTTGATGGAGCAAATACCAACCGTTTTGTGTGTATTACCTGTATCGCAACAGCAATACAAAACACCAAATGTATGAATAAATGCATCTCTTGGAAAGGCTGTGAAAACCACAAAATGGGGATGGTGTGGTGTGTTTGATGGTGGTGGTGGCATGGCTGCAGTTTGGGGAGGGAAGGGAGAAGCTGTAAGTCTGGATTTATTTATTATTTATCATGATGGCTCACCATTTTTGGGAATTGGAAAGCATATGAAATACTACTAAATAGCCTAAGGAGAAGTTTATATCTGAATTATTCAATAACCTACGCACCTGGTAAAAACTGAGGACTCTAAACTTCCATGATGGAATGATAAACATAACTGAACTTAAGCTATTTCTACAGCACATATTAGACTACATATACAAATTGAAAGAACAAATACTTGCTTAATACATGAGAACCATGTATTTTTGATGGATCAAGCTCTAAGGATGTCAGACCACTTCATACTCTTCACCAATCTGGGAGCTACAGAAGCACCAATTATACCTTAAAGACTACAAAGCATTTTGAAACCTCACAAATGAACTTCAAACAAGATACAGAGAAGCTAATTAGTCGAAACCAAGCCAGAGAATACTTAGCTGCTAACACACCCTAAACTCGATTTGTAAGCATTTCCAGGAAGGTTGCAAGCAAACTGGAATCAGAATATCCTAATCCCAAAGGGAGAACACCTTTACAATTAATGTCCCCTTTTCTTCTATCCAGATTGCTGAAAGTAAATCATTAAAGTGAAAAGTCACTGTATAATAAGCCCCTCATGGGACAATTCTTCAAGAATTCAGCTGGATGGATTTATGTGCATTACCTATTTTGCAGTAAAACAATAGGGATAACTGTAGGGAGCTAACCTGATGCAAATGGTGACTTAATTCCCAACATAGAATCACAGCGAAGCTTCCCAGATAAAAAATTATCTGGTCAATAATGAACCTTCCCACTGTAAGCTGAATCTTAAACTGCGGCGGCAGAAGAGCTACCAGAGGTGCTGAAATCAAGAAAGCCATACCAGAAAGCTTTAGGGCCAGTCTGATAGCTGACGGCAGCCCCATTTTGAAGCTGTAGAAAAGGGGACGCTGTTGATGGGCAAATTAAGTCAGTATCCATTAGTATTAAATGATAGATTCCGTTCCCCATAACCAGAGATGGCAAAAGTCCAAAGCTGCCATATGCTTATATCTAGATGAAAATAAAGCACCAAATCAGTAGAAAAATCAAAATTTCAGCTTACCTGAACTATAGGGAACTCCAGAATCCATCTCTTCTTGTACACATAAAAGCACCCATAAAGCAGCCCAACCACAAAACCCCTAAACCCAACTCTGCCGATGATCCTCCCAAGGTCGGCGTGAAACCCACCTCCCCAGCAAACTGAAACAACAGCGACGAATCCCGCGAGGGCAGCAGCAACGACAAGAAGCAGAAAACTCAAGGAGGCCTTAGCCTTGGGTCGGAAATCAGAGGACGAAGTAGGAGAGACGATAAAAAGGAATCGGACGAAGAAAAGAGCCAGCTGGAGCAGCGAGGCCGGGTGAAGGGCCTCCGGAGAAGAGACGAAGGAGAGACAAATGGAGAAGAGAAGCTGGGAAAGGTGGAAGGTGAAGAAGGTGAGGAAGGCGAAAACAATTGGAGCTTTTGTTGAGGAGGAAGCTAAGGGACCAAGAAAGAGGGTTTTGAGGAGCAGGAAGACGATGGTGGAGGGGATGGATTGCCAAATCAGAAACCCTAGAAACCGATTCTTCACAATCGTTTCTGCTGCTGATGACATTTTTGGCTCTCTGCTTGCTGTTGGCTATCTTTTCTGATCAAATCAAGGGTTTGGGTTTTGAGGGTGGCTTCGTTTTGTGACCGAGGAAAGTTTGCGCGGCGGGAATATGCTTCTACAATCGTATGGGCAATTTTCATTTAAATTTTCTCTTTTTCATTTTAGAATCCATTATTCAAAATATTTACTTAATAAAAAATTTACCCTTTTTTTAATTAATGCATCATATAATACATTATCTACCAAAAGACTTTGAAGTGTGAACCTCTCCATTTAGGCCCTGTTCAGTTTTAGTGCTATCAATTTATGTTAGAGTTTTTTATTATTTATTAACTATGGAGATCAAATTATTGAAAACAAAAACTAAATAATAAGAGGCTTAAGAATTTTAGCTTTGTTTAGAATTTTGTTTTAATTTTCCTATCTATTTAAGGTTTGTGTGTAACCTATAAAAATATGAGAAAAAAGTTGATATAATGATGAGACAATATGTGAGAATTTTCAAGAATGAGAGAAGTTTAAAAGAAAGGAGAAATAAGATGAGAAGTTTTTGCGTTTCTCATAGTTTATAATTATGTGAAAGAAGATATAGAAGTCATTAGTAATATGCAGATGATTAATAGGCTAACGTGAACACCAAGAGCATACTTTTACTGTAATATATATATTTTGTCGTTGTAGATTTATCTCATTTGTAAATGTAGGTTAATTAAGAGCCGAATTACGTTAAATTTGTGTTCACTTGTTTGATCTTGTTTATTGTTATGTTACACATGATGGGTGACTAATATTTTTTAACATCTTGAATACCAAAGTTGTAAAGTTACCTTTTACCCTCTCCATTTTTCTCCAATCATTCCCTGAAACAAAAAAAGAATGATGTCTCGAGCTTAAAGGTGTAGACGGGTCAAACATTTATTGGTTATCTTGAACTCGATTTGAGGCTTATTGAGCTGAGCTTTATGAAACTCGAGCTTGAAAATGAGTCTAATCAAGTGCGTGCTTGTAAATACTCAGACCTTTTTGTAAGGGGTCTAACAAGCCTTTAATAATAACATGTATAAGACTTTAATTAATTAAATAATCAAAGAGTTATTATTGATTTAAACTGCTAAATTAAACATAATAAGTTATATAAAAGGCCCTTCATTTGAGTCTAATCGACTTCCAGACTTAGCTCGAGGCTTAAAATTTGGGTTTGAATAATTCGAACTCAAGCCCGAATAGCACCCCTTTACACCATACTTGAGCTATTCCATACTTTTGATTGTAAACTAGCATAGGAAGTATTAAACATCATACAAGAAAGTATGGGCACATGAAATTATAACTGCTTGGCTTTAACATCCAAGAGAGCATTATAAAGAAATTTCATTAACAAATGGAAAGGGCAAGCTCATTTAAACTGTAATAGATTGCTGGTTTGGTTTAATTATTTAGCTAAAGATATGAAAATAATGGTGACAAGATAGTGTTGTCGAAGTCTATATAATGGCTTTCCCAAATTATCAATATTCAAAGGTGATCCTTTATTTTTGTAATATTTATATATATAAAATCTCACTTGGTTCAAGCAACTCTGCATTCCTATACAATTATGTAGTATACGGTAGGGGCGTAGCTGGATGTCAAAAAATGTTTGGAACAACATGCTCTACACTAGACATTGTCTGACCACTCCACTCACTTGCAATTTACAATAACCAAAAGTGGTACCAGAGCATTTTAGATAGGGGTGAAAATGGACCGGCCAAACCCGAGTTTATTGGGCCCGAGCTCGACCCCTTTATTGTTTAGTACCACCCAAGTTTGAGCTCAAATTGCTTGAACCCAATTTTTCTAGACTCGAGCTTGACCTAAAAGCTTGTAAGACTCGAATGACACATATAAATCTTTAGTATCATATCTGCAACTTAGATAAAAGAAGGAGACCAAAACTGCAATTTTCAATATAAATAACAAGAGAAGAAAAAATAACAGAATCTATCCTAGACTTTCTAATCCTTTCCTGTTTTACCCTGAGTTTGAAAACATTATAAATGAGCCATCATCTTCCTCAAGCCGTCGATTGAGGAGCCACTGCAGCCTCTGCCAGCTGCCGTATCATTTTCTGCGCTTAGGAAAATGACCTCAACTTCATCCCTCAGTCCCAAACCCAATCCAACTCACAAGAGCTCGTGGTCACGGTTTTAACGATAATGGGTTTGGCAGTGGCAGCGGCTGGGAAAATCACTTCCTCTGGCGGGTTAAGCTCTATAGGACTCATTTCGTGAAGCGTGGATAAGAAGGTCTCATCTATTTGGCCTCGGATAAGAAGAGTGTCTTTAGCTAGATTTGGGGAGGGGGAGAGATTAGGCTGCTGCGTCACTGCGGATCTACTACTTCGATCAACTCGTTCAAGATCAGCCGCTGGCCTGCCGCCACAACCAATTCCGGAGGACGCGCCCTCGCCAGAACCCAGAAAGCTCCCACCAGTTGTCATCGTGGTAGAAAGGTTATCGATATTGCTGGAAGCCCCCGAGATGAGGAAGATGCCAAGTAAAGAAGTGCGAGCCTCTTGAATCTCAAAGAAGCTGAGGCTTGCTAGGCCCATCATCACATGGGTCGGGTTCTATCAGGCTCGAGCTTGGCCTTAAAATATTTGGAGCACATTTTCCGACTTGAGCTCGATCAGGCTCGGCTCGAAAAGCTTTAACTCGAGATCAAGCTCGAGCTACATGAAAAAAGCTTGGCCCTTCTTCATCCCTAGTTTTAGGACCTAAACAATCACAACATGCTAACAGTAAGTCAAGTTGCGTGTGTAAAAACTCTAAGCAGACCATGTTCATCTTTTTCCATCTGTTTGAGAAATAGGTGTTGCTAGCTTAACATTTATTTGTTCTTTTGTTACAACAATACAAACAGAACAAGTGAGCGGGGCATATGAAAAAACATAAAGCAAGCAACTCAAAAGCCAAAATGTATCATGTCTCTAAAAGTAACACTGAGGAGTCTATAATTGAGCGATGTGAATGTTTTGCCAGACATAGTAGCACATAAACTTTCAAATTCTAAGAACCAAAAGTAGTAATAAGAGTGAATTAAGACCTAAACAATCTCAATGTGTGCTACATACCAAGTCCGATTGTGTATGTTAAAATCTAAGTGAACCAAGTTTTTCCGTTCCACCTTATTGAGATGTAAGGTGTCGCCTATAGAACTTCCTTTGTTCGTTGCAATAGTAGAAAGAGAACAAGAAAGCAAGCATTCCAAATAACATGAAGCAACTCAAAATCCATAATTGAGCCATTTTAACATTCCCTAACTGATTTCAAGTGGAACCTAAGAATCATCAGTTTAAAATACAATTAGAATATATAAGCCTGGATACGCAACTTGAAATCATAAGTACAGATTAATTTAAGTTTCCAAGACTTTAATGATTGGCATCACTTACTTGGACTTTAATATCATAGTAGCAACTAGCCAACCTTAAGTAGCCAAGCTAATGCAAGATCTCGGCATTGGGGTCCCTCTCAATCACCACATAGCAACCTGAACGTCACCTCTTCTGCTAGGTTACCTGACCACGACCTGGCAACCTTCCCTATTTGGATCTCAGCGGAAAGATGTTTGGCCCAATCGAACAGTTGGCAGGAGGCAGCGAACGAAGTAGGGGGTGAGTTGGTTGAGCTAGATGACACATCTGAGGTAGGCAATGTCCGTCGTCAATGGTGAATTTGAAGAATTTATTGGGTTTGTGGTCGTGGGAGGTTACACTGCCCAAGGTTTCGACGCACCACATGGGCTTGCCCTTCCAGAAGAATGATTGGCGATCTGAAGAGACATCTAAAGAAAGGTAATTGAAAGAGAGGCGCTTTACGTGCGTGTTTTGCTACACGTGATCCATCAACAACACAGGCACCCCGCAGAACGCTGACTCTCGGAGAAGCCTTCCATTATATTGGTGGGAAATCTTTCTTTGACTTCTCTATCTCTACCTCGCAGGCTATAGAGTATAATTCCTTTAGTCAAAAGTTTGATTAGATGATTAATCCTCAAAATTCTTGATGTAAGGCAAATAAGGCTAGAACCAACAGAGAGAACACAAAGAGAGAAGAAGAAGAAGAAAACCAGGGGAAGGGAAGTTTATTAATTTAATAACATAAAAAAACTGTCCCCAAAAGGTCTTGTTTCCCTTATTTATAGGAGGGGAAGCATAAAGGAAATAAATAGAAAAAGAAAGAAATAAACTATTAAAATAAACAAATAATCCAGCAATATATAGGAGAGCAAGGAATCCTAATTAAAATTTACTTCTAATTCTACACCTAAAATAAGTTTGCCTAAAGCCTTTAGGTACTGTATCATTCTCCCTTGGTTGAAAGAAACTCGACTCCGTCGAATGTGACTGCAAATACCAATCTAACAGCTCTAGGTCCATCTCATGAAGGTCCTCCTCAAACATCCAAGTAACATCTGAAGGCGGGCGTCCTTTTCATTGAACTACATAACGACCACCACCACCAATAGTAGAACTCAATAGCTCATTATCAAGAATGTTGTCAATCTCATCCTTTGGCTTATAGAACTGAGGAGTCTTTGGGATAGGTGTTCCTGCAGAAGGTCCACTTGACAAAACAGGAGGCTCAAAGGTGCCTCGATAAGGTGATAAATCTTCCACATTAAAGACAGGACTAATATTAAGTTCAGCAGGGAAATCAAGCACATATGCATTTGGTCCAAGCTTCTTTAAAACAGAAAACGGGCCCATGGCTCGGGCATGTATCTTTTTAAAATTAGTTTTTGCTAGTCGCTCAGGCCTTATGCGAACCATGACTTCATCACCAACATTAAATTCCTTACCCCTATGATGCACATCAGCAGCAAGTTTATAGTTCAAATCACTCATGGCAATCTTTCGTTTAACCTTAGCATGCAAATCATGGATATGTTGGGCAAAGGATTCAACAGATTCAGAAACCCGAAAGTGAGGGGGAAGAGGAACTAAGTCAAGGGGAGTGCGAGGCTTGTAGCCATAGACACACTCAAAAGGGCTCAACCCGGTTGTCTTATTGACAGAGTTGTTATAGGCAAACTCAACATTAGACAACAATAAATCCCATGTACCTTGTTTTTCACCAATAATACATCTAAGCATGTCCCCAAGACTACGATTAACAACCTCTGTTTGGCCATCAGTTTGGGGGTGAAAGGCGGAAGAGAAAAGCAAGTTGGTACCACACAATTTCCAAAGGGTCTTCCAAAAATAGCTCACAAATTTAACATCTCTATCAGACACTATGAAATCTGGTAGCCCATGTAACTTAACTACCTCCTTAAAGAACAACTTAGCAATATGGGAAGCATCATTTTGTTTACTACAGGGAATGAAATGAGTCATTTTGGAAAATCTATTAACCACAACCAAGATGGAGTCATGACCTCGATCAGTCCGAGGTAATCATAACACAAAATCCATGCTCAAATCTTTCCAAGGGGCGTGTGGCAGTGGAAGAGGTGTATAAAGCCCAGTGTTCTTCTTTTTAGCCTTAGCTAATTGACATGTTCAACATCTAGACACAATTCTCTCCACGTCTTTCCTTAATGAAGGCCAATAAAACCTATCCTCAACCAGTGAAATAGTCTTATCCCTACCAAAATGTCCAGCCAACCCTTCTGCATCTAACTCCCAAATTAAAAAATCTCTAAGTGAAGTACGAGGAACACACAACTTATTAGCCCTGAATAAGTAACCATCCCAAATAAGGAAGTCACTATACTCTCTCCTATCTCCACCACTAACAATTCAGTAGATTTCACCAAAATCAACACATGTTTGGTAGTCCTCCTTCATCCTATCAACCCACGGAATCTTAAAATTAAGCACTTGAAGGGTGTTAATCATTTTGCTAAGCCCATCAGCTACCTTGTTTTCAACACCCGACTTATGCTTAAGTACAAAGTTGTATTCACTTAGAAAGGCACACCACTTAGCATGACGAGAGTTAAGCTTCTTTTGAGAACTAAGGTACCCTAGAGCTTGATGGTCAGAGTAGAGGATGAACTCCTGAGGTAAAAGGTAGTATCTCCAAAACCTAAGGGATTAGACCACAACATAAAATTCCTTGTCATAGGTGGAGTACCCCTGCTTAGGCTCAGAAATTTTTTCACTAAAGAAAGCTATAGGATGACCTTCTTGACTAAGGACACCCTCTACCCCTACCTTGAAGGCATCACAAGACACCTCAAACACCTTACTAAAGTCGGGATGCCAAAGCACGGGGGCTTCAGTTAACCTTACCTTGATTTCCTGAAATGATTTAAAGGCTCCTAAGGTCCACCTAAATTCACCTTTCTTAAGACAGTCCAATATAGGAGTAGTGATGATGTTGAAAACTTTAATGAAATGCTTATAAAAAGTTGCTAGTCCCAAAAAACTTCAAACATCTGAAATTGTACTAGGTTCAGGCCACTCTCTAACAGCTTTTACTTTACTAGGGTCTACTTCAATCCCTTGTGCACCCACTATAAAACCTAAAAAAAGCACTCTATCCTGTAAAAAAATTACACTTCTTAAGGTTCACATACAGCTTAGACTCTCATAAGGTATCAAAAAAGCTAGCGTAAGTGACCAATATGTTCTTCTCTAGGCCGGCTGTAAACTAGGATGTCATCAAAGTAAACAACAAGAAACTTGCCTAGGAATGGTTGAAGGGCGTGTGTCATATCCCTCATGAAGGTGCTAGGTGCATTAGACAACCCAAAAAGCATAATTAACCACTCAAACAAACCATTCTGGGTCTTAAAAGTAGTTTTCCACTCGTCTCCCAGCCTAATCCTAATCTGATGGTAGCCACTATGCAAGTCTATCTTAGAGTACCACTTAGAGCCAGCGAGCATGTCTAACATGTCCTCAACTCTAGGTATGGGAAACCTATACTTAATGGTGATTTTGTTGATAGCCCTATTGTCCATGCACATTCTCCAACTACCATCACTCTTTGGTGCTAACAAGGCTAGGACAGCGCAAAGACTAAGGCTGTGCCTAATGAATCCTCTACCTAAGAGTTCGTTCACTTGCCTATTTAACTCTTCACGGTCTTTTGGGTTCAACCTGTAATGAGGAAGGTTAGGTAACTGAGACCTTGGGACTAAATCAATGGCATGTTGAATTTCCCTCATGGGCGGTAGTTCGAAAGAGAGTTCAGCATGTATGATATCAGAAAATTCCTATAAAAGATTTGAGATCTCAGCTGGGTGTATCGGCTGAGGGTTTGAGCCCCCAATCATAACCTCCTTTGCTACTACAGCAAACACATACCCATTTGTTAAGCTTTCTTGTAAAAATATCTTACTTTTCAGAAGCTGGATCGTGGCTCTTTTTGGTGCTGTTGTAGTTGGACTTGACTGAGCTACAGTATCCTTATGGTTTGGCCTAGCCGGATTAAGAATTATGTTCCTACCCTTATACCTGAATTTGCAGGTGTTGGCTCTCCCACGGTGAGTTACGTCAAGGTCATACTGCCAAGGTCGTCCAAGCAAAATATGGGATACATCCATAGGTAAAACATCACAGTAAACCTCCTCTGTATAATTTCCAATATGTAAAGGAACGCGACATCTCTCAGTGACAGGAATGGTGGTTTTGTCCATCCAAGCTACCCTAAAAGGTGTAGGGTGTGGTTCAGCCTTAAGGTTCAAATGAGCTATGGCTGCTTTAGCTATCACATTCATAGTACTACCCCCGTCACTCACTAGCTTACAACTACGCTCACCACACTTAATGAAGTGTGAAAAATGCTAGTTCTCTTCCAGTCATCATCCTTACTACTTACAAGAGCCTTTGTAGTAGAGAGCACGCACCTCACAACATTACAGTGTTCCTCAATTAAGGATAACCCATCAAGTTCACCTTTATCACTAGAGTACTCTACCGGGTCAACTACTTGGTCCTCGTCAAGGGGCTGGTCATTGGGTTCTTGGTCAATTACTAAGGCTCGGTGAGGACATCAGGCTGCAATATGACCTTTGCCATGGCAGTTGTGGCATTTGATATTTGGGTTCAGACAAGATCGATTAAGGGAGGCTGGAGAGTTCCTCTAAGTTCTTGTAGAGGAGTCTTAAGCAAAGGTTACGTATTAGGTTTAGGTAGGGTGTACCTAGGTTCTAGAGCGCGGTACAATGCGTTACCTTTAGATCTAAAATAGGTCTCTAGCCTTAACGCACGTTGGTAAGCTTCCTCTACAGTGTTAGCCATATTCAACTCAACTTCTCTCTTGATATCTCTTCTCAATCTGTTCACAAACCTACCCATAGTTTGAAACTCGATCTCATTGATGCCTACTCTTAACATAAGTTCATCAAACCTCTCCATATAACTAGACACGGTAGAAGTTTGCTTAAGGTTTAGTAGCTGGTCATACAATTGTCTCCTATGAAAGATGGAAAGATACTTCTTAATCAACTTTCACTTCATAATAGTCCATTGCCGAATTGGGGGTTCATTCAGGTTCTCGAGTGATTGTTCAATCCCACGCTAGTACTTCTTGGCTGGTCCTATCAGTTTCAACTTCACGAACCGAATCCACTCCATATCAGTCATGTGATACCAATCGCAATATTCCTCTAATTCTTCCAACCAATCCAAAAAATCATTGGCATCTAACTTACCACCATGGGATCGCATGTCCAGTTTGACCATCCTAGCAACTCCCCAATCTTCCTGAGGGTTCCTAAAGTTTCCCCGCCTATTTCCCTGGTCATAAGCTTGATCCTGAGGGAGTGTTCTAGGACTTTTCTTGTCTAAATTATGGGTGCAAAATTGTCCCCTATAGTTGAAAAAAGGTTTTTAGGAACCCTAATAGGCTGAGTGTTCCTAAACGGTGCAAAAGGAGTTTGTTGACCTACCCGGGCTTGGATTGAGTCGTCAATGTTTTGAGCAAAAGTGGGTTACCTTACAAATTGATCTTCTTCTGATTCATGGTTTTTTCCCTTTTCAGTCCTACCCAGTTGGTTGATGGCTTCTTCTATCCTAGTTAACCTATCTTCTAGACTCGACATCCTTTTATTCGTGACTTCAGGTTCGTGACTATGGTTGGAATCATGGAAATGGTTGCTATTCCTACCTTGGTTAGCCATGATATGCAAGCAAGAAAAAAAAGATTGCAATGAATAGCTTAAAAAAATAAATAAGCAATGATGCAACAGTCGAAGAGGTAAATAAATTTAATGCTACTGATGACTAGTTGCAAAGACTAGAGCAAACAAACAAAAACCCTTTTAGAATTTTTTTTTTAGAAACTTGGACTTATGCAAAGGATTGACTACCTAAAAATGAAATATAAGTAAAGCTAACTACAAAAAATTCAACAACTTAAAGAGGAGTTATCACCTACTACAAAATCAAAGTGAGAGAAATAGATTTTTTTTTGTGACTAACCTTCCCCAATCAAATGAACCAGAAATAATCTATTGCCCAAGCGAGTGATGAAGCGACAATATATTCCAAGTCCGACTAACTGCCCAACCGTTTGAAGACCAAACAAAAGATTTGTGTTGGACCAAAGAGACCACGCTATGTGAAGTGACGGCAGCAACAAATTCCAAGTCTGAGGGGATTTCGTAACTGACACGACTGCCCGTGCCCCTGCCCAGGAAGCCCTGTGAGAGTTGGTCTCACGGTGGATTGCAATTGGCTAGTTGTATATGTGTGCAGATTAAATCCCATGATACTAGTTTATTAACCTAAAATATGCAATATGCATGCTCTTATGCTTTGACTTAGTTTATTAAAACCATAAAACATTAAAACATTAACTTGGCCAAGTAATTTCTACACAAAAATAAGTACAAATAGCCAAAGCATACAAAAATCAACATTTATGTGAGTTTACTACACATAACAACTCGTGAGAACATTCATACATAAAGTAGACTAATGCCCTCACCCAAGAGCAATCCTAGAGTCAAGGACTCCTCATAACATAGACTATGGAGGCAAACTAAAGTACTGTATAAATACAAGACTCTACTGAGATCTCTTTACCCTAACTCCCACCTTGGATACACGTCCCAGTGGCGAGTCTCAAAAGTCCTTTGCCAAGTGCTACTAGGCTCTGCAGCCAAAGGAAGATACTAGTTAGTACTGTTACCTGACCAACAAGCCATCTAAGTACTTACGTAGACTAGAATCACAAGGATTCTCAACTGCCATACCTGTACACACAAAAGAGTACTACCACGATAATCCTTAACGATTACCCGGTCCAGCAACTTCAGGCTCTGCATAATAAAACCAGGGAGTGAGAATTCGACAATTCTTAGTAAGGGATCTTCAATGTACTTGCAAGAAAATTACTAGGACTCTTGTTGCGAGCTCACACAGCATAAGGGTCTGATATATGCACATATAACTAGGCCATAAGACCTCTCCTCAAGTAGTCCTCTTCACGGAGCATCACTCCACGCCTAGCGAGTTTTGATCACTAACCTGCTCCTAGCAAGCCGAAGCTTACTGAATGCAATCATGTAGCCTTCCCATAGTCGTTATGCAGGGGAATTATGGTGGAACTTTGTAGACTAGGCCATAGGGCCTCATTGTTGTAGACTAGATGAACAAGGTTTCACCTTGCAACCTCCTGGCTATGGCATGGCTAGGTTGCCAAGGGTTCTAAACCTCTCACCTGGGCTAGTAATACCTTGTTGTGATCATTGCAACATAGTTTCTTTTAAAACTTGCCTTCACTTTGAGTTAATATAAATCTAAAACTGGGGCATTTTAAATATTTTTAAAACATGGAGGTGATAGTACTCCCTCTTAGCTTCACGTGGAATCTTGAATCACCTCAATCAGACACCCGAGCGAAAAGTTATGTTGAAAACAAAATCGGGTGTCAAATGCTGTCTTGGCGACGCGTCGTGGGAACTCGTGGGGATTGACAACGCGTCGCCAAACCTGCAAAATACCCAGAAAAACTCTGGTTTTGCTGCTATGAACTTTGGACACTTCCTACACATATCAAACATGCTTGGAATGCCTCCAAATTTCATATACACATAGAACATGTTGCATAGATCACAACCAACTATCACAAGCCAATCCATGATGTCTTGTAACATCAATCCAATCTTCCCAATTCCTCTAGTCCACCACAATTCAACCAAAACGTTTACTTAATGCCATAGCTAAAAATACTCGAATTCTCCAAGCAAACTCAAGTTAATGGCATTCCATGAACTTAAAAACATATCTCCCTTACATCAACTCCAAGTAACAAGCAAGAATCAATCCCCTTTTCGTTCAACCAAGCTCCCAAAGTTCTACACAAGTTTCAATCCAAAAACAAAGCACAAACCATCAAAACTTCACTCTCTAACCACAACCCAAGCTCTAAACCAAGTAAATAGCATGAATTCAATCAAGAACACTTTGCTCACCTAGTTCAAAAACAAGGGAAGTAGGAAATGCCCTTCCAAGCTTCAAAAACATGGTTTTAAGCTTGAAATCTCACCTCGTTCAAAAACAGGGGAAGTAGGAAAATGCCCTTCCAAGCTTCAAAAACATGGTTTTAAGCTTGAAATGCACTCTTCCAAGCTTATATACTTTGAATTACCCCTCTTGGCACCAAAAACTCTTGATTCCAAGCTTAAATTGAGAGCAAAATGAGGGTGACAAGGCTGGAAACGGGATTATGGCAGCCATAGTCCACTTTCCCCTTCTTAAACCCTCACTTAACCCAAAAAATCCTCAAAGTATTAAGCTTGTTACAATTAAGTCCCCCATCTTTGTAACTTAGTAATTCTTGATTAAATTCTTGTTTATTTTTCAAGTTTGAGTTAAGATTGAAAGTTAAGTTCTAAAAATTCATTTTAAAACACTCGGGACTCATCCCAGCTATTCAGGATGTAAAATTACCATTTTGTCCTTGAACTTCGTTCAGTGCTTTATTCTTATTAAAACTTAGTGAATTTTGCTAAACTTCTCTATTCTTGCTATGTAAACTTGAATTAAGGTTCTAAACTTAATTTAAAACACTTTACATTCCTCAATTGTGCTTCCCACTAGAAGGGCCATAACAGCAACTACTGGGAACCTAGAGCAAACGATGGACTTGGGATTTGGACACAATTTGTGCTTGGTTATCCTTGTGTCAAATTGGCTTGCGGCTCCACAAAAAGTGTTGTGCGATTATAAAATTCAGACCTTGGCTCCAGGGTGTGCGAAACGGCAACAAGCGACAAGCGCACAATTAGGATTTTGGATTCTTTTGGCTCCTATTTCTTTCCATGAGAGGGGAAGTATAGGAATTTTCGACTCTGATACCAAATTTGATGTAGGGTAAATAGGGCTGGGCTAGAACCAAAAGAGAAAACACAAAAGAAAAGAATAAGAAAAAAATCAGGCGAAGGGAAGTCTATTAATTCAATAACATCAAAACAACTATCCTCAAAAAGTCTTGTTTCTCCTATTTATAGAAGGGGAAGCATAAGGGAAATAAAAAAAAAAATAAACTATTAAAATAAACAAATAATCTAGCAACAAATAGGAGAGCAAGGAATCCTAGTTAAAATTTACTTCCTAATCCTACGCCTAAAATAAATTTGCCAAAAATCTTTAGGTACTGCATCACTTCTTTGTTTCAGTTGCAAGCTGATTTAGATAATCTTTAGTTACCATACAATAAAATCAATACTTTTACAAAATAGTACTATGTTTCGTGTAACTTGAACTTGCTTTCGAAAGAACCATGGCCATAGAGTTGGTATAAAAAAAAAATCTATTGAAAAAAAAATAGTACTAAATCAACCTGCTTTGCTTTACCGAGCTCCAACTAAGATGATCAACTAAAAACTACTCATATCACATCAGATAAGAGAAGACTGTAGAAACGGAAGACATCCCAGAGGTTGCTCCATGCTTCATCAAACTTAACATTGATCATCTGATCGAAAGAGACTCATCCAACCATGGTGCGTTTTCGTCCCCTTTGTCTCACTGCAGTTCAACAAAATTGGGAAGTCAGGACAGGCTACGCAAACTAAATTAGATTGTCGTTGTACAAGAAAATGAAACCTTTAAGATACACGAAACATTGAGAAAGTTTGAGTAGAAGATCCTTTAAAAGGGAATGGTTAATTACAATTTGCTCCCCGGGGTTTACATAAAATTATACTTTACCCTCTCCTGTTTCAAAAATACACTTTGCTCCCTGCTTTTTTAATACAGTTCAATAGCAATTTCTAAAATCTTAATTTACATATTACAATAACCATTTTCTAGTAATTTCAATATGTATGATACTTGTTTTTATAGTTAATGGACATTTTAAATTTTCAGTTTTTTTTTTTTCTTTCTATAAGTGCAAAATAGTATTTTTCTTAAATGCCAAATAACTATAAAAAAAATACCTTACAGATTGAAATTGTTTGAAGAAGACTACTGCAGTCAAAATTAAGATTTCAAAAAATTGTATTAAAAAGGAAAGGGGACAAATTGTAATTAACCCAAAAGGGAAAGGCCAGCAAGGGCAATACTTGAAACGGCAATCCATAAAAGAAAATATTGGGATAAACTAAAACAAGTCGATAGCTAAAGGAATTACTAAAAACCTTACACACGAGAAAAGAAAGAGTGAGACAGTACAGAAGAAATTTGAGTAAGAAGAGCATGCCCTTACCTTGAGCCAGCTTGTTAAATGTGGATGACCACTGCTTTGAGGACTTCTTGTATGCAGCAAGTATTTGATCCATCTACACATGAACATAAGACCATCATGATCCATTATGATACAGGATCTCAGCCCAAAAGAAAACTTTCTGTTGGGGTTTTGAATTTTGCCAATATCTGCATGTAACTTGGAAGCACCTAAGCTTATATTCAACAAGAGTAATAGAACTTGAAAATGAAGCAGATTTCAAGTCACATTTTCATATTACTGACATTTCTAAATCAACTGAGCAAAGAAGACAGAATTGAAAAGGTGGAGTTCGTCAGCTTACCACATTCCCACACAAAGAATGCATTGAGACTAAAGCTCGTTCAAGAACATAAAGATCAACAGCTTTGTCTTCGGGAAGGGTTGATGTGAAGCTCAGTCCAAAATCAATGAGAACCTGAGAAAATAGTCATGAATTCATTTTTTGGGTAAATGAATCTATAAGATGCATTCACAAGAGAGTGGAGATGCTTGAACCTATCTCACATTTACTTAAATCTTTTGTTTAAAGACGTATATCAAGTGAAAAAAATAGCTCACCAATTGATTGGTAGCATCCCTGATCAACATATTGGAGGTGGTCAGATCACCATGAATAAGACCACCATCATGAAGCTTGCCAATTGCATCACCAATCTGAGTTGCAATGTCATTTAATCGTTCTTCAATGACACCTTGAGACCCAAACTGAAGGAAAATATCTTTTACTGAAGAACCTCCCACATACTCAAATGTCAGAGTGTGTAGTGCAGGATCCACAGCATAAAGAACAGGGGTGACAACCCCAAGTCGTCTTGCCTTTGTCATGCACCTTGCTTCCTGCATAAGAAAAGACATAAAGAAGTAGTTGAAGATGCTGAATCATTAGTTATACAGACATGACAGTCCAGTAGCACCGAGCTTTTGAAACTGACAGCATTCAAGCGCTTGAGAGTGAGCTTTGAATCCAAAGAAGGATGGCGGTATTTCTTTGAGAATCGCTCCTTAATAATGGACCTCCTTCCAACAAATACTGATTCAAAAACCCTCTGAAAAGAAAAGCACCAGAACATTTATGTGCATTGTCAGGACAAACAGCACCAAGAAAGATACCGACTGCGTTTCCAAAACAGATGATATAGGGAGAGAGCCTCAACTCACAGCCTCAGCTCCTTGTTTCAGCAATACGAGGGAGCCGTTTTCACCGTCAACCTTGGTTTCCATGGCAAATTGTGTAATGATGCCAAATTATTAACTTCACTGACAATAACGAATGGAAAAAAATACACCTAGCTCCTCCAGAAATGTCTGTAAGAAAACATAAAGATATTAGAAATCCAAAATCAAGGAACTGGGAAAAAATCAATTCATATGATGAAAACAGGATCTTGTCAAAACAACTCCAATTTCATTGAATTGGAAGGATTAATGGCTAGAAAGGTATCCAACAAAAACAGTAACAACAAAGAAACTTCTGTCTCAAAATGGCACGGGGTAGTCCTTCAAGTTTCAACATAAAATATCAATAACAAACCCTACTGCGAACCACTGGCCATCCCAAGCAATTACCCAACTCAGTTCCAAACTTTTTCTGGTCCCGCAACTCAAATTATAAGAAGATAAGACCATACTACGCAAGTATGAAGCAACTAAGGCCGCTGAGATCAAATTCATACATTATAATCATCACCAGCAGCAACACACATACGCACACCTACAGAAACACTTCAGTATACCTCAAATTTTAAAATTTTTTAATAGAAGACCCCATTAAAACACCAAAACGCCAACAAAAAGAAATAGAGAAATATGTGAGCAGCGAAATAGAAAAACCAGATAATTACCAGTGGCGGAGAAAGCAACTTTTAAGCTGAGTCCAAAATATCCAGGCCCTCTTCCACTCCTGTGGATTCGGAGAAGTTGGTGTTTGGCTGCTGTATCAGGGTTTTTCGTTTCTGGTGGAAGTCGTGGTGATGGAGGGGACTGTGGTTGAAGAACAGAGGAGAGCAGACCAATCTAAACGCAGCGTTTTGCATTATTTGTTAACCGTTTCAAAGAGGTCGAGTTTTTGCTTTTGTGGTTTTTTTTTTAACTGATCCCTCCGTCTCATTTAGAAACTTTGCCAGAGATACTTAAAAATTTGTTGGATTAGAGCCTCCGAGAGTTGAAACCGATCTGATCAATTTTGGGTTACAAACCTAAATTAATCGAACTAACCAAGTTAAACCGATTTCAGAAGCTCACCATGCGTTGACAATTTTTCCCTCAACTACCACAAAAACCAACATAAATGTGTGTCACATGGCAAATTATTGCCACAAAAATCTAAACAACTACCTCTACCAGTGTGTTAAGTTCAACTGAAATGTGTAAATTAGAGGAGCACATCACCACTAACTTGAACACAAACGCACTCCTATAAGCAAAATATTACAACCTACCATGGCCCAGCCAAGGTACAGATTACCAAACCAGACTTTTGTCAGATTATTTCTTTAGGCAGCAGCCACAACAGCAAACACATATACCAAGTACATATAAACTGTTAAATATAATGAGACTTTTGGGTGAGAATATAGGTGCAAAAGTAGAAAACACTACTTCCTCGAGATCATGGCTAAAGAATAGGTCAAATAAAAAATAAAATAAAATGACATCTGATCAAACATGACATATTTAAATGAATTACAACATCAATTCTTATAGGTAATAGTACTATAGTACTTAGGGATGTAAAAGGTTGAACTAACTTTAGTTCACTGGGTTTGAACTCAACCTCTTACATTATCAGTATTATTTGAGGTTAGGCTTAAACTTGAAATTAAATTTTAAGGTTCAAACTTAATCAAAAAGCTCGTCAAACTCAAATGAATGACCATTTACATAACTTTGTAATTGAAGCATTATTTATCATTCATGACAACAAAAACCCACATTCATGAACAACAATCTAAATACAAAAAGAACTAATTCCAACATTAAATTTTAGAACCAAGTCTGAAGCATAATAATAAAAAGAAAATGACAACCTGCCACACTATAAATCTGAAACAATAGAACAACAAAATTTCATTATCATGTTTTACAACATCTTGTCATTTTTCATTTGTTAACAATCTTTTGTCATTTGTTTCTTTGTTCTTTGAATAACATAATTTTTCATTTAATTCTACCTTTGCATTAAATGCTGATGGTGTATTTGTGAGTTTTTGTATTTTGTTTTGTGGTGGTTTTACGTTTAATGAACTTCTTCTGTTTTCTAGACATATGAACTATTTTGTATTCATTTAATTCTCTTGTCTGTAACATTTGCCAATCTGTCCTTGTCTGTTATTTTATTATTCTTAGCTTTGACCCTATGCTCGGCGTCTGTGAGATCATCCTTCCTTATCTTATTTAAGGTTTAGTTTGAGCTGCTATTATTTTTATTTTACCTGGCTTCTCTTTTGAATCAACCTACTGTAAGGTTTGTGGTCACATTTTTCCCACTTATGTTTCATTTTTTGTATGTATATGTGTGTGTCGCTGAAAGTTTTAACCAGTATTGTAATTAGTGTGGATATCTCATTTCTGTTTTGTTTCCTGGTCCTTTTCCTTTTAATGAGCATATTTGCTGTTTGGTTGGTTTTTCCCCTTTTTTTCTCATTTTTTTCTTTTATATTCCTATCTACTATTCTCCATGGATTTAATTCTCTCTCTCTCTCTCTCTCTCTCTCTCTCTTGTTGTTTTTTTATTGTTTTAAACCTTTGTCAATCTGTCCTTGCTTTGTTTTTGTTTTTAAAAAAAAATCTTGGCTCTGACCTTTTGTTCTTTTTACCATTTCCTGCTTTCTAGACCTATCTGATATTATCTATTTATCTAACTCCCTCCTTTTTAGCCTCCCGTTCTAAACCTTCCTCATTTTACCTTCTATTATTTTTATTATTGTTGACTTTCACCTTATATTCATTCCTTGCAACATCATCTGTTTTTGTCTTATTCAAGCTAAGATTTCAGCAATGTTATGTTTGTTTGACTTAACTCATGTATTAAGCCTACCAATTTCAAGATGAGTTATTGTATCTTTCTCTGCTATACTCTGCCTTTTGTATATATATATATACGTGTTTTGAAAAATGCTTTGATCAGTGTATGCTTGATATTCATGTCTAACTTGGTGTATTAACATTCAAATCTTCATTTATATTTATTTTTCAGGTGTAATTTTTTTTGTTCATTTTTTGACAAATTTCTTTAATATTTTGCAGTTTGGTTTCGGTGCTGTTGCCTCTACCTATTCTTCTATCATCAATTGTATGCCTTCTCTGGCCTCCGTTGCTTCTCAAAGTATATCTATTTTACTTGCATATCAAACATCTATCTTCAACTTTGTAATTGGATTTATAACTTAGTTTGCTTATAGTTTTATGCATATGTTTACCATATGCCTATTTCTTTTTTTTTTTTCTTTTCTTTTGGACACCATAGGCTGCAGTTTATGCTATACGATTGCCTTCCTCATTTGAAAAAACTTGCAGGTAAGTCCATACTTCAATTTTATAATTGTACTTAAGTATATTACTTTTCAACTTGGAATTAACGTATTCACATTTTCTATGGATTTAATTACTGTATTATGATAAATGATGAATGTTGCCCTGTGGTTGCACTTATGTTCGCTGCATCAATTCATTAGTCTAAAATAATAAAACTAAGAGAGAGGCTTGTCAAATGCATAAACAAAATGATGACATATGTCATGCCAATCAACCATGATGACCTCCAGAAAACTAATCTTACTTCTCCAGCACAAAACCAAAAAAGAGCAAGAATGTTAGCTGCTTCAAATATGGTTGTATTTTCCCCTGAGCATAATGGTCAGCACAATGAACCCATTGCAACGCGCAGGTTAACCCAACCTCATATTTGTACTGCATTGAGAGGGCACCTAGGTTCACCGTTCGTGGCCATTGCGCATCCACCGGCAGCCGGTGTACTGATCGAGATCGGGCCAGTGGAGAGCAGGGTGGGTGGCCAACGGATGGTGATTTGGGTCTGTTTGAGAGAGTGTGTGTGTGTGTGTGTGTGACACTGGGCATAAGGATCATGCGCAAGGATAGGATTAGGTAGAGTGATACAGACCGTAAAAAGGGTGCCTCGATACAAATCATCCGGAATCTCGTTGAGTTTCTTTATATAGCCAATAGATAAGTTACACACTTTTGTCAAGTTACTTGCAACAGCAATTGCTCCTACAAACAAAAATGGAAGATCTTCTGGCGGAGCAGCTTGCTTTATTAATTGATTTTATGTGCATTTTGCAACGTCTTTGAAGTTCAGAATGAAGATACTTCACAAGCTAATTCGGAAATCTGGGGATGAGAAGTTTGGAAGAGTTGCTTCATTAATCCAAACCTCAAGAGGAAAAGAGAGACAAATTTGGTTACTTAGTTTGTAGCGGTAGATCTCTGTATATGTGCCACTTCTTGTATCTTTGATGCCCAGGCAAAACTGGTCGAAGCCGATTAGCAGTCGTGCAATTCAGACAGCAACATCCTCGCAAGTCCTCCAAGCACTCTGTACAGCAACTGCAATGGAAACATGCTAATGTAGCATTGCCGTGATTGTTATAAATACAAGAAATGCATCTCATTCCCACAAATCTGTTTGCTATTCGCAAAAATGATTGGTTGGTACAATGCAAGAAACCTGATACAGCAACCAAGTCGTGAAGACGCTGAATAGATGCCGAACATGTAAACCCATTCTATTGAAGATATGGTAACAGAAAGTGAAAGTAACAGGCCTTGGTGGAATAAGGAAAAGTAACTTACAGAAAAAGCAGGTTGCAATCAATATTCGCACAGTTCCGATGTCTCAACTCCACGACAATTGAACCACAAATGTAGCAGTTGGCAAATCGGTAGTCAGAGGGGAGGTGAGACCTGCTGGTTCCAATCATAGCTGAAGGATTGTACACCGACGGTGGGAGAGAAAGGCGAGCATCAAACACAAACAAATTTCCAACCCATTCTTTGGGGCCTTCACTTTCAAGATAATGAGAAACTCCTCCTTTCAAGGTGTATAGGTTCTTGAAACCTCGTGCTCTGCCAAATGAAATCAAACACTAATCCAGTAATTGGTAGGAACAGGTACAGGTATGGCCATACACTGACTTTGCAAGTAGTAAGTTAATCAAAGAAATCCATTTGAAAGTGACACTAAATATGGATCTTGGCTGGC
This sequence comes from Aquilaria sinensis, assembly GCA_005392925.1. Taxonomy (NCBI): domain Eukaryota; kingdom Viridiplantae; phylum Streptophyta; class Magnoliopsida; order Malvales; family Thymelaeaceae; genus Aquilaria; species Aquilaria sinensis. Next base: position 309,716 of record SMDT01003246.1, on the reverse strand, counting down.
AACTGCTAACATCTGTTTAAATCAATGTATTAAATCCCAAATGATCTTTTACTCTTATTTTGACTAATTTTTCTTTAGATAGTGTGATTTTATCATTTATGTTTACACTCATTGACACTACGGTAAATCATTTTCCATCTCCTTGACAGGGCAACAGAAAGTTTGATCATCAAGTGAGGTGCAGGAAATTCTTATCCAGGATAAATTCCGAAATACCAGTATGCAGTTTCATTGCTCTATTCTTTGATCTTCTACAGTAGTTATGAACAATAAATTTCATGTAATGATACTTGGGCATTTGTGCTTCTCAGAACTATGATTGGTAATATCTATAAATGGAACCATCGAAAGTTCATCCACGGTTCATACTGCAAGCAAGTTCAACAAAAGCAATGGACCTATTCAAACAATGAAACAAAAATCTGGTAATCATTTCAAGATCTATACATGCCAGTGTTACCCTCGGTAGACCAAACAAAAATGATGCAATAGAAAGGAAAAGGCCTCGAAGAAATTATACTCCACCTTAGAATTGTGGAGTATACATCACAACGAATGCCTCCAGTACAATACATCAATATATTGGTTCTCTCTTCGTCAACATTTTCTACGGGCCCTAGTAGCTGCAAATGGGGGAGAAAAAGAAAGAAAAATATCCTATCTTTAGTTTGGGCTTTGCTATTGCTTGTGGTAAATTCAGTGACATGTTAACTACTAGTCTACTGCAACAAAAGCAAAACAAGAACATACATATTTGATATTTCCTGAAAACAAAATGACGAAATATATAAATCAGTTATGAGCCTAAAAGGTCAGACTAACCAGTGCCCATACATGCAAATATCCAGACTAACTCTGACAAGACTGGAACAATAAATAGAACTCACTTCACTCTGGGATTGTCCAATGTTGGTGTTCCTAAAGCAGTCAACATTTGGCCGTTGAGCACCATGAAAATGACCAATATCCCATTCATAGCCTGATTCCCATAAAATCACAGTTTTTATAAGACTTATAAGGAGGAATGAGACAGTATACCAAGTGCATGAAAATGAAAACTGTTAAAGATGTTATTTTCTTACATGTATATGGAAATTACTGCCCATGAGTTACCCAAAAACATAAATATCAACTAAAAACAAAGTCTCAAAAGTAACTTCAACTTGAGTAGGGTTTGGTTTCGAATGTTTAGGAAGGACACTGGAACCATGCAAATCCTTCAATCATCATACCACTGCATGTCAACTATATCAGGTAGTGAAATGGCACAATCTTAAATTTTCCAATGACTCTACAACTTTAACCCTAACTAGTTAGGATTTAGGCCTAGTTGATCGACTGATACCTCAATTTTAGTATTGCCTTTTGCTAAACCACTGGGGACAATTTCAATACTCCTTTTTGTTCAATTTGGGAAGAATAATACTCCTACACTTATTTCAGAAGAAAAAGATTAATCTACTTCATTTCTAGGACATTTAACTTATCTGCGGACCAAGGTTGAAACTTAAATACTCCCGTCAATGGGCCTAAATTTGTAATCTCAGAGCTTAAAAGAACAAAAAAGCATGATGCTCTGGATTTAATTGATCCAAAATTCCATGAATGAAATCCAAATACAGATCACCCAGTAGCAGAATATATACCATTTCTCACATCCAGTAGAATATATTGGTCTGTACGTGGCTGTGAATCTGATGGTCTGTCATTTTTATTTACTGCTTCTAATCTTTTTCTCCATTCTGATGGTTCTAGAGTTGTTGCTCGCATAGAAGGGTCAAGCAAAGGAAGGTGCGAAATTCCTCCTTCTAACTGGAAGAAGTTTATCATGATCAGCAACCACAAAAGTAGAGAAAACACCAAACAGGAAGAAACATACACATTCCATCTACAAAATTTTGCATCAACTGAAAAAACACAATTATACAAACACACCAACTACCTGAACTAGTGGCTTATGCAGCACTTTCAACTTGGGAAATGCATGCCCATTCACTGCTGGAGATGTCTGAACTAGTATATCAGAAAATCTCTCATCCTCTCTCAACCAATCAACATATGCAGTAGCATCTACTGAAGGACCACTAAACTGCACAGTACTTGAAGCAGTGAGTAAATCCCTTAATTCTAGATGCTGAAACAATCAATAATCAACTGAAAATCCTAAAACTGTTTCACAAAACAAGTCTAATGCTCATATCCTAACGCATTGGCTACAACTTTGTATGTGGTAGTACGGAATGAACATTCTGTCCATCAGCAGGACACAGCACACACTAATCCCATTGGTCCAGAACAACCTCCTAAGCTTAGTCCTCTTCACCTTCTACATGGGTCCAAAAAGCACAACATACTTTCTCATGGTGATCTATTATATTCCACTTCGATTATGCTACCAGAATTCAGCCTCTAACACATTCAGGTAGGTAAAGGAAATATGATTAGGAGTTGGGACTTTAACAATCAAAAGGAGAAATAAAGATACCTGAGCGTTAATTCCTTGTTCGTTTATATATATTCGGCCATGAACATCACGAACCTAAAAGTGGATATGTCACAAAAAAGTGAAACAGAAACTAGTTTCGTTACAGAGGATACAGCCAACAGAATTCCGGTTCTACCCATTTCCAGTAAAGCCGTTTTAAAAGCGAAGAAGCGACCTTTAGGAAGCAGAGGTGCTTGGCCACTTCTCCTTGGGGATCATTAATGAAGACGAAGCGATAGAAGTTCACCACGACGAAGTTGTCGCCTTCGTCGAAGTCTGAAAGGACGGCGTCGCCGCCGCATTCACACGGACCCTCCTCCTCCTCCTTGGGGGTGGTAGCCGACAAACTGACGCGCGGGGGAACCCAGTAAGAACGGACTCGGAATCGGAAGTCGTAGGATTTGCAAATGTCGATTCTACTGGGCAGAAAGGGAAGCGCGGGCGCGAAAGCGACGGTAGGAACCGCGCACCAGAGTTTCATGTTTAGCTTGCTCATCTTCCGAGCACGACTCCTTTGGCTTAAAATTACTGACAAAATGGTTCCTAATCTTTTCCATTTTTATCAATTTGGCGCCTCACCTTTTTCTTTCATGACTTGTGCTTTCAACTTTCAAGTTTTACACCCCATACATTTGCTTGTTTATGTACTGGTTTTATTAGAGGTTATTGGTGCCTTCTATTTGAGTCCTTTTAGAGCAGAAGAATGGGAGAATTTAGCGGGTAAATATAAAAACACTCTTCCTTGATATTATACTAAGGGTGAGCAAACATAAACAAAAACGAACCACATTGGGCTAGCTAGTACTAGCATTGAATGAATCCATTCGAAATGCTGGAGCAAAGCATCAAGTGCGAGTGCTGGTGCCGTTTAGGCCACACATCAACAAGTCCACCATCCTGCCTTTCTCCCACCACTTCTTGCCCAACTTCCCTCCACCGCGTTTGCTCTTGCTGGCGCTCGCAGCCGCTTCACTCCTCCTTTTGAACTTGAGCGTCTCCATCTGGAAGCACCCCACAAGCCTAACTTGCCGTGCCCCAATGACACTTTTCTCATTGAAGCCGCACAACTTATGTTGCTTGGCGCCATCGTCCCTCTTCATGAGCTGCCCATGGTACTCGTCGTTCCTCTTCTCCAAGAAGTGTATCTGCTGGTGAAGATCCTGGATTTTCTGATTAAGCATGCAGACCCTATAGTCCTCCCTCATTTTCAGCATGCTTCTCCCGAGCTCAAGAGCCTTCCTCTTCATGATCATTGCGTCCGAGTGAAGCGCTTTGTTCTCCTCCAACAGGGCATTTACCTTGTACCCCAATCTAGCATTCTCTTCTGACAGCATCAGCCTCTCCGTCTCCAAAAGCTCCAGCAACTTCTTCAGCAACTCTATCTTCCTCCCCGATTCTCTCCATTGCCGGTCCATTTCTATCAGCTGGTTCACCAACACATCATTCTGCACATCCTTTGCCAGAATCTCAACTATCAGCAGCTCATCAGCACCACAGGGCTGTTGCTGGCGCAGGCAAGAGACAGTGAGGCAGCTCTCAGCTTCTGAATCGACCAGGCTGTTCTCACTCCAACAACTACCGTCCTCCTTCCCATCATCAGCCCGGAAATCAGTTCCCTTCCCTTGATGCTTGCGCTGCGAATGGTGGTACCGGTCCAGCAACGTTAGGTAGGAATTGTGGAGGTCTTGGAGCAGGGCGAGCAGCTGGGGGCGCTTGTGATAGTACCATTCTGCGCGCTGCGCAAAGCTTTCGCCTGCGGTTTCGTTCTCTTCTGCAGCATTGCTGAGCAACACCATCTGCATTCTCTCTTCAAGACCTGCCATTTTCGACAGAGAATCGAATTAATGAACTATTGCTGCCTATATATTTGGCTGCTATGCTATATACGTATGTATTCTGATGGCGGTTGTTTTAGTAGTAGCAAGAAGATTGGATTATAGAATTTGTTCAATAATGCACTGGTGGTGAGGTTAAGGGGTGAGGTGTGGGCCATTTTGCCTCACATGGTATTACAAATAAAAGACTGACAAACATTTGAAATTTGGGGAGGAAGGCATGGCAATTGTTGTTCCAGAAAATATTGAAGTCCACAAAGCTTTAGTCTTTAGGTTTTGAATGGTAGATAAGATTCTGCATTCAAATTTTGAGTTTTTGAAAGCAGGAAGCTCCATATAATTTTTTCAACTTTTTTTCTTCTTTTTCTTGTTCTTTTTCAAGAAACTAAAGTCAACTGACTTTTTTTAACTTTTTTATTTTTTTTATGTGAACCCAATTTCATTTGAAAGTCAATGTTATATAGATGTAATAATCAATTTGAAAGTAAATTTTTAGGATGTTGTTAAATTTTTATGAATTTTTCTTTTTTAAGACTTGAAACTAGAAAAATTCATAAAAATTTAGTAAGATTATAAAAATTATATTTTTAATTGATTATTGTAGCTACATAATATTGGCTTTTAATTAAAATTAGTTTCAAGTAAAAAAGATGTAAAAATAAAAAAAAAAATCATTTTGCAGCCAATTAGCTAAAGTTGAAACGAATTGGCCGTAGATTTACCTTTTGTCCTCATGTAATGTACTCCATTGGAGAAGCGAATAAGTGCATTGCAGGATTGGTCATAAAAACTTAATTCATCCGTTTCATAATATTTTGCCTTTTTTTTTTATAGTTTTAAAATAGTTGTTCCGTTTTTATTTTTCCAAATAAAGTAATTTTTTTATTATTTTATATATATATCATTCATTAAAAAGAGAAAAAATTGAAAAAATTAAAGAGTAAAAATACGTAGGACCCACTAAAATACAAATACTAGTAACTTTTTTCATAAAAATACATGCACTTTGTATAAAAATAAATGAATTAATAATTTTATATTAAAAAAATAAAAAATAAAAAAATTTTAATTTGTGTGCATTATCATAAAAACAGATTTCATGAGAGAGAGAAAATATAAAATATAAACATAAAAACAGAAATTAAAACCTCAAAATTTAATATGAACGAATTTTCTTATCAGAAATGTAGTAATTGACAGGGACCAAATGCAAGAAGAGTAGGTTGACGTATTCAATAACATACCAGGAAGACTGGGGCAGGGATTTGCTGGGGCACTGTGGACCGTAGGATCAAGCGTGGACATGTGAGAGCCACCGAGTTGGAACCTATCAAAGGGTCAGGATTAGATGTAGATTTTTAGACAGGCAAATGAAGGACGGTTCCGTCCGGTGGTAACAGCCAGCATTGAAAGCAAGAGACCGTACGGTTTTGGGGGGCGGGCCGTATCTTGATGTGTCATAATCTGATCAACTCAATTAAAGTCGAAAGATGTCTCTTTTCCCCATCTGATTGAATTAAGGAGAGCAAAATTTGAAACAAGGAACAACAACCAAACCCCTTCTGTTTTGAAAAGAATTCAATCCATTGAACTTTGAAAGGAAAACAGAAATACTCGTATTTACGTGGAAAGAAAGAGGACAATTTTTAAAGAAGTAGGACATTATTGAACATAAACAGGGTGTTCATCGCTTTGTAGCAGTAGAAAGGAAAAAAGAACAAAAGGAAAGGCAGCTACTTTTTATTTTCCTAGGAAACAAACAAACAGTAAGTGAAAGCTTTGACGGGAAAGAATGAGCAGAGAAGAGAAGCTGTTGGTTGAAATTACTTACCTGGAAGAAGTGAGAAGCTGGAGAGAGCAGTGAGCCCAAGGAGAGAAGAGTGAGGTGTGAAGAGACTGGTGAGGGGAGTTTGAGTTGGGACTTGGGACACCTGACGTGAATGAGGAAGGAACAAGTCTAGGGTGCAGAGCTCAAAATCCGGGAAATGGATTCTTTTCTGTTCTGAGATTGACAAGTCTTGTCCAACACGTGTTCCGTCAGAATATTTCTCCCTCCCTCTGGATTTTCTGTTTTATCTCTAGGAAATTGTTGCTACATATGCAGTACGGAAGTTACCTCTGCCCAACAGCCCAAGTGGTCACATATTAATTCGGATTGGCCTTTTATTTTAGGGACCGATTAAGCGACCCGACTCAGCCTTAAAACCAAGAAGATCTTGTAATCATCACTAACAAATCCCACTTCTCCTTCCCTCCCATCACAGTCGTCGCGCCCGTACAAAATCACTCCCTCGCACCAAAGTAGCCAAAGACAGGAAGTATTTGCTCATCTCATCTTCGTTAGAGTAATCTTATACCATCTTGTTCATCTCCAACACCAAGTTTCTGATTGCGTTTTCCTGTAGCTCATTGACTTTCATCATCGAAGTGCCAATCTCGATCGGGTTTCTGAAGTAGCTTGTTGGCAACTGCAATCTGGTTCGGTCCACCTCAGAGTTGGTTCTCTCTTTCAGTTTGGCAATTTTATTCCTCCCAAAATGGAAATATCTCTCTTGCACGGGCGGTGGGGGCGAACTCGTCTTGGAATTGCTGGACCAGAGAGTTCGAAATCCTGATAGGAGATCATATTCGGCTAGTGACCAGCGGCTGAATGAAGGAGACTTCGAAATTTCACGGGGACCGCACAAGATTTCCGACCAAGAGGAAAACTACAACAAGGCCTCGTCGATAATAGAGATTGAGGGTGTAGCAAACGAATTAAAGATCCCATAGTCAAGCTCAGTCACCTGAACCGCAACCAAGCAGTCGCAATTCCCTTCGTAATTCTTGACCCCCTTTAGCGGGAAGAAAACTTGGACCAACGGAGTTATGAGCCTGGGTTGGGTAATGTTAGTGACGGTCACCCCATGGGTATGGATGAAGAGGGCGGTGCTGGCATTTGTGGATGGCAGGAGTTGTAATTTCAAAGATTACAAGCGCCCTTTGGTTTTATTCTGCAACTCGGGTCGGGTCGCTTAATTGCACCACCTTAATTCCCAAAAAGCCGATTCGATTTGGCCCTAATTGGTTGGGTGTCCGAAGTTGTTTTGTTGCCCTGTAAAATTGCACCAAGAAGAAGACTTCTAAAAAAATGGTTCATTTGATTTCACATGAAAAACAACTCAAGCACTGAGTCGGTGATCAAAGTTCTGGAGTACACAAGTTCCAATATTCAACCCTGCTGTTTTTCTTCTCTTCTCATGCTAATAGAACATAAACATTTTATATTACACCGTCTCTTATAACAAACAACTAGAGCAAAAAGATAAATATATGATAATACCCAAACGAAAAAAAGAAGTGTGTTCAAACGTATTGTCACAAAGTTGCAATAAGACGGGGTCTTGTTAGTGTTTGGTAAATCTACTGTTTGCTGATTGCTAGCTAGTATTAGTTGTACACAAATTCCATAACCAGCTATCATTAATCCTATTACAGTTAACCTGGTGCAATTACTGTAGCACTTAACCGAGGGTCTGGACAAATTCTACATTAAATCCCATTATCCAAATCCAGTTAACCCAGCAGCTTAGCTCGCTGCAACCAGCTTACTTGGTTGAGGCCTCGCTGCAACCAGCGTTCGAGTCCCAACCCGGAGGCAGGCCCCTCCACAAGGCCCACATCCCCAAAGGGCAAATAAAAAAAAGGGTAAAATCCATATTTAGTCCCCTAACTTTAAGGGTCATCCTAATGTGGTCCCTTAACTTAAAAAGTGACTCTTAAAGTCCCTTAACTCAATTAATGCATCCTATTTAGGTCCCTACCATCAGTTCTGCCGTTATTTATGACGGAAATTGTCTATGTGGCAACCAAACTCCCATGTGGCTGCCCTTTTCATGACAGTAAGTGGTTAAATTGAAAGAAAAATAAATATCTGGCTAAAAAGACGTAATTGCATAGTCCAAATGTCCTAAGACATAGTTTAACCCAATTTTTTTCCCTAAATCTTATCCGATTCAAACGAACGATGTCGCTGGCTCCGGCTGTTCCTGTCCCCATCTCACGACTACAAAAACAGTTCTAATTCTTAATCAAATCTACAAATGTAACGGGCCGAGGACCCAAGGCGGACGGCGATTCAAACGACGAACAGAGTCAAGAAGCATGGGCAAGGAGGCGATACGAGCGGAGGAGCGAGGCGGAGGGAAGAGCCTGGGCGAACGGTGATTCGAATGGCGAAGGATTTGCGGTCAGGGCTCCGGCTGTCCCCGTCCCCATCTCACGACTACAAAAACAGTTCTAATTCACGACTACAAAAACAGTTCTAATTCTTAATCAGATCTACAAACGCAACGGGCCGAGGACCCAAGGCGGACGGCAATTCAAACGGCGAACGGAGTCAAGAAGCTTGGGCGAGGAGGCAATCCGAGCGGATGAGCGAAGCGAAGGGAAGAGCCTGGGCGATGAAGGGGGAAGGTGGAGCGTCGGTTGGAAAGAAGGAAGATGAAGCGTCGACCGAGAGAGAAAGAGAGGCGACGGTGGCGGTGGCAATCGAATCGGAGAGGGGGGAAAATTGGGTTAACTATCCTTTTAGGTCCCTAAAATTACTTTTTGCGCCAAATTTAAGTTGAACTTTATGTTCTTGTAATCGAATAACTTCTTATCATAAAAGAAACTGCCACATGGCAATATACGTGCCACGTGGGCAATTTCCATCCACGATAATGGTAGAACTAACGGTAGGGACCAAAATAGGACAGTTAAATTGAGTTAGGGGACTTTAAGAGTCACTTTTTGAGTTAAGGGACCACATTAAGACGACCCTTAAAGTTAGGGGACTAAATGTGGATTTTACCCAAAAAAAAAACAAAACACACCTCTAAAAATCCAAATCTTGCATATCGCTGACTTCTTCGCAAGTACGGTCGCCCACCCAAGTACCAAGAGCTACGGAGCTCATGCTGTGTTGTTCTGGGAATAGCTAATAGAGCAATAGCTTCTAGCCATCGAAATTTCGGATTAAAACAGGCCACTGTTTTCCATTCTATATTCAACTATAGGTCCATTACTCTTCTTAAAAACAAGTTCACAGTCTGCACTAATCAATTAGCCTAACAAAAATGAAGCTGCAAGAACTAATTCCACGTGTAAACCTACCACACATCAATGCCCCGTCCAACAATGGAGTATAAAATTTAAAAAAAAAAAACAAAAAACAAAAAAAGATCTAACACCATGCTACCCGATGAATAATGAACACATGAGCACAACTACTCTCAGTCGCTGCAATGACTCCAAATACAATTAATCAGTAGGGCGCACTGTTGGATGTGTTTGAACGCTAGTTTTGTGGAGCACCATACCGGCATTTGACATCCTCACCTTCTATCAGTTTCTCTACCGCATCTAATGGAAGCCCTATCAACTCTAGTGTCTTCTCCCATACTTTATGTGATGTTTCAAGGTTATGTGCTTCTTCAGAAGGATTTGTAGGATGGCAGTCTTGAGAAATAAAAGCACAGACAGGCCACTCATCTGATTTCAGCAACTCGCAATATTCTGGCATCTGGGGATCCGTGGAAGCAAAAAGAGAGCTCCTGGAGCCTAAGGAGACACAAAACAGTTAGCCAAGTAGAGTATGATGCAGCAAGGAGTGAAGAAGAGAATGAGTAACCACTCCAAAGACTTCTGCTAGTTGCTTTCTAAGTAGTTAACAACAGAACTCACACCCCTGATACAACTTAAGCCACAAATACCATTGTGCATCATCCAGTTTATCCTAATTATTGAACATGTTTCATCTTATAAATACCAAAAAAATACAGCAGCACCTAACAGGAGCATAAAACAGAAATGATACGAAAAGTATAGGGTCTTTTTCTTTTAAACAGTGGAAGTTATAGGGTCTTTCAACTCTATCATCTCAACTTCTATCATTTAAAACCATTCTTCTGACTCCCAAGACCTCGCTAAACCAAAGAATTTAGATAAACAAACATCCTACAACAGACTCAAGTATTCAGCTATGTGACATGTTCTTTTTGCAATCTTCCTACTACCAGTAGAGCCTTCCAACATCCACTAACTAGTAGCCATCATATGCTTCCCACTAATCTTTCTAGACTTTCCAAGCTACAACAGGGTGGCAGCTACGCGATCACCACTTTTATACATTAAATCGACCTGAGCAACTAAGGTGGCGTTTAGTTGTGCAAAAACTTTCCATTTTTTTCCAAATTTTAATTGATAAATGTTTGAATGCATAACTTATTTTAAAGGTGTGGAAAACCATGTTCTCTAAACTTTGGAGAACTCATGTGTTGAAGTGAAAACATCTAAAACAAGGTTTTCCAATTTAACACGAGTTTTCCAAGATTTAGAAAACAGGTTGCCTGCATTTTTAAAACCAGCTATGCACTCAAAACTTTTATAAAAAAAAAAAATCTGACAAAGAAAAATGGAAAATTTTTCCACAACTAAAACTTCACCTTAGTTTTTCCTCTACTCTCAAAGAACTGAAAGCAGGGCAAAGCCATTACAAAGTGATGGAAAGAACCTAGCTGAAATCATTATAAATCACATTCAAATGCCAGTGGTTGCTACAGAGCTAATCACAGATCACATGAAAATGGGTTTGATTGATTCATCTTTTTGTTCCAGCTATGCAAGGCCATTCCACTAACATTGCAGGTGCGGAAACAAGCCCACAATTATAATTTGAATCATGGAGTTTGCACATCGATTTCATGTATTAAAAAGATTTCAATGCTTTATTCTCCACTAAAAAATGAGTCAGCTCATCTACAGGTACAGTCTCACCTAACAACATGGCAAATGCCAAATTGAAAATTTCAGTCATAACTTATGGCCAGTAAGTGACCATGTCTCAAGGAGTCCCAAGAGTACCAATTTAGATGAATAAAGCAAGGAAATGCATCCAACTTCATCTTCTCCATGCAATAGTCAACAATATACAAGTTTCAAACAGATATAATTACCAAAAAAAAAGTTTCAAATAGATACAAACGCTTATTCATGAACAAAAATTTAGGAGTCACTAACAATGCCAAAAATAGCATTTCATGAAAGCTAACCTTCTTGAGGACTGAAGATGAAGTATGGTATTAAATGATATCCAGCTTGAACAATTCTGGGAAGATCCCTTGCCTGTGATTTAAACACAGTGATAGTGATGAGAAACATGAATAATCACCAGTAGGTCTACAACAGAAGATGTTTTAGATAAAAGCACATAAGCCAAAGTGAACTAATGCAACAAGGCAACCGATAAGAAGAACAAAAGGAGAATTAGGAGAACAGGACTTGTAACTGCTCTCAATTCCTATCACTCAAAATAAATCTCTGTTAAAACCTGAAGCTAGAAAACCAAGAACATATGTACATGTATGATGCAGAGATCATAAGCAAACAACTTCCAAGAGACTTACAACATTCGTGTGAACAATTCCAGGTGATACACACACAACATTGATGCCAGATTCAGCAGGCAGCCGCTTATGGAGGACACTGCTGAACTTTACCTGCAATTGTTAACATTACAGCCTCAAAATTTGTCCAAAAAATTAGCAAACATAACACATCCCTCACATAGATAACAGTGGGGTGTGGCTCTTTTGTTTATGACTCTATCCTGAGAGGTAGCTATGAGTCCTGAAGATGACTCTACACAAAATCAAACCATTTTTTTCACTAAAAAACAATAAGAGAGAGAATCCATTTACACCAGTTAAGCACTTACACCCTTGTTGTCATTCGATTAATTCCCTATATGTTACCAATATAATCAATCTAACCATCAGATTTAATATTCCAACCATGAAGATCATATGCAAAATTTGTAACTTGATTCAGTTTGTAAATTTTTACAATTTATCCCATAAAATTTGAACCTTTGAAATTTATCACTAAAAAGCCTTCTATTAGGAAAAGATGTTAGAAATTTTCAATACCTTTGAAATTTATCAATAAAAATCCTTCTATTAGAAAAAGATGTTAGAAATTTTCAATTGATCTAAATATTGACAAGTACGATCTAGATGAATAACATTTTAAATCCGATGGTTGGTTTATAATAATTTTGATTCTACATGACATTACTAAAGGGTGTAAACAGCTTAAGCATTTTCGCAAGTGTAAAAGGATCCTTGCTCGAATGATAAAATGAAAGCGTTCTCTAATACCTGTATAGTTGTTTTGAAAGTCTAAAGGGATCTCAAGGGGGCAGTTCAATAAAGTAATTACTAGCAGATTTTTAATCTTTGGTTTCACAGAACTCAATGATCAGTGAGCAACAGAAAACAAGAAATCCACTTACAATAGTTTCTAGTGAGAAAGTGAAACAATCTAAACTATGAAACCACCAAATAAATGATCAAAGAGTGCAGAATATCCTTTGAGATTGAAGCATCAAGATGGTTCATGTACCTTTGATAAAAGCCAGAGAGAGTTGGTGCAAGGAGGCAAGACTAAAGAGATGAATTTGACTGAACAATGAAAGTAACTTTTTTTCCCACCCAACGGGGACTAGAATAGCCATTAAAACAAAGTTGGCAACAATCCTATTCTAGAAATCACCTGTGCAAGCTTGCTGCTACAGTAGCCCATCAAACTAGTATATTTCCTTTTCCCAGAAGACAAATTCATGTCTTCTGTGTCAACAAAGCCAATATAATGCATCTACAGAAAGGAAAAGTAAAAAATAAGAGAAGTCCAACCAATTTTAGACACAGAAAAATGAGAAGCATGAAAAGCAACTGCATTTAACACATGCGAGAAAGATGAGGCATGTTACTACGACCACAAACAAGTTAAAATGGCCATTGAAACCTTAATTCTACGTTGAAGAATCAGAGAACTATGGGAAAAAATGAAAGGACAGAAGTTAAAAACGAAGGGATGCATAAGCAAAGGTACAACATGAAAAACTTCATTCCGCACGCGACCTACTGTCTTTCCAAATCAGATCAATCACCAGAAGAAGTGCCAGAAAGCTTACTATCTCCGGATAATCCAACACAAAAACGTACCTCAGTCGTTTGGATTTAACATACTTCACTTCAATTTCAAACAGATAGAATCCAAAGATGTGATGGATTAGTATGGTACTTACAACAGAATTGACGTTGACAATTCGACTTGGAGATCCTCTAATAAGAGAAGGCAAGAGCAGCAGTGAGAGCAGCGCTGGTGCCAGATGATTGACTTGCATATGTTCTTCATACCCATCCGTGGAGAACTTCTGCGGCTCTGCATTTTTTACAACAGCGGAAGCGCGCCAATTAATTACACTCAGTTTTATTTCATCAACCGACTAAACACACAGCGACAGACCGACCTCCGATGGAGAAGATTCCGGCGTTGTTGATGAGAACATGAAGAGGCGCGGCGCGCCCGTTCCACGCCTGGGCGAAAGCGACGACGGAATCCAAGGAGAGCAGGTCTAACTCCATAACTTCGACGTTCAGAGGGAGCGCCAGGCCGTCAGCGCCGTTCTGCCAGCTGTGGATCAAATCGCGAGCCGCCTTGGGGTTCCTAACGGCCATGACGACGTGCGCACCTGCCTCGGCCAACTGGCGGGCGATTTCCATGCCGATGCCGCTGGTGGAGCCGGTGACAATGCACGTGAGACCGTCGATGGGCGGGAGCGGCAGAGGATTCTGCAAGTGGCTGGCCATTATTCGCTGGAAGAGCATCTCCTGAATCACACTGATCCACCCTCTCATCCACTCCATCCACCCCAATCCGTCCTTCTTCACCATTTGTACGCTTTGAATTCGTTTCAGAGTTCAAGAATCCTCAGAACCCTCTCCCAATGTCTACCGCGGTTTCTGGATTAGAGTGGGCTTAAGAAGCAAATTAGCAGAGAGCAGAGCAAACTAGAGCAGTTGATGGGCGCTGACAGATGACAGCTTAGAATCCAGCTTGATCGCAGTGCCACTGGAGTACTGGTAATTTGGCTAAGGTCTGACTCCCATAATTTGGCTCTCTTCCTGCCGTACTCGTAATTTCCCTAAGGTTTTATGCTGTTTACAACTTTAACCCCATATTTATAAACCTGCCGTCTGTTATCAACATTTCATGAGATATAATTTAAACAAGTAAATTGCATAAATCGTCCCTAATCTTTAGTCATTATTTCCTTTTAGTCCCTAACCTATTAAATATTCTATTTTAGTCCTAAACCTATTAAAATTGTTTCATTCTGGTCCCTTATTAGATGAAATCCATAAACTCAAAATAATTTTCTGACAAAAAATTTTAAAATTTTAATTTAAATATTCGATAACTCTTTTTCAATAAATTTAAATAGTTTAATATTTTTTTACAATGAATATATAATTTAAATTAGTAATTTTTTTCTTTTTGAATGAAATAAGTTCCATTTACAAAGAGAAAAAAATGTGATTTAAATTTTTCATTAACTGTAAAAAAAATATTATATAGATTAAATTTATTGTAAGATAGTTACCAGATGGTTTAAATTATTATCCAACAAGTTGTTATCAGACAAACACTTTGAGTTAACAAATTTCATCAAATTGGGAAAAAAATGAAACATTTTTAATAAATTTAGGACTAAAATGAAACATTTTTAATAGGTTTAGGGCTAAAATAGAACATTCAATAGGTTAGGGACTAAAAGGAAACAATGACTAAAGATTAGGGACCATTATTGAAATTTACTCTAATTTAAACCATTCAATACCTATCTTTTAAAAATTTTAACTTTCTGATAATAATAATAATCTGAAACAAATACAAAGCAATATTTTCCCTAGTGTATTGAAAAAGGTTGGAGAAAATAGTAGGTTTCAAAATGTTCCTACCAAAATTTGGGGAGAAAAGGTGTAACAAAAAAACTTTGCTCATCATGCACTAACTATTCTTTTAACAGCTATAAAGTCAAGCGTCTTTCAATTTTACCCCCAAGTTTATGGGCGAGTTTGTTTGCGTTTAAAGGGGAATTAATGGGAGTCCATTATTGATCTGTTGAATGGTGGGGCCATGTGGGTTAGGTCAATGGGTATTAAGTAACTAAATATTACATAGGTGTCATTGGGACAATTTTTGTTTGTTTACACTAGCAGTAGGACCCATCTTTCGCTTCTCATTCGTGTCTTCAGTTAAAGACGTGCAGTAGCTTAGACCACCTCATCCATTCGTGATTCTACAATAGCTCCTCTGTCCTCCAGCTTGCCCTCTACACCTTTCTCAGCTCTGGCTCCCTCTTTGTCGGATTTAAAGAGGGTTGCTCCTGTCATTCCTAAACCTCACGATTTTCAACCTTTCATGCTTCACACCACCACCCCCTTTCCATTAAGGAGATTTTCTCTTCCTCCCATGATTTTTGGTTCCCCATTCTTGTGCTTCCCCCATTTTCACCTGCTTCCCCCTACTAGTCAATGCTAGGACCATGAACATTGTACTGTAAGGCAACAATTTTGCTTAACAATTTATGCCTTTTGTCATGTTCCATATTTCTTGGTCCCAATGCCTTTGAAAAGCTGCTTATTTAGTCCTCATGCAATTTGTGTACAGGAATTAAGTTAATCGAGCAAGTGCAATATAGTTTTCAAGTGGACAAAGGGAATTGTTGATGCGGTAAATGGACATATTAGCCAGATGCATCTTTGATTTTTTGTTTTTATTTTTTGGGTTATTTGATATGGTCCATTGAGTTGGTAGACCATGAACATGCATACATGGCCAACATTTGTTCATTTGTTCTTGTTTCATGGTTTATTATGGTAGCCAATGCAAATATGGTTGGTTGGTCTTATAGTTTTGCAATGGAATTATGTTTATTAAAACTGTATGACAATAATGATTGGTTCCCTATTCCATTTATGGCTACATTCTGAATAAGAGGTGTAAAACCAATTAAAACATTATAGGATCAGGTGGCGACTGTGGCCTTCTGTTGAATTGTTGCAGCAATTGTCCAAATAGGACTCATTGAGGGTGGACATTCCATAAAGACAGGGTGCCGATTAATTGAATAACAATTCTAAGCAGAGACGGTTCATGCCTACACCATTGCCCAGTTTATGAACAAATGGCCTCTGCTAAAGCAGTAATACTTGACCTGGAAATGGTTGCTTGGTGTAACAATTAGGTTAAGATAGGACCCTTTGACTGGGATGGTTGTCACAGACGACAAGTGGTGGGAATCCCGCATTAAGGTAATTTTTTTTTCACATGTAAAGTCAATGTGGTTATTGTTGGTATTAATATTTGGGTTTTTTGTAGCAATTTCTAAGTTTTTACTTTTTTTTTGTTACTTCAGAGTAATCTGGAAATTGCTTCCATACGATACAAGCAAACAACTAACTAGATTGCTTTGTAGGCCATTCTCACCAATTCGAGATTTTTCTCGCATGGGTTATTGTCACAACCACCTGTGGATGGTGATTTGTTTCGGCAATCACAAACATCATAATCAATGGATGTTTATGGTTTCCATGTTCCTGAGTCTAGTGTTCTTCAAACCCCAACCTTCCCATGGGCTAGTAGCCGCAACTTGTCTCTAAGCAATAGAGTTACAGAGATTATGTCTACTGCCTAGCATGTTGCTAGTACCCCCTAGTAGTCTAGAATAACACAACGAGTCCATGAGTTATTCGTGCTACAAGAAAGGCAGCACAGTCTCAGCCGAGTGGCTCACTTGTTAGTAGTGGACGTGGCATATCATGTTCTCCAGCCCTTACAACTATGCCTCCCCATATGTTAGGAAGATTAATTCAGCTTGAAGGTTATACTCTTACCAGGAATCATGGAGAGTCAAGGTCTTCAGGAAAATGGAGGCATCCTTGGTCCTCCGACCATGCAGCAGCTATAAGCAAATGATTAAAGATTCTTAGAGAGAATCAAGATTGTATGGACTCTGCTTTTGCCACTTCTTTCGTTGCTGCCAATGCAACAAGCATTACTAAATGCCTTTACATTGTATCTAGCTTACCAGGTATCGCTAAGGGGGATGAAACTTGGATTGATGCCTCGTCAATGTTTGTATCCGATAAGAGGCTTCGTGAATGCTTCATAAATAGGTGTCAGACATTGGAAATAAAAGTTAACTGGCTACGAGCAGAAATTGTATGAAGGAAACAGCTTGGCAAGCTTTAAGTTGTTGTTTTGTGGTTGTTTATTGGCGTTGTTCTTAATGACAGTACTTGTTATTATTTCAGTTTAGACCTTAAAATACTAGGCTATTTTGCATATGTGTTTGAATGGCTATTTTCTGATGTCATTAAGCTTTATGATGTTGCTCCTCTTGAGACTGTTGCTTGTTAGTCATTTAAACCTACATTTATTATGGTTACTTCATGTTCCAACCATGTTTATCATGTTCAGACACATAGAGCCACAGATTTGCATTATCTACAAAGCCTTGGAGGTTAGATAAAATCATTCCTGACCAGTGATGACCATGACAAGTTATGGACGGTGGACCGAATGTTGGTGCTGATGGGGTCCCATTGAGCCTAGAAGCTATTAGGTTTGATGTCAACATTCTGTAGGATGATCCCCCATCAAGTCCACTATGGACACCACCTCAACCCATGTGAAGCAACCCTGCGCATGACAGGTACTATCAACACCACATTTGGGTTCTTCTAACCGGGTTGCCCATTTTATTGGGTCTATAGAGGTCATCTAACTCTTGATCTAGTGGGAGCCAACAACCAATCTAACATGAGAAACTGATTACAGGTACACAATACTTGTTACATTTGTTAAAAAGTGAAAATGAATTCTACGATCACACATGCATTTGACCAATGAGTGCTTTTGGGACTTACACATAGACTTATAGGACAGTCATCTTTTATGTGGGTCATGCAATATATCTACCTATGAGGGGATAGCCATGTTCTTGGTGGTTCTTGTTCAGGAGTGGAAGTATCATGACATTAGGCAAGTTTTTTAGCACTCAACAGATACCATATGTTGTTATTGTTAAAAGGTTCTGGAATAGGTTCTTTCTTTGGCTAAGAGGATTGTTCTCCCCAATGACCCATAATTCATGACCTCACACCAGTCTGTACTTCGTCATTAGGGTTGTGTATCCTCGGGTGCTATAGGAGCAATAGATAAGACACATGTTTATGGTGTATACAGAGGTCCTGATCGAGAGTATTACCATGGTAGATCGGGTCACACATTACAGAATGTTATGGTTGCAGTGGACTTTGACATGTATATTACTCATGTATTCACTAGAATGCCTAGCAATACATATGATAATCTTGTGTTGTGAACATGCCTTAACCAGCTCGGTTCAATGTTCCTAAGGCCATCATTAGGCATCTTACAACCTGTTCCATTTATTGAATATGATTACATTGTTTGACAGAATTTCCAATACCTGGACATTCAGAAGAAAATCGTTGTTGCTTGTTGTGCTTTGTACAATTATATACTTCGCCATGAAAGTAAAGACCTAGGGTAAGTTCCTTATGACACCTATGAATCGCATGCGACCAATACAGTGCACCCGAAGACAGAACGATTAGAAGAAGATGACTTGTAATAAAAGACATGGCACAAACCTGTAATGGAATTACGGTAATTTTAGCGGTGAGATTGCATAACAACCATTGACTGTAGTAGGAGGACCTCTTGGGTTTTGAAAGCTGGCAAAGCTAGATGGAAAGTTAAAGCTAAGCTAAGCAAAACACTATATTTAATATTATTCTAGATATGCTTAAGTGCCTGTTTTCCCTTGTGTGGCAACTATATTTAGTATGTTCTAGACACTATCACGTGCATTTGAATGGGACTTTGGATACATGAACATTAGATAGTTCCTCATGCACTAACAGTTAACAATAGTTCATATAAAGTAACATATAATATTGCACTACAAATAGCCACAATAATTATACTAGAAGTATTTAATAATACAAGTAATTGCATTAACCTCGCATAGTACATTACATTATTACAGACATCACCTCATATACTTCCCATTGTGGTTTTGCTAGTAACAAAACAAGGCAGCAATATGACCACTAAGGAAATGCTTCACTACACATCTAAACATTCAACTACTTCACTATGCACCAAAACATACCACACAAAGCAACTAACTGAACAAGCTGCATACAACACAGCTAGTAGCTTACTTGAATGCGCTATCACTATTCATGAGACTTCAGCTCCATTCGCAGCCATTCAAGACGAACATCAAGTTATTTAGTACAATTGACAAACAAGTCAAGCATAATCTCATTACAGATCAGGAACTTGGCAACACACATCTAAAATACATCCCTTTCACGAACACTAGGCAGCTGCACAACTATTTGCATAACATAGCCAATGGAAGTAAACTCTGCATCATTAGTTGAAGCGGAGGAAGTACAACCTTGGGACATTTTACGCATGAGGCTAATTGTGCTATTTGGTGGCCACTGAGGTGTTGAAAAGTCTGACGGTATTTGAATGACTACGTTGATAGATTGGTTTGCTTCAGGGACATGGTTATTCCTTTGATTACAAACCCGCGATGAATGACTCCCCTCACAATAGAGGTGGGACCTGGACTGAGTTGACTGGGACAGGCACGGCAGTTAAACCGGCCTAACCCCGGTCAAACCCACCCCTTCCCGCCCCGGCAAAAAACCACATAAATTTGGGCAAAATATGGGCATGAGAGAATAGGATGACACAAAACGAACTGCCCCGCTCAATTATGGGATCAACCCGCCCCGCCCTAACTTGTGAACCGCCTCAATCAGAGCTCGGTCCAGGACCGACCAATTCAGTTTGGGGCTCGGGCTAAATGGCTATAAACGGCAACCTGCAGAAAAATTTTGAAAAAATGGGTTAATTATAATATAGGCTCTCTAATGGTTTTCTGCTTCATTTTAGTCCCCAAAATTTCATTTTCACCCTTCCCAACAACTAAATTTTAAGGAATTTTTGGTCCAAATAATTTTTTGCCCTCCCCTATAAACACCAATGTCATTTTACTCTATCCTCACACCACCACTCTATCCTTACACCACCACTCAATCTTTCTTCTTCCTCTACTATATTCTCTCAAGCATTTGAGCTTTTTTCTTAATCTCTTCCAAATTTTTTACTAATCTGTGCCTAATATCTTCATAATCTCTTCTTAATTTTGCATTAATCATTACTATTAGTTTGTGACTCATGGCTTCAAGAGGAAAGGGCAACTCAATGGAGAGTTCATCTACCCGCACTACTGGCCTCTGAGGTTTGTTCCATCGTCATTCTTGGCTCACCAATAAAGGTATTTCAATTAAAGAGTTGTACAATGATAATGTCGAAATCGATATAATGAATTACGGTTTGAGACTTGATAATCAATTATCAGATGTTGAAGTTGAATAGTTGGATGCAATAGAGGCCAGGAATCCATCAACATAACCAACGCCGACAAGTCATGGACCTGCCATGGAGGAAACCTAAGGATAAGGTAAATCCTCAATACTAACTACTTGGGTTTGAGAACATTATGAGCTCATACACAAAGGGGAATCGAGGTACTAGAAATGCAAACATTGCAGGGTAAAAATAGTGTATAAAAAGAATTCTGACACTGGAACACTGAGTGACATATTGAAAATCAACATCCTAACGTCCTCCCTAGTGCCGGGACTAGTTCTGGAAGACAAACATAACTTGGGGCTACAGTCGACACCGGCGAGCCAGGTATATTTCATTTTAACCAACAATCTTGTAAAGAAGACATGGTAAATTGGATGATGTTGATCGAAAAACCTTTTTTATGAGCTGAAAATGTGCATCTAGAATCTTGGATAAAATCACAATTAAATCATGCATTTAAAAAAGTGTCTAGGAAAACCACTAGGAAAGAAAGTTTTAAATTATTTGAAGCTGAAAAATTAGATTTGCAACCTATTTTTCTGCTTTTGATCATTGTGTGACATTTACTTTTAATATATGGACATCACCTATAGGTCAATCATTTTATTATGTTACTTCTCATTAAATTGATTTTGATTAAATTATGCAAAAAGGAATTTTGTCATTTAGGGTCATTGAAACGAATCATACTAGTAATTACATATTCAATTGCATCTTAGAAACTTTACGTGATTACTTTTGTGCTGATAAAGTTTTGTGCATTTCATTTTATAATTCTTCAAACAATGATGTTGTCGCTCACTTTTTGAGTCAAACATTGAAACCATCTCTCAACAGTGCATTCTTTCATGTTAGATACATGTGTCATATTTTGAACCTTTGTGTGTAAAAGGGGTTTGAAGTTCTTCAAAATGAAATTCTGCCTATTCGGAACTCATTGACATATTTGAAATCAAACCCTGCTATACTTCGTGAATTTAAAAGTTTTTGTTTTGAAAATAAAAAAGAGTTTTCTTGGAAATGGTTTAAATTGGATTGCCCAACCCGCTGGAACTCCATATATTTAATATTGCAAGATACATTCCCATATACAAATTTGTTAACACATTTTATAAACTTAAAAATGAGTTGTGAATTTCTTATGACTAAAGTTTGGGAAAAATATTTCAAAATCGGTGAATTACTTAAGTTTTTTTATGAGGCTACTAAATTTTTCTCTGGTCTTTACTACCCAACCATTTATCAAGTTTTGCTTCATTTAGTAAACATTACATATACTTTACATCAATTTAAAAATGATGAGTCATTAAAACCAACTGTCAAAGCCATGCAGGTTAAGTGACTTCAGTATTTCAAAAATATTTCACCTATCGTTTTAGTTGCTTCTTTACTTGACCCATATGTCAAATTAACGGGCACAACAACATTGCTTGAAGAAATTTTTCATACTTAATTAGAAATGTCTCACATAAATGCTTTGGCTATATCTGCTACTGCTTCTAAGTACTTGCATTCTTTATACAAGTTATATTGTGAGCGGCATTCGGATAAGGTAAGATCTGAAGCTTCTCAAACCAAGCCTCAAAGGAGATCAATCTCATCAAGATTCAACCCAGCCTTCCAAATGCTCAAATGAACCCGACCGACGACATCAGAATTAGCTAAGGTCGATGACTATCTCAACACATTGTTCGAGGCAAGTGACGTCGACATATTAGAGTGGTGGAAACACAAAAAAAATTAAGATTTCTAACCTTGTAGATAATCATATAAGAGATTTTTGTCATTCTAGTCTCCACCGTATCATCTGAGGCAGCATTTAGTACAGGAAACATGTGATATCGGAGAAACGATCAAGATTGACACTTGAGATAGTAAAAGTATGCGTGTGCAACTGAGATTGGGGCCTCACAGCACTTCGACACCAAAACAAAAAAAGTTCGAATGATGAAGTAATATTTGATATAGACACTTAAATTTTTTTTTTAATCATACATGTAGTTTGTGTTTGATTTGATTATGTTATTAATCACAGATAATAGGTTTTTATTTTTCATCATTTTTGGAACGTTTTTTACATTTTAAAATGTAAGGTCCATTTTAATTATTTGTAAATGTTGTTTGGCTTTTTAACTTAATAAAACTTACACCGGATGTGGTGTTTTTTTCTTAAAAATATTTATTACATATACAATTAATTATGTTTCTAATTTTTAAAAACAAAATTAAAAAAAACCCTTTGAACCCACCCTGCCTCGCATGGGACCCGGCCGATCTTGGTCCTCATTGACCCAGGCCCAAGACCAGATAGTCTGAGCCGGTCCCGATTCAGGTTGACCCACTGCCCACCTCTACTTCAGAAAACAAAATTGACATCCAATTAAGGGGTGGAAACTATTTATAATGTAATGGTGTGACAAAAGGATCACACTACCATACAGAACATGAACACAAAATTATTAAGAGCTAAAACACACAATAACAATCTATTAGATCTTACCTTGATGTGCTCCTCCCACCACATGTTGGAAGCAACAATTTGCCCAGTATCATTGTCATACATCTAGCCATCACGTGGCCTAATAGCAGTTATTCAATCTGAGTACTCTTGTTGTAAAGTACTCTATTTGTGTTGCAAGTAATAAAGATTCCATGGATATCCATTGCCATTGCACATTTTCTCTGTGACCAGCTTCCACCTAGCCTTGGTTAAGAATCGGCCATCATTCATTCATTTAGTGAAAACTTCATAAGTGAAGTAAAAGAAAGTCAATGTATACATCTCAACCCAGGCAAGTATACCAGTTGCCTCATCCCATGAATCACCATTTTTTTTACCCTCATGCATTTTTTGTAACGACAAGGATAATAATATTATGGTAAATGCAAATGATGTTCTACTACTGTCAATGAATCACCTAAATTAGGTGGAGACAAAGGTTATATTTGAAGAACAACAATAATGGGGAACCAATAATCATGGCAGGCGTTTCAAAAGGCACAACAAAATAAAACAGGTAACAAAATTTATTCGAACAACTGTTCATCTATAGTGCAATGGACAGAATGTGAATGGCAGACTAGTAAGGGAAAAATATGTGAAAGTGGGAGAAGAACAAGAATGAGAAACCAAAAATCATGATAAGAAGAGAAAATGACCTTAATGGAATGGGGGTGGCGGTGTGAGGTAGAGGAGGTTGAAAATCACGAAGTTTAGGAATAATAGGAGGAACCCTCGTTAGATCTAGTAAGGAGGGAGCTGGAGATAACTAAGAGGCGGGGGGCAAATTGGTAGACGAAAGAGCTACCATGGAATCACGAGTGGATGAGGTGGTTTGAGCTACTGCACATCTTTGACCAGAGACACAAATAAGAGGAAAAAAAGGGTCTTCCTGCTAGTGCAAACAAAGAAAAATTATCCCAATAGCACGAATGTAATATTTAGTTACTTGAAACCCATTGACCCAACCCATATGGCACCTTTCAACAGACCAATAATAGATTCCCATTAATTCCTCTTTAAAGGCAAACGAACGCGCTCTATGTTTCGAAGGTCAAACTTCGAATCCCAACCTAAGTTATCTTTATTTTTGTACCTTGACCACATGCACATGGTTTCTTATCACTATGTTTACCTTACTAAACGTTATCCATATCGTCTTTATCTTATATAAGAAATTCAATTTCAGCAATTCGTTTAGAGACATCCATTACCTTGGGATCAAAGTTAAAAAAATTAAAACCTCACCCATAAAATATGATAGAAAGCCAAACTAAAATGAAGTTTACAAATCTATTCAAGTTAATGACAGACCATCAAAGGTCCAACCAAAGGTGAAAAGTCATAGTAAAAGAGAAAAGGTTTAATAAAAATAATTCAAATTTATTTAAACTTTGCCCAAATAAAAAAAAAAACTACAAGTTTGGTTTAGGACAAGTTCAGCTGAAATTAATCCCACAAGCCTAATTAGGGCTTGAAAAATTCAGCCTAATACCTCACACATAAGGATGGCTAAGTAGTTTGGTGGCAGTTAGGTGCATTAGCCTATCATTTGAAAATGATACTAAACACTCGGGGGGCTTACATTTTCCCACAGGTAAAGAGAGGGGAAGGTAAGGGTCATTATTAGATATGCCAATAAATATTTGCTTTAGTGGATATTCGTATGTATCATATCCTACAAGTAGGTTTTTTTTACTTTTAAATTAATATGAGGCAGATGTGATTTTTTTTTCATACCTGCTAGATGTGGATAAGATATGAATTTAGGCCTACCTGCACACACACACACACACACAAACACACATACACACAATCTACTAGATAAGCTACAGTTGTGTTATTCTCCTTATTATATGTTGTGATTTGCTAGATAATATTTCATAATGAACTTTGTATGATAACATATGTCTTCTAGAAAGTCGTCAAACAATATATTTGCCATTCATCCCTTCTTACTATAAAAAATAGGTTGCCCAATATAAAATTAAAGTTTGATTGTGGTTCTGTATGGATATAACTTACTTTTACTAAATTTTGTTTTCCATGTAAAATGGTATACCCAAGTGCCAACATCCATATAGAAAATGATGGACATGAGTTTGGCATGGTGAACTAGAGTTGTATTTTTTACATGTATTATTTCTTTTTGTGAGGCCTTACACATGAAATTTTTTTGTTTAGGTATATGTATCTTTATTGCACTATATGTATCTCTTATTACTAATATCATTTTTCTCCAAGATCATTTTAATGTTTTATTATGGTACTCTATTGTAAGGTTATTGTTTTATGATAGAATGTGGGGGTTAGTGGGTTTTACCTGATCCTACCCGCCTTAAAATGAATATGATATGGATATTAAAATTATAAATCTAATGGATGGTAGATAGGATACGGATTAGATATTTAACATGATAGATAAGATGTGAGTTTAGCACTATCTTACCAACATCTTATCTATTGTCATCCCTAGTCATGATCTCATCTTCTATGGAAAGAATAATTAAAAAGAAGGAACAAACACATACTAGAGGTCATGATCTCATCTTTTTTGGATAGAATAATTAAAGGGAAGGAATTGACACATACTTTCCCTTGTTTGGTTAGATTCATTAAAAGAGAGGGAGTGAAAGAATTTTTCCATTATTACAAATTTTCTCTTATTTAAGCTATTAAATCAATTTTCTTCTTCTTTCCTTATAATGTGATTAATCACTCATGGTAGCGAACTTACATGCTTGGAAAATGGAGTCTGCCACTGCCATCATTGTCAAGATTTCCGCTTCCCGTTGTTGCTCAACCATATTGCACTTAACTTTATGATCGCTACTAGCTTCCGCTTGTTCACTTTTATAAGAATGGGGGCAATTTTAAGAATGGAAAATACACCAAATTTGCTCAAATCCTTCCCTCTGATTCACCCGATTTGGAAGGATTGTAAATTATGCTAGTATAGGGGATAAGAAGGGAAGTGTAATTGATTCTTTGTCAACCTCTCCCTCCGTTACTTCCTATCTAAATATGGAAGGAAATGGGATTCTCCTCATTCTTCCAAACACTCCCCTCCATTTAAACAAAGGCTTAGGCACACCAAAATTCATATAACATTTTGTGAGTCATCTCAATGATCTTACCTTGAATCCCTTTTCTACTAGCACTAGCCAAAGCTAGCAAGGTATAAAAATTAATGACTAGTTTAGCAGTTTGTGTTTTATTTTTTTTCAGTTTATAGAATCTAGAAAATTTGTTAGTGTGACAACGTTGTGCATAAACAAAAGACATATTTAGTTCTATTTTAGTACTCCCTCAATCCCCATGTTGTTTGAAATATTTCCATTTGGCACAAAGTTTAAAGTAGCCTCATTTTTACCATTGTTCCCAATTTTTCCCATTGTCTTTTCATGCCAGTCTCAACCAAAATTTCTCCTTTTCTACCTTTACCTCCCACATTCGTCTCTGTCTATGTCTCTGTCCTATTCTTCACCTCTATTTCAACATTCACTTTTGCCCTGTCCCATATATGTCTCCATTGTTGTTTTTTTCGTTGTTTCTATTTTCCTCGTCATGATGTGAATCATTTGATTAGAGTAACTGGAGACAGGGGAGGACAATGATTCGTTGCAGTCATCAATCAATTTTACGTTGCTGCTTGCAAATTCGTCTTCATCTCCGGCTTCCATCTCTATCGCCTCCGATTCACCTTATCGTCTTTATTGTCTCATCACCTTAACCTCAAATTTGTCTCGATCGCCTCCAATTCACTTCATCACCCTGACCTCTGTCCGTTGCCTTAATCTCCGTTCATTGCCTTCGATTCACCTCATTGCCTCTATTGAAGATCCTTGCCTTGATTAGGCATCTTAAACCTGATGATAACTCACTCAATCTCCTCAGCCCTTGACATCCTCGCCACCATTCATCATCATTCAATCAACTCAGTCACAAAAATGATATTGAGGATCCTTGGTGAGGGCAGAAAAGTATAGACAACTTTGAGAAACAGAGGAAAAAGGAAACTTTGGTCAAAGATTTTCAAAGTGGGGTTAAGATAGGGGTATTATGGTAAATGAGGTATAAAAAACTTACTAAATAAGAAAGTATTTCAAAGAATTTGGGATGGCAAAAAAAATATATTGTAAAGAATATATGATAGAGAAAGTATAATATAATGCTTTAATCTCAAATATGAACAATGTCAAATTTTTTACCCCACATAAAAGGATCCTTATTAGGTGACGGACTCATGGACTGGCAACGCATCTCTTGTATCCATTAGTCCATGTGTTTGTCACATTTGTATTTTCCCACATAAAAACATATAACAAAATTTTAGAAGTACAGCCTCTTTTCCAGTACAAGTCTTATACAGTTATGCCTTATGTTCATATCCATTCACTTTGATCTGGTTGGCTATGTAGGACAGGCACTAGCTTCTCAACATCGTCCTACCCTTTTGTTTTTGTATGACTAAGGATCTGTTTTACACATTTCAGAGTCGGATAATTAATGTCAATTGGCAAAAATAAATAAATAAATAAAACCTTATATTAGTAAATAGTAATTAGTACAATGAACACTAATGCATGTATATATGGTTCATGCATGCATACATATATAATTTCTGGAAAAAAAAGATAAAATACAATCTAAGTCGTTATAAATCTAAAAAGAGAAAATTTCACAACGAAATATAAACATTCATGCATGCATAAGCATAAAAGTAACCGGTCAAGCACAGCAAGTTAGCAATCTTGTTTAAAATCCTTAGCCATCCAAATTCCGATCAATGGCCCCGAAAAGCCGACAATACATATGCTGCGCTAAACTGCCCCGTGCAGGTCTCCCATAATAATATTCTACAATATGATCATGATTAAGTTACTTAAATTATGGAGTAATCAAAGATTAATCCTAATGATTATACTCGAGAAGATGCTCCTCAACTTCGACTCCCCAGCCACCCAACATCAATCATTGCTTGAATTTTCTAATGAAATCTTCGACTCGCCGATTCAACTCGTCCTCATTCATTGACTTTTCGTCTCCGCTCTCTGACTCTGCCGCTCGTTTCAACCTCTCCGACACTTTTTCTTCTCGCCGCCGCCCATCCGGCGCCGCATGCCCATTCCCCTGCGCTTCCGTGATCATCTTCCATGCCTCCTCAAGCGTGTCCAGTACCGGCTCTCTGCGGCCGCTCCCTTTCGAATTCCCGTCATCGTTGCTCTTCTCCTTCTGATTATCCAACATCTCCTCCGGCTTGGTCCTGCAGGTGTCCAGCGATGGGCCAGGGGGTGAATTCTCAGTGGAAAAATATAAAATTTCTTCCTTTTGCTGGGACTGAGACCGCGTGGTTTTCTGGGTAATCTTGTTCTTGGTCGTCGGATTGTTCTGCGCGGCTATGGCGAGGATGATGAGGTTGAGGATGATGTAGATGTAGAGAGGAGAGAGCCAGGCTCTGATGGCAATCCAAAGGCTAGGGAGAGAGGAGACCAGGAAGATAATGATGCTCCGTGCGCATGGGATTACGGCTACTTTGAAGAAAACAAAAGCAGACGAAATCCCGTGTGAGTAGACAACCAGCTTCGCTCTTGCCAATCTGCTAAACTGCTGGAAATAATAATCAGACATTTTTTGAAGAAAATATGTGAGGGGAAAAAAGGATCAAATCTACTGTCTCTTTCAAAATAAACCAAGAGATAGAGAGCTGAGAGCAGAAGGGAAGAAAATCCCTGTACTTTGGGAGAAGAGATCCCGAAAAATCAATCAAATTCCTAGGGAAATAAAAGAAAGGGAATTGTTCCAATGTAAATGAAATTGAACGAGGACGATTTTCTGAGACTGAGAAAAACAGGAAAGTAGGCAAAACTTCTTGTAGTGCTTTCCTCGACAGGGGAGAGGGAAGAGAGAGAGAGAGAGAGATCGTGGACTGGGACGTGCCCTTTGGACATTGCTCCAAACGGCTCTCATCTTATAGTGATGTGATGTTTATCGGAAAAAATAACGAATTTTAACTTTCATCCTTATATTTACATAGCCTTCACTTACGTCCAGGGAAAATAAGATCAAGAAGTGATACTTAGGAAATTGAAGTAAAAAATTTTGGAACCAACTATCATGACCTTTCCTTACACTGACAGACATTTCATGAATTGAGATAAATAATTCGGAACAGATGCATTACATATTAACTTTTTTTCTACGATAAAAGTCTAACTTGTGAGAGTCTTCAATTTAGAGGACAAAAAAAGCTGCATTAATTCATATGTGGGCTTATTTGATCGAGCTTTCACCTTCATGTAGCTGACCCTGTGCGAGTGTAGACTGTTGTGCCTATCCAGTCAATTAAGAACCGGAAGTCTGGTACGAATCATTAGCATATTGGAAAGGCTAGTACGGGTCACTGTTGGTGCATCAATTGCGCGCGGGTCTGTTTGCTCAACCCGAGGGAACAAACAAGAACGGCGTAGCTACGTGAGGTTCCCACTAAAGACTCCTACTTCCACTGTTTTTCTCAGACCTAACTATCCCAATGCCTCTTAACTTTGTTGACTCATATAAGTTAGTTTTTAACTTGATCTCAATCTATATTAGTCAACTGATTTCATAACTCATCACGAGTTAGCCCAACAACCTAATTTGCAATATAACACCATAGGCTTTTTTTTTTTTTTTCTAATTTTAAGTAGCGTTGGTAATTGAAATACATAATAACAGAAACAAGATAAACTCCTAGAACATTTAGCAAAATGTGTGGAGCTGACTGATTTAGGATGAGATACTTTTTTGTCTTTTTTACCTAAAAGTTATTTTTTCTTTTCTGTTTTTTTTTGCCAAAGAGGGCTTTTTTGCTTAAAATATGTAATTGTTTTGTTTTGGTTTTTTTAAAAGTAAATAGGTAGTTGTTCACTGGTACTCAACAATTAGTTAATTGCTTGTGAGAAAAAAAAAAGAATATACACTTTAAGCAATTTTTTCTTCTTATTATTTTTTAATTTTTTTACAATGATCAATATAATAATGTTAATTATAATAATAAGTAAAAATATACAGTCAGTGCAAAATATAATTACTTAATAGAAATATATTTAACGATATTCAAGTTTATTAAATGTAACCATCACATAGACATAATTATGTATCTCAAAACTAATAAATAGTAAATTTTTAGACTTAAAAAAATATAATTGTTAAGTAATGATAAAAAAGGTGTATATAAGAATGTAAAATAAATATTACCCTCTCCATATCAGATTATTAAGCAAATAATATGAGTCAAGTGATCTTCTTTTGGGACATCATTAATACTATCCTTTTTTCATTTTCTCTGCTACAGTTTACCTTTTTGTACTTAAATTTGAATTAAATTTATTTATGTTATTATTTGATTTTAAAAATAATAATAATTTTTAGAATTTAGAAATTTTCATTTGTCAAATGTTTATAAAAATTTTGCATTTATATACCAAAATATTAGAGATAAAAAAATCATCAATTAATTAGGTTACAAATATTTGAAAGAGAGAAAGTATTACTATTATCATGTGTAAAAAAAAATATTACTTTTACTATCGTAAGCGTGAGGTAAATGGAAGATTCTTTAGCGGGTTGGAGAATGTTAGTTGAATTAAAGGTTTTACAAACACTTTTTGTTAACTAATCTATCATGTATAAAAGGAGTTGTATGAATTAAAGTGAATTATGAAAAAGAAAAATATCTTTAGCTTTGGATTAAAAACAATGAAGGAAATTACATTCAGATGCTATTAGACTTTTCTTTCTTTAGCTTGGATTGAGAAAAAAAAAAACATCACCTTAGGCTATTATATTTTTTTTTTTGCCTAAATGTTGCATAAATCCATGTTGTTTTCCTTATATTGTATTTTACTTCCTAATGTTTGTAAACATTCTGAAAAGGGTAACGACATTATAACAATATTAGACGACTGGACTATGTGATAAATTTTAAAGTTAGAAAACCAACATAAACTATGTTCAAGTTAAAGGGACTAACTCGCTCGAACCAACCAAATTAAAGGGCCCTTGAGGTGATTGGGACTTTTTTCCTAGATAAAGCCCAAAAAATCTCCTAAGATTTGGTTCCAAACAAATACAGTTTATCCTTTCTATTTTAAAAACCAACACTTTCTCCCTAAATGTAAGTGATTTTGTACAATCTAAATATATATACATATATAAAGCAGGATACATCTAAAGGTGATATTGTCTTTTCCTTAATGAAAATGATTGTGGAGAAGCCATATGGCACTGTTTCTTTTGTTAGTATATTGACAATAATTTTTTGCCATTGCTCTCTCCAAAATATCCAAGGCAACCACATCAATCATAAAGTGCCACATGACACCAGCCGTCATATTTGAATTTAAAAAATACATTCATTTTGTGGATCATGCCTAATAAAAAAATCAATTCTAATTCTCATCCAGGATAAATTGAAACCAACTAACTTTTATCAACATCACAATTGAAAAATTAAAAAATAATTCCAAATTTTTTATCTTTATTAAAAATTATAATTCATTTTTGTATTTATCTTCCCTTTTAAATTCCCACTAATTAGTACTTATATAAATGTATTTGCCCATTTAAGATTTTGGAGTCCGTTACTAGCCTTCAAGTGCTACCTTCTTATCAGATTACTGGTGATACTATAGTGAGTATTGCTTCTTCCGGCTCTATATCTTCTTTCGGTTCTTTGAACGTCAAAAAAAAAAAAAAAGATATTGATCCGATGACTTAGAACTTTGATTTAGATTTCAGACTTTAATTGTAACCGATAATTTCAACTGCAACTTTTTTTTTATCTAATACTTTCAATAATTTCAAAACTCCAGATAATAATTTTTTTTTTTATAATTACCAAAACTAAAGCTAAAAGGCAAATTAGACCATTTTCTCAATTCCTTTGACTTTCTCAAAGCCATGGATTTTGTCTCTATAGATTGAAAGGTAAGTCTTTTAAAATTCCTAATACGTGTTAAGAGGTAAGTTTTTAAAAGTTCTAAGTATAATAATTTTTACAAAGATATAATCTCTACTTTCTAGAATAAAAGGTAATCTTTAAAAGGTAAATTAAAAAGATAATCTATACTTTTAAAAGTCAATAATTCTAACAATTATAGTATGAATTTTTAAGGTCCAATAATTTTCAGAATAATAGTTTCAATTAAAATATAGCTTTCTAAATTTTTAATTTTTTAATCTGATAACTTAAAAGTCATAATTCATGTTGATTGATAAGATTTTTCAAAGTCCAATTTATGGTAAACTTTACGATGATATAATCTCCCCTCTCAATAGTAAAAGGTAAATTTTAAAATAAAAATTAAAAAATAATCTTTACTTTTTAGAATTTAAAAAGTCTCAATAACTATCATATGAATTTTTAAATTTGATAATTTTTTAGAATAATAGTTGCAATTAAATATAACTTTCTAAACATATATGCTTAATCTTTTTAATTATCAATAATCAAGTGATAAATTATACCAACTATTATCTATAAATTAATTTTTATAATTAAAATTTTTTTCCTTTATTTAAAATTCAGCTTAAAAAATAAATCTTTGAATAATTATAATATTAATCCTCTTTTCTATCATTTCTACCTATAGCTTTCAAAATTATAAAAAGTATTAGAAAAATTTAATATCGAACTAAATATGATTAATGCGGAAAGCAAATGCAATAAGCCCAACCACTGTCCTTTAAATTATCAGACATAGTTCATATGATAATTCTGATCAATTATTTACTTCTACTTTATTTTTCTTTTATGATTAGTTTTATTAATTGTAGATGATTCATTACTAGGGATTTTGACCAATTATTGGTTTTACTTGCAATCAAATTTCTCTTTTTTTTTTTCCTTAACATGGAATGATGTAAAAGGAAGAAAAAAAATTAACTCAACTTATTTGAAATTCAAAAATTTAGTGAAGAAGGGGGAGATATTATTGTTGCTGATTGGATGTTAGTTAAGGATAATATATCCACACAAATGGGTGAACTTAGGAAGATAAAGTAAGTGGCACATAGAGGCAGTTGAAGAAATTTTTTGCTAGAATAATGTGTAAATCTAAATATATGAGAGAATGAGGGCTGTTTTTTAAAATTTTTATACTGAATTTTTACATTTTTTATTCTTTCATATACAAGATGTTTAATTAAATGTTTTGGTTATATGCATTTTTAGCATTCTCTTCATTTTATATCTATTAAACCAATTGGTTTCACACAGATTAAGAAAGTGGGGAATGTTTGTGTTGTTTCCAAGTTTGCCCTTCACTTTTTATATATAAATCCAGAAAGTTGGAAAAAAATGAATATTAAAAAATAATAGTTGAATGATAATATGGTAAACTAATTTCCTAAATATGAAAATATTGTAAAAATTTAGGAATGCCCAAAATAAAATATGTTTCAATAGTTTTCAAACAGAAGGAGTATATAAAAAAATTCTCATTTTCTTAATTCATCAAATCAAACAAGCAATGAAAATTTTTTAATCTCATATATGTCCACATATAAATTGAAACTTGGAAACTCTTATTACTTCCTAAACTTAGTTACTTTCTATTTTGTATCTTCTTTGTTGTTTGTGCAAAAATTAGAAACTTGAGCTTATTTCCTAAACCCTTTACTTATTTTATGTACTTTTTTAAAACATCAAGTCAAATAGGTTTAAATTGTATAAATAGTTTTGGAAATCATGGTTTCCTATTATATATTTTTTATATATTAGTTATCTAGACTCATGCTAGGCATTCAGTTAGTTCCTTCAAATTTTTTTGCCTTTGTAGTTTAAGTCCAATGTATATTATTTTTCTTATTAAGATTTGGATACAATTTAAATATTTTATTCTTTTTTGAAACTTAAAAAAATAGAATTTCATTGCAATGCCGGATATATAATTTTTTTTTCTAATTGTTATTTTATTTAAATATTTTATTGTAATTTTTATGGTAATATTTTCATAACATTTTTAAACATTTATACATATTAGGAACTCAATACAATTTGGGATCCCATGACAATGCCGGGTATGTAAACTAGTTATAACTATATATTAATTGCCAACTTGGGTATTGTTCATGAACAGTGCCACACACACACATATATATTGCTTTTTTTTTTTTACCATGTTAACTATTTTTAAGTTTAGTCCCATTTTCACAAGTGGATAAAGTCATGAGGGCTCATATTGAAATTTTTCTAGTTTCCGCCTCACTTTTGCCTGTGGTTAAATGCATTTTTAGTCCTAGAATTTCTAACCTTCACCATTTAAATCACTATTTTGGACCCATCATACGTTTTGGTCCCCAAACTTAATCAATGCTTAATATTCTTTCTATTTGCTCCCTTACTCCCCAAACTTTTTTGTTGTTTTTTTATGTACAATTTTCTAAAGCAAAATAAATTAAACACAATTTTTCTATTTCCATCATATATTTTCATTTAAGTTTTGTAGCATGAATTATTTAATTCAAAAGCTTTTTGGTTTAATAAATAAATTTGGGTCATAATTGTTAAAATTGAAAGTGAATTTTTCTAAATAAATTTCTCATCAACATTAAAAAATAAAATTTAAGTTGATAAGAAAAATATTTTAGTTAATTATTCTTTAAACATGTATAGTGTTACTTTTTAAACATTGTTGATTCCTTTATTTTTTGCTTTTCTATTGGATATGATTGATTTTTTTTAAGTTCGGTCCTCTTCTTTCAAGGAAATCGTGTGTTGGGGGCTTGTGTCATAATTTTGTGAGTGTCCACTGTTTCAGTTTTTCTTATGGTTAAACTACAATTTTAGTCCCTAAATTTCTTTTCTTTTCCATTCCAGTTACTAAGCTCGAATCATATTATGTTTTAGTCCCAACTTTAATAAATAATAACCATTTAACTATATTATTTCTACGTGCTCCTTCGATGTTTTTTTTTTGTTATTTTTTTATGTACTACATTCTAGAGCAAAACATTGGTCACCATCAATTATTAAATTTTAACACCTAAAGCTTTTCCATTTTCATCTCTTAGTCTCTAAATTTTTTTTGCCAATTTTTTCTTTTTTTATTCTTTATTAATTGAGTTTTGTAGAATGAGTTATTTAATTCAAAATTTATATGGTTTAATAAAGTAATTTTATCCATAACTGTAAAATTGAAAGCAATTTTTCTAAACAAAATTTTTCATCAATATTAAATAGTAAAATTTGAATTGATTGAATGTGAATTTTTTTAGTGAATTCTTCTTTAATGACACAAAAAATATTCATCATTTTAAAACATGTACATGTGTTATGTTTCAATCATAATTAATCATTTGAATGGTAAGAACATGATATACAAAATTGCCTAACTTAAAATTAAAATAAAGTAAAATTTTAATTTATTAGCATAATTTTATATTTTTTTAGTTATTTATTATTGATATTTATTTTAATGATAAATTTTTTAAAAAATACCCGCTACAAAGTGCAGGTAAAAAAAAACCTGGTACCTATTAATTGTTTATATTAACTTTTTAAATTTTATTTTAACTATTTAATCATTTTTAAAAATAAATTTAAGTTTTCTAATAATAATTCAATATTTGATTTATTAATTTAAGTTAGTACATATAAAACAGTTATTTGTTTCTCCATTATTGATGTTAATAATACGGTGCTATCAAGGGGTAAAGCGTATGTCATTTTAAAATCACCCATTATTAACTAAATAATACGGTGCTACAAATTTATTTTACCAAGACGTTTGTAGGGTTTCATGTAAATTACCCATCGTCCCTCCTCCTATCATTAGCCTTTAGATTTGTCATTTTCAGTTTGGTTTTTTTTGTCTGTATTTTGCCAGTAGTTGCGCAAAATTGTCTTCTAAACAGGATTGTGAAAAAGATTGTAAGGGATACCTAATGTCACGTCTCTTGATTAGTTCATCAGTTGCAAATCATCTTCTTTCCTTTGCCTACTTTAGATTTCATTTGCCTAAATTGTGTATTCCTTTGGTTTAAGTAATGTAAAATTTTGGGAAATTATTATATATGTATGGAAATATGAAACTTTACCCTGTACCGACTTGTTATTGTGATATCAAAAGATTTCAGAAAAGTACATCTATTATAAAATTCGATCAAGTAAACTTCAAAATATTCTAAAAATGATAAAGATTAAAGAGCTCATGGGCAGACACTAGGCACCTCTTGAAAAGCGATAAAAGAAAATTTTCATAAGAATTAATTAATTTATAAAAAATAATATTAAAATGAATATTAAGTAAAGGATGATGATGTGCTCGTGTCGTGGTTTGTCACAAGGATCCATGTGTGAGCAACTTTCGATCAATGGGCTCCATATAGGTTCCACTTTTTCAAACTGCAGTAACACATATGCCCGTATAACGGACTGTGAGCACAATATTTTTCGTTAGGTGAATAAAGTACTAGCATTTAAATTATATTTATCTTAATAAAAATAAATAATTTATTTAAAAATAATTAAGTAGTAGTTTTAACTAGTAAAGACCTTTGATGTTGAAACAAAATCCTAGGATCAAATCCTAACTTCACCTATAAGTGATAGGGATGATGCTACTTTGTTATGAGTGAGCTCAATTTAGTTGTATCAATTGTAACAAAATATTGCATAAATTTCCTAAGTTTGGTTAAAGGTTTGGAATTATTAACTTGGGTCTCTAAAAAATATTGTGACAAACAACAAAAACAATCAAGTTTAACTATACTTAGGGTCCTCTCCCAATAAATTAACATATACTTAGGGTTCTCTCAAGATAAATTGACATATTTAAAAAAATGCTTCTTCCTTTACAATTCTTCATGGACAGGCACCTGCGTGCTCTCATTATCTGAAAAGTAAAGTGCTGAAAAGTGAACCTTTATACTTGGATGCACAAAGAACCAAACATCATTAGCCATCACTCTGTCTAATTTGCTCCAAACACAAGTTCCCCATGTCTGCTGATTAGACCAAGCCAACTCCAGGCCAATATAAGGAAAGTTATCAATTACAACTTTTTTTTTTATAATCAGAAAGGAATTAAAAAGAGTTAAAATGAAGAGTTGGAATGGCTATAATATGAGCAGAATTGACTACTTTCCTTTTGACTACAAAGAGAGTAAAATATCTAAAGGAACATGATAGAGAACGAATGCGGTAGACGTCCTCCGCTAGCTTTATGAGAAGTTAGAAAACCTTGAGATTTGACATATTTTATGGGCACTATCTGTCAAAATAGTGATGTTGGAAATGTTCCAAGAGCAAGCAACCATAGTAGCATATAAAACTGCCAAGATTTCTATACCAAATGGAGAAGTGTAAGGCCCCAAAAACCGATCATGTGAAACTGAAGATCTAAGCAAGGGAATTCTGGTCAATGTTGTCATCCTCACATTCGATATGGGTTGCCACACTTTATCAATACATAATAAGACATAAAAGGACATACTTTTGGAGTCTCCCCATGAACAAAAAATAAAGAGAGGGCTTCAGTTGGCCAATCTTCAAAGCCTTCAATTTAAGGTCTCTTCTTAGTATGATATCTTGAATAATTCCATCTACTTGATTTAGAATCAAGTTCACCTTAAAACGCATGTCACAGAAGGTTATCAATTATTAGTGTGTCACAACACTCATTAATATCCACAAGTTGCTTGTTGGGCTACTAGGTGTACATTATCCTTCTCCACATATCTTCTGACCAAGTTAAAGTCTCCAAGCAAAAGCCCAGGGCCTTGAATTATATGGAGCTTTAAATCATACCACAAGGCCTTTCTATTCACTACATCATTAAAAGCATATATAAAAATTAAAAAAAATAATATTTCCCATTCTTTAAGGATCATTTTAACAAAAAGATACTTTCAATCATTTTTAAATTAATTGCCTTTTTGTCTTAATTGTGAGTCTTAGAGTTAACTTTTAAGGGAGATGAGTATACAAATTCCAAATAGTGGGGATGAAAGTGCAGGTTCGACTAAACTGATTAGTAGATTTTGGCAATTTTCTCTTTTGATCAATTTTTTTTGTAATCATTTTTTAATTAGTTTCCTCTTGATCGTATTTTCTATAACACTTTTCATGAGTCAAAACTTAATGTAACAGCTAGTGACCCTTGACATAGTGGATAGGACTTTATTCTTTCACAACCCAGGTCTCGATTCAAGACACCCTTCTTAATTCCTTAACTCCTAAACCCTAAAACTTGTAATGTAGTTAATTTTGAATAACAAAAAAAAAAACTTAATGCAATAATCTGTGAAAAATGACCAACATTTCTCTAACCACTTTTTAATTGTTTTTTACATTGGAACAACAACAAAAGATGATCATTCAGTAACATAAAAGAATGAATAAAATTTTAAATCAGTAGAGGAGCTAGGATTTTAGCTTAAGGGGGCTAGAATTAGGAACTTTTAACATAAAATTGATATAAAGTAAAAATAAGACTATTTGAATTACAAAATATATTTTAAAAATCATAAATAATATTTTTTGTGATTAGAAAAAGAAAAAAAAATGAAACTCCACATTCATTTTGCAATTTCAAACATTAATTACAATCATATTGCGAGCATCTATGTCAATAATAAAGATTTAATAAGATAAATGTA
Organism: Aquilaria sinensis; assembly: GCA_005392925.1. Lineage (NCBI taxonomy): Eukaryota > Viridiplantae > Streptophyta > Magnoliopsida > Malvales > Thymelaeaceae > Aquilaria > Aquilaria sinensis. The sequence continues at coordinate 270,895 of SMDT01003246.1, read as the reverse complement.
GTTTGAAATCATGTAACAAAAATTAAAAGCTAAATATACCTTATGCGATAGAACTTGTACAAGATTTTCTTTTATTGAGTATGAATCATCTATGATCTTAGCTATATAAAATTTTTTAGTTATTTCCTTTTCAATATAAACAACAAAATAATAGTTAAAAAATTGTAATTGGATCTTAGTCTTATTGACGTGAGTGCATCATATCACATCATTGGTTAAAGTCCAAGTATTACCCTATGCAACAAGGTTTATTTTCTTTATAGTTAGTGAGTAAGTTTAGGTTGGATAATGTGAGGGTATATTGGTTGAATAAAGTATGTACATACACACACACACACACACACATGCACACATAACCCCGTTTGTAACATTTCTTTATAAAGCTTTTGAGCAAAAAAATAATCTTCAAAAATCATTCTCGATTCTAGTTTTACTTTTCAATGTAGTAGATGTAAAAGTGTAAAAGAGAAAAAAATATATAGATAGATGACTTGCTTTTTATGGGTCCTAAAGTGTTTTAATGAAATGCAAATGTAAATATATTTAAATATTTTTTATGCTTTTTTGTTTATATAAAAGTTATAGCTTTTAAATGAAAAAAATAAGATTAGTAGTCATTTTAATTTTTTACCACTTATATATATGTATGCATGTGCACACTTGATGTATTACTATTCATACATTATATATATAATTATTAAAACTATTGGGGGTAGCAGGACACTGTCCAACCATTTTGTGTCCCTATATCTGTTGCAAATGCCTTTTAAGTAGTGAGATGAAGTTTTTATTTTTGTTTTGGTATTTTCATTGTTGGTTTTCGCAGTGCTACTGAATGCAATTGACAAGCTTAGCTATTTGCTTTGCATAACATGATAGGGAAAATTACAAAATCCTCTTAGGTTTGGTCAAACATATAGTTTTATTATCACTGTTTCAAATGCCTACACTTACCTCTACCAAGTTAACACTATATTTCATTATTATCACAAAAATAAAAAAATGTCTGACTTTGCCCTTCTAGCTTTCTTCTTGAGAAATCCCCCCCAACTAATCAAACCAATTAATCTAGAAAAAACCATCAAACCATTAAAACCTGTTCAAATCAAACAACATTTGGATTCGACAAAAAACTTCTCATAAACATCTGGAGGAAATTGAGCAAAACTATAGACCACAAAAGCAACATCAAGTTGCTTAGTAGGCTCACAAATCAAAATTTAGAACAAGAGATTATTTATCTTTAGAAGAAATTAAGCTTTTGAATCAATCTGGATGATTTTGAACTGAGGAATTTTGAATCAATCTGGTAAAAATTTTAAATGAATCTATATGATTTTGAACCAAGGAAGTCATGAAAAGATAGAAGAACTACTTGCCTTTTGAGAAACTTGTGGCATATTTTCAATAATTTCGGCCAAGCTTACGTAGATGATAATGTGGCCACCAAGGAAGGATCAGGGGTAGCTAGGCTTATGGCCCTAACAGGAGAAGTCATATCAGAGGAGGCTATACTAAGAGGAGGGGCCCTCCGTTTTTCATGGATTTTAGGTTCCTAACTAGCAGTGAGAGTCTCAAGTTAATGGCAAAAGGAAAAGAGATTCATGGGTAACCTAGAAAATGTCGATAAAAGCTTACACCAAGGTATGCTAAGGGATCCAAAATTAGAGTCGATCTCATCCCTATTTTTCTTGAAGTCATCAGCCTTCGAATCAGAGTGATCAGAAGAGGTAGTGGAATGGCAAAAATAGAGCGCATAGTTGAGCGGAAGAGATAGCACTTGGTTGAGTTGTGAAAGGAGAATGCATAGTTAAGCGTTTGAATTGGGGTCGTCAGAGAAGGTGGCAAAGTGTTAAAGGAAGCCGCCGATAACTGATAAATCAAAGAGAGGTTATAAATAATTCTAGAAGGCTATGAGGAAAGAAAAAAAGGGTTTCTGGTTTAGTTTTGTTTTGAATTTGTGGTTAATTTTTTTTTTCAAACTAATTGGTTTTATTTGACTAGGTTTTAGTAATTGGGGGGAAAGGTTCTAAAAAAGAAAAATAGGAGGGCAAAGTCAGATATTTTCTCATTTTTGTGGTAACAATGAATTACAGTACTAACTTGGCAGAAGTAAGTGTAGGGGTGGTTTGTTTTGATTTCAATCCAATTAATCAAAGTGCATTAATGCCAAGTTGGATTGTTTTTCTCGCAGGTCATGGGAAATTTGTTAGTTGAGTGTGAAAATGTCCTAATTTTGATCGTAATTACATCGTGTACCACTGCATAAAGAGGCCCTTCCTTTTGCATTTCTTCAATTGTCTTCCTCGCCAATGAACGCACAAGCACCCATGTCCCGTTTCCCTCTGGTCGCTAAGCAATTCATGACAGTTGGAGGCCCATTAATTGTCCTGCGCTTCAAATCCATTAATTCGCCACCCGAGATTCATTAACAAGAACTAAACAACGCGGGGCTCCCATATTGGCCTTGGATTTGTGCGTGTGTGTGGATTTGGTAGCAAATTGATTGGCGGATTCAACACAGGGGGGTTTGTGGATGGTTCTTCAATGGGCTCTTTTTGAGCGAGCACTGGTTTAGGGAACGATAAGGGTAAATGACGAGTATAGTTGTGGATGAACCTGGTCCATTGACCAATGGTGGAACTGAAGTGGGTGATCTAGATTTAAGGCTAGAGTATACGAATGAAGCTGGAGGTGTTGAGGGAGAATTAGACAGACATCATACTTCGACGGTAACCTTGAACTCTTATTCTATTCTCTTAAGGAGAAAAGAGTAAGACGTTATTTTTCTTTTTCCTTTAAGTGGCTCATTCATGTAAATACTACAAAACCTCATGTCTCATTTCATAACTTTACTAGTTGGCCTTCTCTTTAGCCCCATTGACCCATGCTTGATAAGAAAAATATATTTTTATTAATTGAATTAAAGTCATCCAAACAGCCCTTAAATATTTGAAACAATAAGGATAACACTTTAGATTTGATCAAACATTAAAAAGGTTGTTTGTAATTATCCGTAACACAGCATTGCTGCTCGAGTCGGACTCTTTTTACGTGTAATTTTAACTTGCCATCTATAAATTTTCTGTTTGTTTAATGCTCCCTATGTACATGTTGTGCACAAGTAAGCGTAAAACAGACAGTAGACATGGCACCGACACGAGATTTGAGTGGGCTTCAGATATTTCGGTAATTAGATTGGGTACAAAGTTTTAATGGGCTATTGTAATGGGGTCCAACACAAAACATTCAACGAGGCCCACTTCTTTTAATTTCTAAACCTCTTCTTTTTGCCCCTAGTGTTATGTTACAGTACGAGATAGGGAGAGCACAGCTGGGAATATGTTGAAAATTTTATTGGGGTGGATGGATCCCATTAATGTAGCTGAGCTTCAGTACTGGCCTCAGGCAAGAAGGCATGTTCTTTGACAAAACTATTAATTTTCCATCCTACTTCTTCACCGCCCAGCACAAGGCTGTTTGACAATACAATATTTGTACTGCAAAGTTTTTAGGGTTGTTGAACGATATCAAACCACAAACATGGTTCTCACCTTAAATTACCATATCATTTAATATTATTAGCAATTGTCGCAAGCCAATAAGTCTGTATGTGAGGGAGGCAGGATTTATAAAGCAAAAGCACAAAGTAATATTAAGAACTTAAGACGATAGATCCTAGAATATTATTAGCGGTGCATTGAAAAAGTTGATAAATTGAAGAGGCATGAGAATATATTATGAAAATCAAAGTTATAAAATTGAATATAAAATTTCAGTTTCTAAAGGAGTTTTTGAAAATTCACTATAATATCACTTAAAAAAATATAACTAATATTCATTACTGCTATAATTAAATATTTTACTCAATCCTTATACTACAATTACATGAAATATGACGGATCATGGATGTAATATAAATCTATACCGTCTATTGCAGTTGCCTCACATGAAACTCACACTATCAGATGACACAGATACGTCTACCTCAACGGTGATCCGTAATATAAGACATGACTGGTAACCCTTTTGTTTTTCATGCCTACAAGCTTGAAGTTCATAGATTTGCTCGAGTTTGACGCATGATTATTTTTAAGTTTTCGGTGACAAGTTGGTGGCTCACAGTACAAGATCCGGAATTTTGTATGGACAGATCAGATGGCGGGGACCACTCCAAAGCCCAAGCCCAACACAGGGTCTCGTTGGGTGTCGGTAGTCAAACCGCGTTGACAATTTGTTTTTTTTTTTTTACCATTTTATAGTAATTCACAAAATATTCAAACTTGGATTCCGATCACATGAATAATTATACTAGTAGCAAAAAACAAAAGAAAAATTTATTTTTCTACTGACAACGGAAAAGTTTAGAAAACGTTTCTGAATTCTGACACCATCCCTCTTCCACGCACTTCACAATTTTCATTTTACCTTCACATATAAAAGTAATTCCTACAAAATTTTTGAAGCCATTTATAATTGGAGTAGAACTGTATATATGAATGTTGGATTTTAACTGTTTAAATTATCATAGTTTATCCCTATCGAAAAAAAAAATTACCGTAGTTTATCACCCTCTTCTCATAATTTATTATATAGATATTTACATCTATGACTTTTATGAATGTCTCATTTAATATTGTTATCCGTAATTAGTGTTAGAATTTTTTAAAAAATTATTTCAGGATAATTTTTAATTTTTAACTTCAATTATTTTATTTTTATTATTAATAATTCAAAACTCTAATATTAGTTATAAATGTTGTTTACAAACAGAATCTCTTTAATAGCATTACATTTTTATAATAATGGTAGGTTCAGAAGTATTTCTAGTACTTTCAAAATAAACGTTTTTACTGTAGATTCAGAACTCTTCCTAATACTTTCAAAATAAATATTTTTTTACGGTAATGTAAATTGCACTCCAAAGAATTTGCACTGTTTGTGTGGCAGCAATAATTAGGCTGCACGACAGAAGGAATCCCAGGTTTTTAGCTTTGATTTGGATTAAAACGAAAACAGATTAATAAATCCTCCTAACCCCATTAATTTATTATCAGTAATTATAAAAGAGCCGAAAAGCAGGACAAAACGAGAAAAAATAGAAGAAAATAAGCAGTAGAAGAAATTATATCCGGTTCGGGAATTGGATTTCCAGTTTCCAGTTTCTACCGAACACCCACCGATTCTTCCAAATCGTTTTGAAACTCTCTGGATTTCAGTTGGACGGATCGATCTCTTCCGCCGATGTCTCCTTCGATTCCGAATGGAGGAGCGAGCAACGGCGAGAACAACCACAAGAATTACATAGAGCATCGTGTCTCCAAGATGGACACTCTTGCCGGAGTCGCCATCAAGTACGGCGTCGAGGTGATTCTCTTCGCATTTCTTGCAATTAAGCAGTGCTGGTGTGGTGATCAGGTTTTACCGGAATCTATGTTCGCTGATCGAACTATTGAGATTTTTCCCCTTTTGTTGGACGATTTTCAGGTGGCTGATATTAAGAGATTGAATGGGTTGGCCACCGATCTTCAGATGTTTGCTTTGAAGACTCTTCAAATTCCTCTTCCTGGAAAGCATCCGCCATCTCCTAGTTTATCCGAGGCTTCTTCTTCTTCGTCGTCATCTACAGGGTAATTTTGTTGACTCTGTATACTTGTGTATATAGCTTAGTGTTTCTAACTAATCGAACTGTGCGCATCTTTTTCCGAAGTTAATAAAGAAGGGAGACAAGCTTGTAGTTGTCGACGCTGTTTAGTGAGTTACTGTTAGGTTTGAACGACCGTCGACCATGGTTGGTGGGCTGGGAGAGAAATGATACCGGGTATATATTCCAGAAAAGGAAACTTGAATGACACTTGATGTTCATTTTCTGACCTATTAGTTTTGAGGAACAATGAAAAGAAGCAGCTGCGCTGGAAGCATTTTAGTTGAGTGACTTGGTTTTTGTTTCAACTTACCGTACACATCAATTATGCAATGAAGTATCACTGACATTCAACTGGTCCAACTGCATATCCTTGTACTGACAAAAAAAATTTCAGTCAAGTGGCGATATTGGGTTAAGTTAGGACTTCCTGGTGAGGCCAGCTGAGAAAAGAGATCCTATGTTGTTCGGAAGGAGAGTACAGTAGGCCAGAATCATATTTTTGCCGTACTTTCATCTTGCTACTTGATGCATTCTTTTTCAGTTTTGGTGGAACTTTTTATCAAATCCTGTCTGACTGCCAAACTAGTTTTGAACAATCTGATGGCAGTTCTATTTTAGTTCGTTAGACTGAAATAGTATCTGTTGTGGTTTGCTTGTCAAATTTTATTCTCTTTACAGCCCTAAAAAGACCAACAGTTTACCTGTCATGTTATTCTGATTTGTCACAGACTCACATTGTTTATCTCTGTAAATGACAACAGGGATTGGGTATAATGTTTGCTGCTGTTATTCCAATGACAATTTGCATTGCATTTGTTTCTGTCGTTTAGCAAATGAAGGCAGCTATTTACTGAAACTGATTAGTATTAGATATTCCCAAACAAACCAGTGTATATTTACTTGCATATGGCAAATCTCTGTCCCTCTGCCCCTACTTTGATTACCCTCATAAATGTAGCTATGTACCTACAAGTTATAAGATCAGGAGCCTATATTTGTGCTGAGAAGATTTGGTTGATCTCATTAGTATCAGTTGCTTCATAGAAACTGTACTTACAAATGGCATATCATCTACAGTATAACTCCTAAACATCTGGTTCCATGTAATGGAGTAAGATATTTTTCACTTTGCATCTGTCCAAGATAGTAGCTTGTATGAGAGATTAAGAGTCCTTTATACTGGTGTTGAATGACTCTTCTATATGTTTTCCTACTTGTTTAGTTACATTGTGGTGAAAGGTGTTTCTCCATTACTGATATTAGATCATAAGCTTGAATGCATGAGAAGTCTGGGATTCATTGACCGGAAAAGACAGACTGAAGCAGCTTGTTTCATGTGAAGTAGGATAAAGTGCCTTAATATTTCTTTACTATCACTGTGTTAATAATGCATGCTTGCTCTGCAACTTACGTGCCTGAAACTTTTTGCAGTGGTAAGAGCAATGGGAAAACACCACCACGTCTTGGTAAGTCCTATATGGCTGACTCGTTCCAGTCACTAAGACTGACGCCGTCTGAGCCACGTATTTCTCCAGCCATGAGCACTTTACAGAAGTTCTATGGTCTTAAACCTGCAATCCAAAAGGGTGCAGATGAAGGAACAGAAATGGCTATTATCGGAGCCAGGATGTCAGATTACTTGGATGACGATTGTCAGATGCCTCAAACCTCTACACAAATTTATCTGGTTTCAGACCTGTACAAGTCAAAGAGCTTGGGTAACGGTGTCTTTATTGCAGAAAGGAAGAGTGAAGATGTTCCTCTGATAGAACCGGGAGATGGAGAAGGCGAAAAATCTGGTGAGAAGTCTGTCAGAAGGCGTCAGAAGGTTGAAGCAGATGTCAGAGCAGGGACACCAGATTGGTTGTTGAAAGAAGAAAATGGTTCCGGAAACAGCAGAGGCTCGGCTTCATCTGGAAAATCTTTAGCCATGAGACCGAAGTCCGCAAGCCGTGCAGCTCTGGCCACAGATTCTGATTCCGGATGGTTAAATGCAATTCCTATAGGCTTAGGTGATTCTGTCATCCCTGATAACCTCTCTGGAGTTCGTAAATCATCAAGCACGCCGAGCCTTCAAGATCAGGAAAGCAATGGCTCTTCGTCATCCCTCTGGCCAACTTCCAGATGGAGCTTGAAACCCGACTTGCAGGCTCTTTCAAACGTTGCCATCAGAAATCCACTTTTTGATGGCTTGCCAAAGCCAATAACGGGTCGCTGGAGCAAAGCTGCACTAGATTAGATTCTCCATTTATTTCTTTGAAATTATTTTGTGCCCATCTATTGTTTTGACGGAATATTAGTTACTCCAGATGATGTTTCAAATACCCATTTATTGTGTACATGAGAGGGCAGAAAAGAGCCCTGAGAAGAAATCAAGAAGCAACAAGAGACATGCATTATGCAAATAGCAGTTGGGGGAACCTGAGTGATATAAGCTGAGATTATGATATTTGTATTTTACTACCAAGTAATAAGATAATTCTACTTATTCAGCTTGGGATTGGGTCTTAAATGCCAAGTGTTTACACTACTTTATAATTTGTTACCTCTGAAAAATGAGTAATCTATTAACATTAGATTGTTCAAAGTCTTATAAGAAAATTATACAGTGGATAGTATATAATATACAGTCGTAAGTACCGCATGTCTCCAAGACTTGTTCAATGTACTCGTTTTCCTTAAAAAAAAAAAAATTAGTAAGCATATACGTGCAAAATTGGATACTAGTGTGGTGAATACGTTTAGGCATTGCATGTAACCCTGAATCTTGATTTGAATCTCAACAAAAATAAGGGAGATTATTGATAAATGACTAAAAATAAGATATTATTAGTAAATGGCCATTTTTTTTTAGTTTCCCGAGATATCCTAGCCACGGATGGTGGAGATTACTTTTCAAGGTCTCGTCAAACACTTGAGCGCCTTTCAATGCATAACTGATAAGGTTTGAATCCTGGACGTGTTGCTTCGACCAACTCATGTGGGTGAAACCTTATACTCTATGAAGCCAAAAAAGAATCACTTTCTTTTTTTTTTTTTTTTAATATAGAAAGTAAGTGTCCCTTTTATTAATTTTTAAGTTGGGCAAGAAAAATATTTATAAAAATTATCTTTTTTTTTTTTTGAAAAAATGTGATTCAAGTAATTGTTAGATAAATAAAGTACCGCTTCTGTTAAAAAAAAATGTAACATATTTTATTTTGGACTGTTCTAAAACTTTGCAACATTTCTATATTTTGTCAATTATTTTATCATATTATCCTTTAACCATCATTTCAACATTCACTTTTTTTTTTCCATATTTATTGATTTACGTGTAAAAAATGAATGATAAAAGTGAAAATAATACTCTCTCCGTCCCACATTCTTTGAAACACTTTTCTTTTTGGGTTGTCTCATATTCTTTGAAACATTTCCTTTTTCAGTAAATTTTATCATATACTTTTACCATTATACCCTTTCTCATCTCTCAAATCCTCTATTTTCCCCTAAAACCTATAGACCGATTTTCTGTTTTGTGGAAACGACGGCGATTGGCGGAGATGAAGGTGACGAGGCGATGGACAGGGACGATGACGACGAACGTAGATGATGTTGACGAACGCAGATGACGTTGACGAACGTAGACGAGATCGTAGATCGAGGCAATAAACAGAGGCGGGCGATGACAAATAAACGACCGAAGACGGAGACCGAAGGATCTCCGATCGACGCGATGAATTGGGGCGATGAATCGACTGAAGGATGATTGAGACGATCGAGATGACGAATCGACCCAAGGATCTCGATCGAGACGACGAATCGGTAGAAGGATCTTGGATCGAGACGAATCGACCAAAGGATCTCTGACCGACGAATTGTGGCTGAACGACAAAGGCTGAACGGTGAATGTGGAGATAGACGAGAGCCAAAGCTAGACAGTGATCGGTGCGTGGGTGTGTCGGAGACAAGGGCATAACAGGAAAACACAGACTCACATAAAACTTCGTGCAAAATGATTTGTTTCAATAAACACGGGACGGAGGGTGTATATAAAATTTTCACTTTTTCTTATTTTTTATGTCAAGCCATATATTTTCTAAAAAAATGAGACAGAGAGATTATTAATTTTTATATGACATTAATTCTAGATTAAAGAAAAAATAAAATTTAAATTAAGTATTTAACTACTAATGATTTGGGTCCCAATCAAGGCGGATTCGGTTTTGAGTGAGTAAAGAGCAAGCTGATCTACTATCAAAAAAGGCAAACTAAAAGATAATAGCTAGGTGATATAGACATGTTTGGTATAAGCGTTAGTGATTAACATTAAAGTTTTAAAGAAATTATTCTAAAATAAATTTTAGTTTTTTATTTTAGTGATTTGACTTCTATTATTGATAAATTATCTAAAATTCTAATATTGATCATAAATATTATTCTTAAATGAGACCATAATCCTTGTATTTTGACTCATTACTCTCATTTCCACCCATCTACCATTTTCATTATAGTTTTACTTAAATTCTAAAACGTGATGATTTCCTCTCCCACTCTTCCCTCCGGACGCTCTATCAGCTGGGGAGAGGCTATGAACGGCTGAAAGGGCTTGGAAGCCCATGATGTGCGAAACGGGCAAAATCGTAATAAAAGCATACGAAAGGGGAAGGAGGAAAATTTCTGCAGTCACGAAAACCCGCTTTCACTTCACTTGCTCTGAGCCTGAGCCTTACTTGCTACTTGCTAGGGTTTTGTTTTTATCCATTTTTACTTATAAACCCCTATTGCTCTTAGTGCTCGACCCATCTTCTCAATACCAAATTCCTCCCATGGAATATCCCAGATCTCAGGGCACTAACTCCAGTTAATTTACTTCAAAGTCTTACCCATTTCCAATTGTTCCATGGTCAGCAGCAAAAGCGACGTCCCCAACGGCGGCGTCAAGCCAGCCATGCCGGCGGCACTCAGTTCCGATCTCCTCCGCAATTTCTCCATCAGAAGCTTCAAGCTCAAGACCAAGCAACAGGAGCTCCTGATCCGCGTCTCCATCCTCTGCCTCGTCTACATCTTGGCTTTCATCACCCGTCTCTTCAGCGTTCTCCGTTACGAGTCCATGATCCATGAATTCGACCCCTACTTCAATTACCGGGTCACCCAATTCTTGACCGAGAAAGGATTTTACGAGTTCTGGAACTGGTTCGACTCCGAGAGTTGGTACCCTCTCGGTCGGATCATTGGCGGAACGCTCTACCCTGGTCTCATGGTCACCGCGGCTCTCATTTACTGGCTCTTGCGTTTTCTTCGATTCGCTGTCCACATCCGGGAGGTCTGCGTCTTGACCGCTCCTTTTTTCGCTTCCAATACCACTCTGGTGGCTTACTTCTTCGGCAAAGAGATCTGGGATTCTGGGGCTGGCCTCGTCGCCGCGGCATTGATCGCTATTTGCCCGGGTTACATTTCCAGATCTGTTGCTGGATCGTATGATAATGAGGGAGTGGCCATTTTTGCTTTGTTGTTGACATTTTACTTGTTCGTAAAGGCAGTCAATACTGGGTCGTTGGCTTGGGCAGTGGCCTCGGCGTTTGGCTACTTCTATATGGTTTCTGCGTGGGGTGGTTATATATTCATTATTAACTTGATTCCACTTTATGTGCTGGTGCTTTTGATTACCGGGAGGTACTCGATGAGGCTTTATATTGCCTATAATTGTACGTATATCTTGGGGATGTTGCTTGCAATGCAGATTCGATTTGTTGGCTTTCAACATGTACAGTCCGGGGAGCATATGGCTGCCATGGGAGTCTTCTTCTTGTTACAGGTAATCTTTCATTCTGTTATTTGTTTCGTGCTTCTGTTCGAATTTTTACTATGTTTCTGCCCCGCTGCTTAAAGTGTTCACATTTATAACTCGGTTCCCATCCAGCTACTTAAAGTGTTTAAATCTATAACTTGTGTTATTTTATCATATGAATGTGATGTAAGGGGGTTTGAAACGCTAATAGGTGTATTCGTGCAGGTGTTTTATTTCTTAGACTGGGTGAAGTATCTTCTCAATGACGCCAAACTGTTTCAAGCCTTTTTGAAGATCACTGTGACCTCTGCAGTTGGTGTAGGTGCCATTGCTTTGGGTGTTGGGATGGCATCTGGTTATATTTCTCCATGGACTGGCCGATTTTATTCTCTGCTGGATCCAACCTATGCTAAGGATCACATCCCCATCATCGCGTCTGTGTCTGAGCATCAGCCAACGGCTTGGTCATCCTTCATGTTTGATTATCACATCCTGCTGTTCCTTTTCCCCGCTGGACTTTATTTCTGCTTCAAGAGGTTGTCTGATGCAACTATATTCATAGTTATGTATGGTCTTACGAGCTTGTACTTTGCTGGTGTCATGGTTCGGTTGATTCTTGTTGCAACGCCTGCAATGTGCCTTATTAGCGCCATTGCTGTTTCTGCCACGATAAAGAATCTGACCCAGCTTGTAAGATCAAAAAGTAAAGCAGCCCAGACTGGTTCCACCAAAGGAGCAAGTAGCACAAAGGCCTCATCTAAGGTTAGTTTTGCTTCCTCTCTGTTCCTGTTGCATACATGATCATTTTTCATGCAGTTCAGTGGTAGTCTTCCTGCTATTAAAACGTATGCAGATTAGTTGTGCATAGTTCATGGATTATGGATATAATACCTCCCCCCTTTCCTTCTACAAAACTAACATCACTTTTCATAAAAAACAGACAGTTTATTTCATAAAATGGGTACTTGTGACATGCCTTTTCGAAAGAATTTATTAAAAAATGTAGATGTTGAACGAGAAAGAAGATGGGCTTTTGCTAAAAATTGTTGCAGTAGCGCTTCCAGAGAAAAATAAGATTAGTTGTGCATAGTTCATGTAGTATGGATATAATGCCTCCCTTCTACAAAACTAACATCACTTTTCATAAGAAACAGACAGTTTATCTCATAAAAAGGTACTTGCAACAGACCTTTTCAGAAGAATTTATTAAAAAATGAAGTTGTTGAATGAGAAAGAAGGTGTGCTTTTGCTAAAAATTGTTGGCAGTGGCGCTTTCCGGAGAAAATAGGATTCCCTCTTTTGAGCGGAACAAGTTGTTGACAAAAAGGAAAAAAAAAAATTCTGCTGGTCAACATTTTTAACAATGATTGGCTATTGATTAATCCTAAGATTTCAACGTGATATCTTGCCTGAGAGAATCCATTTCCACTTCCTTTACCCTTGCTGCTATTCTGTACCAGTTGGATTGAAAATTATGTTTTTTTTTTCCTGTTGTCATTGGCTGGGGATGTTCTTGTGTCTAATACTCATAAAATAATATCTTGCATTTTGTTTCTTTTTCCCCACAAGTAGGCTTCTGTTGATCAGTCACAGCCTTTCCAAAGAAATGGTGCTATGCTACTGCTTTTCGGGGCATTTTACATGCTCAGTCGTTATGCTATCCACTGTACATGGGTAACATCAGAGGCGTACTCATCTCCCTCCATTGTCTTGGCTGCTAGAGGTCCTTATGGCAACAGGGTTATCTTTGATGATTACCGTGAGGCATACTTTTGGCTTCGACAAAATACACCACCAGATGCCAAGGTGATGTCTTGGTGGGATTATGGTTATCAAATCACTGCCATGGGAAACAGAACTGTTATTGTTGATAATAATACATGGAACAACACACACATTGCTACCGTCGGACGGGCGATGTCATCCTATGAAGATGAGGCTTATGAGATAATGAGGTCACTGGATGTGGATTATGTACTGGTTGTCTTTGGAGGTCTTACTGGATATTCATCTGATGATATTAATAAGTAAGGCTTCAAACTACTGGATCCATTTTTCAAAAACATTTTTAAGATTGGCAGTCTGTTCTAGAGGATTGCTTGAAGTAGGGAGATGTTCTATGAAGTATCAACCCTTACTCCAGAGAGTTTTCACTTGTGCTCTTGAATATGTGAGGGCTATATTCTGCTTGCCACTACAGTGTAGATGCAACCATTCCCTATTGAGTCACTTTTGTTGCTTTTTTTTTTCTGGGGTGTTCTCTGAAATCCTACATGTACATGCTACTCCCAACAGAGAGCAATATGTTGATGCTGACTGCAGTAGCCAGAATAGTTGTAGGAAAATTTGCAAAAGGTTTTATTGAAGTTTCTTGACAAGTTGTAAGGTTGAGATTTTCTAGGTCGCTAGGGTGGAAGCATGTGAACAACTTTGTTGGGACTTTAGCAGAATTATTTAATAATCTGTTAGCTAAATACACTTGCTGAATTAGTTTTTAATTATGTGTTCATGACATGCATATGAGATTTAAAGATTGGATTTGTGTAAATTTACTACACTTGTGAAGCTCAGAAGCAAAATGACTGCTGGTGAGAAAGAGGAGAAAATGACAACAAAAGATTTAGGTGTAACTAGGTTTAGTGAGAACGGACATTCAAATTCTGCAGTTACTGGAGCAAATGTACCCCGCCGCTTCTTTTTCCCTGTTGAGTTCATTACCAAAATCCTTGCATAATAAATTTGTTGTAATCTGAATCAGATTTTTGTGGATGGTGAGAATCGGAGGTGGAGTTTTTCCGGTAATTAAGGAGCCTGACTATTTGGTCAATGGTGAGTATCGTGTCGACAAGGGTGCTGCTCCAAAGATGTTGAATTGCCTCATGTAAGTATCACGTTTTTCTTGTTGTTAATAGTTCAATCCCATTGAGATGCTCAAGCATGTAGCCACAATTTTATGAGTTGTGATGTATGCTAGAGCTCTTGTCACTTGTTCTTAACGTGCTTATATAATTCATGGTAGGTACAAGCTTTCTTACTATCGGTTTGGTGAGATGGTGACAGAAATGGGCAAACCTCCTGGGTAAGTTGTTAGTGGTTTCTTTACCTTTTCTTTGTTTCAGTATCAGCTTATGGTACACGAACACTTTGACTGGACAAGTTTGACCCGACACTGTGTGTGGTTTATGTACTTTGATTTTTCATAGCTGACATTGTGTTGATTATATATTCAACTCAAAAGCCTTAAATTATAGCTCCAGGGCAATAGAATGTCAAAATTTACGATGTAGGAAGCCATTGTGGACAGAAGGAGCTCGGAGCTCCCTTGTTATGTTGCAACTTGCAAGTTATAGACCTTCAAATTTGCTAATTTAGATAGAATGAGGTATTTTCTAATCTAGAACCCTGAGTTGGTCTAAAGATCTGCATGTACTTCACTCGTGGATTGTCTTGTATCCATGTGCATTACTCATTCATGAGAATCACATGGATGATACCACTATGATGTCATTGATGAACCTGAAATCTCTCTTCTTAGAAACTTTGAGGCTTGTTGTGCATCTCTGCCGCTCTCTCCCTCTCTCAGCAGTCCTCAATTATAGTGGCAAAAGTTAGCTATATTTAGTATTTTATGGGAATGGAGGGCGGAATGATCTGTTGTTTCTGGCAGTTCTGCTCCTGATCATGTGAATTCCTTACGTTGTTTTCTGGATGCAGATATGATCGTGCCCGTGGTGTTGAAATTGGGAACAAGGACATTAAACTAGAACACTTGGAAGAGGCTTATACAACAAGTAACTGGATAGTTCGTATTTACAGAGTCAAACCGCCAAACAATAGATGGTGAGCACAGGGCTTGTGGCTCTCTGCATGTGTGTCTGCTTCCTTGGAACTTGGAATTCCAGATGTGAAATCGCCTTTGAAATATAGCCTAGAGGTAGTATGAGAATGATTAGAAACTTCCGAGGCTTTTATTCTGGAACCCATTTTTGCAGATTGTGTAATGCACCTTCTCAAGCAAAAGTTTTTCCTGTTTAACTGATGTTTAGAAGTACACTTATTTTCTGCAGTCTCAAACAAGGCCGATATCAAATCGAGCCTTTATACCATCTCGAGATCGACGCAAGATAGAAATGAAATCTAATTGAATTTGAACTCAAAATTTTATTTTAGGTGTGGATTCGGCTAAGCATTTTATTCAAGGTTGGCAAAATTAAGATCAACATCATAAGATTGTGTGATTTTACGATTTTGATCCATACAATTTTATCAAAACGTCATGGGATCAAAGATATTATAAGATCATAGTAGCAGTGTCATTAGGATTGAGGGTCGAAGGATTCTTCTGATTGGTATAAGTTGCGAGGATGGTATTAGATCTTTAATTATCAATTTATTTTAGTCTCTAATTTATTAAATGCTCTGTTTTGATCTCAAGTCTATTTAAAACGTTTTATTTTAGTCGTAAATTTATTAAAAACATTTCATTATTGTCCTCAATTGGACAAAATTTGTTAACTTATAATAACTTTCTGATAGCAACTTCTTAGACTAGTCTTACAGTAAATTTAATATAATTTTTTTTACTGGCAATGAATAATTCAAATTATTAGTATTTCTTCTATTATTTATTGACTGTCAAATCTTTTTTATATAGTTTAAATTTACTTGAAAATAATTATTGAATATTTAAATTAAAATTTCAAAAGCTTGCGTTGGACAATTTGAGATAATGGATTTTATCTAATGAGGACCAAAAGAAACAACTTTAATAGCTCTACGATCAAAACAAAACATTCAATATGTAAAAGGCTAAAACAGAATAATAATTTAAAGTTATGAACACTGTACTCTTTTTTATTTGTTAATGATATGCTTGTTTATGAATTTTTTTTTTTAGACTTGTGTTGATTATTGTGTTGGTTATATTGAAGTATACTTTATTAAAGCTTGACTTGACCTGTGGTTCAATAGTTGTGTTGTATCATTTTTATAGTACTTGAATTTGAGTTTCAATATAATTGGTTTTTAACATGAATTATTTTATCTGAATAAGAAATTTTGAGTTTTTGATAGGATCTCACAATTTATAATCCAATCTTATAATCTCAATCTTGCACGACAAAAAAGGATTTGGGTAGGATCCTGATCTTGGTAACTTTGATTTTACTTTTGCGTGGAAAACAAGTTTTTCAGATACAAGTTGAGGCTGATAATGCAGCAATAGTCAGGGCAATTACCTAAAATAAGAAGAGCTGAATTTGAGGCTGGAGGCTCTAATAGCTGGGAACAGTATACTCGTTCAAATGATCTTTATGAGAAAAGGTTGAGATCAAAGAACTAGGTTTCAAGCTTGGAATGCTCAGAAGACGGTTCTTTTTTTTTTTGCTTCGCACATGGGAGGAAGGTCCAGGTGAGAGTGTTCAACCTTAAACCTTCTAATAATAACCGCTATGCCATATCTTTGATTGTTAGAAGAGGTCTTCTATTAGAGTTTTAGTTCCCTTGCTGTTTAGTTGTACCTGAACAAGCCTCCCCTGCTTTTACTTTCTCAGGCGGTAGTGGAACGCCAACTAGAATCATTTAATTTGGGCAAATGCTTCATTTGACTTATACCATCAGGCGGTTTTAACAGACCAGGTTTCATTTGGGCAAACAAACAAGTGCAAGGTTTGTGAGGATCACGTAAGCTAAATTGATTACGGTACCAGGCCTGAGCTGAAACATGGCGATGAAGACCAGTTCCAAGGACGTTACAGGAGGTGAGTGGTTGGGGTAGAAGCGGAAAGCCAAGAGGCAGCAAGTAACAGTTTGCGCTTCAGAAAACGTACGAGTTGGTCTATTTTTGCTCGTTCAATTGGATTTAATGAAGAAAATATGTGTTTTCTATAGTCCCTCGTGTTTATGAGAATGGCAGGGAGATAATGATTTTCTATACAGTAAACACACGAAATATTCTTGCCAAACGTTGTCCCCAGTTAATAGTCTCCAAGCAAAGCCCACCAAGAAAACCACACGAGACAATGTCGCTCCTGTTAAGTAGCATTGGAGCCACTATTATCTTGTCTAGAGGAGAAGAAGCTGAATTGGAAAAAACAAATGCAGTTATGATCCATTAGCTTCCGCATGGAATAAACTTGAAAATGAGGCATAACAGCATCCAACTGCTCCACAAATTATTATAACAAGTACAAAAAAAAAACCATGGCTATCTGGCAGTCGGAAGTGGGGCCAAGCCCCAAACTCTAATCAAAATAAATCTTAATGTGAGCTGGACACAGGGTGAAGTTTAAACTAGTCAACTAGACCCCTCTGTTTAAAGATATCAAGCATGGCAACTCCAATTTTTGCAGGAGACTCCACCACTGTCACCCCAGCTTCCCTGAGGGTCTTGATCTTGTCTTGTGCTGTGCCCTTCCCACCTGACACAATAGCTGCAGAGATGCACAAAAATCAGAATACAAGCACTGGATTGTCATGGAGGCACTGTATTACAAAATGGGATAGTTTACGAAGTCCATGCTCTTCATTTTCGATAATATACAGAGCAGACAAATCATGCTTCAAAGAGGCATAATTCTTAGCTCATTCAAGTCTGTATACAAGCTTACATCTGATAGATGTTCCAAGCAAACCATGAGCAGAACATAATTCCATACAATTTTAAAGCAACAGCAGAATTTCAAGAGCACTTTCAATTAGCTCTTATCCTCTCTCAAGTGCATACTTACTGTGAGGACAAACAAATTTAATCTATAGATCAATTTCAGTTATCCCTCTGCAATCTGAATCTAGAACACCAGAACTAGAAGCCAGAAGTATAGGTGATAGGCACTCTATTGATACAAAGGGATGCTAGAAATCTGCAGCCACCACAATTCTACAAATGCTACAGCTGTGGGAGCTTAAAGAAGAAGAAAGATGAACAGGAGCAGCAGCCTAATGTCACTGGATGGTGCAGATGGCGTGGTAACGCATGGGTATTACTAGCTATGTATATGTTGGTTGTATCAACGTGTTAATTAGACATGCCTGTCTATTGTAGTGGTTATGGACTTGTGACAATTATGAACTTGTTTTAGAATGAAAGTCCTACCAATCCTCATATGGCATTTCCTGGGTGCAATAAAGCAAATGATAGAAAAGAAAACTATGTGAGATTGCTAGATTATCCCTAATGAGCCCTAGTTCATCTCCACTCATTCACAATAAGCAAGAAATGAAGAGATATGCTTACACATAGTTTACTGCCTAATATGCAATATGAGTTTGTAGTCCACAAACCCATAATATGATGCTCAGCCTAGACATAACAAGGGAGCAACGAAGGATCAATTCTGAAAATCAATAAATAAAGCCAGGGAAGAATGCATACCACCAGCATGGCCCATGCGTCGTCCAGGAGGAGCAGTTAATCCGGCAATGAAAGCAACCACAGGCTTCTCTGTCTTGCTAGCCTGTTTGGTTGAAAACAGAATCAGTTCAGGCAAACCAAATTAAAAGAAAGAGCACAATTAAGCAGTTTTCATCAGAATGCTTTCAGTCTACTAGGACATGAAAAAACTACGCCTGATTGCTGTAAACACATTCTTATTTGAGATTTCATATTGCATGTATTTTGATGCTCTAGTGCTTTGGAGAGAAACAGAAAAAAATGGATATAAGAGGGGCAAAAACAGGAAAAGATGTAACTAAACTTGATTGTGTCAAACAAGTGAAAAGAAATAATGCTCATTTTAACCAACTCCAACTAGTTGGGATTAAAGCACAGTTAGATATTACACATGGATTCTGACAGGCGGGACAAAGTATTCTATAAATTTTAGCAAGTTTGAAATAGAACACCTGAAAGCCCAACAAAGGCATCATCATATAGGGGCCTCGTAACAGTATATCCAAATCATGATAAAGAAAACACCATTACCTTTACCAACTCAGCAGCATCCTCCTCTGCAGTTCCACCAATCTCACCTATCAAGACGATACCTGAAATCATAATGTCAACAATCATCAGTCTTTGTTGCTTTTTACTGTGCGCCACTAATGCATAACAAAATTCAGATTATAAAAACAATCTGAACAGAACACACAAGATGGGAGAATCACAGAATGCAAAACTTTTTCTGAAAATGAAGTGTATGATAGGGCACCAAGGGCTGCCAACCTGTGTAACTGCAATACTATCTCAACTAGATGCCTTTTCCTTGTTACTCAGCTTTCTTAACATATTCTTTGGCAATTGAATGAAGACGAAACACACAAAAAAGAAGAGATTTATACAAAAAGGGTTAAGTGAAGTACTCTCAACTGCAATATCAACATTTAGCTAACTCGTTCTTTGAGACTGAAAGTTCAAAACATGCAAGGAAGACAATGGTATATCTCATCACCTTGAGAAATGACAAGGCTGACTAACTAAATTTTCCTAGCAGTGCTCTTGGAATGGTTTGAACTTCTTGAAGTCAGTCAAGACCCAAGCCCATAATGTGTTCTTGATGAACAGAACGGTAAAACTTAAGAGTCTCATTTTAACTTAAGTTAACTTAATCTAAAATAGCTTATTTTTATTTTTACATCTTTTTTGTCCGTAACCAATTTCATATGAAACCAATATTATTTACGTGTAATAATCCATTAATTTTAAAATTTTTATGATATTATTAAATTTTTATAAATTTTTCTTTTTTAGGCATTAAAAATGAAAAATCCATAAAAATTTAATAGCATCATAAAAAAATTATTTTGAATGAATTATTGCACCTACATAATATGGCTTTCAAATGAAATTGGTTCTTGGTAAAAAAGATGTAAAAATAAAAATAAATCATTTTGGATTACGTTGACTTAATTTAAAAATAAAAAATAAGCCATTTTCAGGTAATAAGTTCTAGGGAAATCAGCAGCCAGGGTACTCAAGCAGACACTATTAAAGACATGACATAAGCTTCGTAATACTGGATAGCAGCGAATTGGATATCAGCAGTCCTACAAGCATCAGACCTCCATCAAGATATATTGAATTGGGTATTTCTTTAAATTTTTCAAGAGGCTTCCATGTCATTAGATGCTTTTGAAGAGTTCTTTCCAAAAGGGATTCAGAAACAAAGGCCACTAAAAATGTGTTTCTTAAAGAGACCTGGTTGAATGATGAAAAATATATGAATAAGCTATATCCCCCCCTCCCCACACACACACAGAGGGTAATGCTAGAGGTGCCCAATTTTTGTTACATCAGGATACTAGCTGATATTTGAAGCCAAAACTGCAAATTATTGGACCTGGTCACTCCCTGATGCAAAATAATTCCTTCCATATACCTGCTTCACTTCTATTTGGATGATCATTAGATATAATGAATGTTGATTGTCAACATATTTGTCATGTTGATTGTCAACATACCTGTCCACCTTTACCAGATTTAACAAAAGCATAATTTTTTGAGAAAAAAGGAGAGAGAAAATCAGAGAAATAATCCAAACTCCTTAATCCGAAATCAATAAGGTTACTTTGGCTCTATGATGACCATGATTCACAAAGATTTCAGAGGCACCCTCAATGATCCCAGGTACATAATCAGATCCAAATGTCCTTGAAAAAGATGTTCTGACGAGTTGGAATAGACAATTGCTCACCTTCAGTTTGAGGATCCACAAGGAACTTCTCGATACAATCGACAAAATTTGTTCCATTAAACGGGTCACCCCCTATGCCGACACAAGTGGATTGCCCAAGGCCAACTGCAGTTGTTTGGAAAACCTGCAACAAAAGAGCTTCATAGTCACATAAAGAGCAACACGAGAAGACGGAAGAATATGCCTTAAGATTGTATGTGCATGGCTGCAAGGTATGACATTATTTTCCTTCAACAGGTCCTATATTATAGTGAAAAAAATGAAGAGCAAGGTTGGAAGACAGTGAGGTTTACTCCAGCTAATCCTGTTAGATGTGATTACAATGCAAACATGCTCAAGAATAAACCAAATAGTTAGAACATAATAGTGTGTTGCATGCCTGCTAAGGTCCACACAGGTATGACTTCATGTATTTGTTGATACACAAAGAAATCAGTAGACGAGTTTCTAAATCTGGTTTCTCATAGGCAATTTGATTTCAAAAGAAAAATGGAGACAGCAAATGAAAAGGCAATCATCTCTATAGCACTAATATTGTTATAATGATGCTCAGAGAAACTGATTGTTCCAAAGTTGGGGCATACCGCTTCATAAGTTAGGGTACCAGATCGAGAAACAATGCCAATTCGACCAGGTTTATGGATATAGCCAGGCATGATGCCAATTTTACACTCTCCAGGCTTGATAATACCAGGGCAGTTAGGTCCGATGAGACGAGTTTTAGATTGCTTGTTAAGAGCAGCTTTAACTCGTACCTACAAAAAGGTATAATGTTTAGGTGTCCCAAAACCGCATTTCAAATTCAGACAAAATGAAACAGAGTGACAAATACAATTCCAAGAAAATAGCCCCAGGAAAACACAGGAACTAGCTTAACTATAAATGGATATCTGTAAACCAAGTTGGAAAATTACCATGTCATGCTGAGGGATTCCTTCGGTAATGCAGACGACGAGATCCAACTCAGCTTCCATGGCCTCCATGATGGCAGCGGCAGCAAATGGTGGCGGAACATATACCACAGAAGCATTAGCCTTCGTCTCTGCCTTGGCCTCCGCCACGCTGTTGAAAACCGGTAGACCCAAGTGCTCGGTTCCTCCCTTTTTAGGCGTCACGCCACCCACCTGAAAATAAAATCAACACGATTCCGTATAAGGAAGTCTGGAGCCGAAACGATGATGAAGAAAATGAAAGAGACTAACCATCTTCGTTCCATATTCAATGGCTTGTTCGGTGTGAAAGGTGCCGTTCTTGCCGGTGATGCCTTGGCATATAACTCTAGTGTTCTTGTCGACGAAGACCGCCGGAGACGGTGGCTGGGCGGCCGAAAATTGGCGAGTCTGAGATGCGGCCCACGATTTTTTTCCGCGGGAGGCGATCGACCCAATCAGCTTGGCCACTGCTTGACGACCCATCACGCAATGATTCTGTTCTGTTCTTCACTTCCTGCTCCTCTTCTTCTGATGCCGTTTTCCTGTCGCCCTATTTCTCTTTTTTTGGGTTAAATGCTCTAGAAAGCCCCCCCACCTCAGTCAGACAGGGCGTCTTAGTCCCTCGACCTCAACTCTATCTGTGTCAGCCCTCGACGCTCGTACTTTGCAAAAGGGGTCAATTTGGCCGACACGCAGACGGAAAACCACAGATATAGTATAGTCACATGATCTAAACGGCGTCTAAGGGAGACATACAACAACAATCTTAACGTTTTATACCATGGAAGTCTACTCTGGAAAAAAAATATGCCACGTGAGTTTATTTTTGCCAAATATGCACTTCTTGTCAGCTTATTGTGCAATTTTATATATTGTTTTGTCGAACACTTAAATGCTACTCCTTTCATTTCATAATATTTTTCACGTTTAATTTTTTTTCTTTTTGTTTTTGCCCAAAAATATATGATGATTTTACAAACTTAAACATTCTTGAATAAATGCAAGCATTAATTAACTATAATCATTGTATTGTTTAATGAAAGAAAATGCTAGAAAACCATCCCTAATATGTTTACATAAAACTACAAATATAATTTTCATAAAAAATGAAATTTGATAAATACTCTCTCCGTCTAAAATTTTTTATACCATTTTAATTTTTTTAACTTAAAATTGACTTAAATTTATTTATATTAATATTTACTAATTTTTTAAAAAAATATTATATTCATAAACTACAAGATCTATAGTTTTTTTATATATATATTTTTAAAAAATAAACAAATAATAGTATAAATAAATTTAAATTCAAATTAAATAAAAAACAGAAATAATACAATATTATTATGGTGAAAAAAGCTCTTTTCACATCATAACACGTCATTTTATCAGTATCAGTCGCTATTGTTGTCCTGTAATTGTAGATTGTATTATGACCACGCTTATTTAACTAGAGGTGGGAGGTGGGCCGGGTTGACCCGACCTGAACCGGGACCGGACCGCCAGTCAACCCTGGGCCAGACCTATGAAACCCGCCTTGGCCTGCCCCGGAAAAAGCCCGTTATATTATGGGCCGAATATAGGCCTAATGGGAGGAGGAGACGCAAAAAAGACCGACCCGGACCAGTCAAAACACGCAACCCGGCCCGGCCTGGACCGGACCACCCCACCGAACCGAATTGGACCGCCCCGCCCCCGAACAGCCCCGCCTGGCGCCGCAACGGCTCCCTGCCAATAACGTTAACCTGCAAATTTTTTTTTTTAAAAAAGAGCTAATTACACAGCAGACCCTCCAACAGCTTTTTGCTCCATTTCAGCCTCCAAAATTTAATTTTTACCCCTCCCAACAACTAAATTTCAAGGACTTTTTGGTCAAACTAATTTTTCCCCCCCTATAAATACCAATGCCATTTTCACTCAATCCTCACACAATCACTCAATCTCTCTTCTTCATCTACTATATTCTCTCAACCATTCTCCTTATTTTCTTAATCTCTTCCATATTTCTTACTAATCTCTCCCTAATATCTTCATAATCCTCTCTTGATTTTGCATTAATCACTACTATTAGTACGTGAGGCATGGCTTCAAAAGGAAAGGGCAAGTCAACAGATAGTTCATCTTCCCGCAACACTGGCCTCCGAGCCTTGTTCCGTCGCCGATCTCGGCCTGCCGATAAAGGCATTTCAATTCAAGAGTTTCACGACGATGATGCCGGAATCGATATGACGAATTACGATTTGGGTCTCGACGATCAATTATCCGATGATGAAGTGGAAGAGTTGGATGCGATGGCGTCCGGGAATCCGTCAACAGAACCGACGCCTACAAGTCATGAACCCGGCGTGGAGGAAACTCAAGCACAAGGTAAATCCACGAGACTAACTGCTTGGGTTTGGGAGCATTATGAGCTCATAAACGAAGGGGAGTCGAGGTACGGAAAATGCAAACATTGCGGGAAAAAATTGGTGCATAGAAAGAATTCCGGCACTGGAACGCTGAAGCGGCATATTGAAAATCAACATGCTAACGTCCTCCCTAGTACCGGGACTAGTTCTGGAGGACAAACACAACTTGGGTCTACAACCGGCGCCGGCGGACCAGGTATATTTCGTTTTAACCAACAATCTTGTAGAGAAGGTATGGTAAATTGGATGATGCTTACCGAAAAACCTTTTTCACAAGCTGAAGATGTCCACCTAGAATCTTGGATAAAATCACAATTAAATCCTGCATTTAGAAAAGTATCTAGGAAAACTGCTAGGAAAGAAAGCTTTAGACAATTTGAAACCGGAAAATCAGATTTGCAAGCATATTTTTCTGCTCTTGATCATTGTGTGGCATTTACTTCTGATATGTGGACATCACCTATAGGTCAATCATTCTATTGTGTTACTTCTCATTGGATTGATTCTGATTGGATAATGCAAAAATGAATTTTGTCATTTAAGGTTATTGAAACAGATCATACTGGTTTTCAAATATTTAATTGTATCTTAGAAACTTTACGTGATTATTTTTGTACTGATAAAGTTCTGTGCATTTCATTTGATAATGCTTCAAATAATGATGTTGCCGCTCGTCTTTTGAGTCAAAACTTGCAACCACCGCTCAACGGTGCATTTTTTCACGTTAGATGCATGTGCCATATTTTAAACATTTGTGTGCAAAAAGGTTTAGAAGTTCTCCAAAATGAGATTTTGCCTATTCGAAACTCATTAAAATATTTGATGTCCAGACCTGCTATTTTTCGTGAATTTAAAAGCTTTTGTATTGAAAATCAAAAACCATTTTCTTGGAAACGGTTTAAATTGGATTGCCCAACCCGCTGGAACTCCACATTTTTGATGTTGCAAGATGCATTACCGTATGCAAATTTGTTGTCACATTTCATGAATTTAAAAATGGGTTCTGAATTTCTTACGACTGAAATTTGGGAGAAATGTTCCAAAACCGGTGAATTGCTTAAGTTTTTTTACGAGGCAACTGAATTTTTCTCTGGTGTTTACTACCCAACAAGTCATCAAGTTTTGTTTCATTTAGTGAACATCACATATGCTTTACATTAGTTTAAAAATGTTGAGTTGTTAAAACTAACTGTCGAAGTCATGGGGGTTAAGTGGCTTTAATATTTCTCAAACATTCCACCTATCTTTTTAGTCGCTTCTTTACTTGACCTGTATGTAAAATTAACGGGCACAACAACACTGCTTGAAGAAATTTTTCATACTTATTTAGAAATGTCTCATATAAATGTTTTAACTATGTTTGCTTCTGCTTCCAAGTATTTGCATTCTTTATACAAGTTATATTGTGAGTGGCATTCGGATAAGGTAAGATCCGAAGCTCCTCAAACTGAGCTTCCAAGAAGATCAATCTCCTCAAGATTCAACCCGGCACTCCAAATGCTCAAACGACCCTGACCGATGACATCGGGATTAGCTGAAGTCGATGACTATCTCAACACATCGTTCGAGGCAAGCGACCTCGACATCTTGGAGTGATGGAAACAAAAGAGATCAAGATTTCCGATCTTGTCGATAATCGCACAGGAGATTCTTACCATTCCAGTATCGACCGTCTCATCCGAGGCAGCGTTTAGTGACGGAAAATTGGTGATAACGGAAAAACGGTCAAGATTGACACCCGACGCGGTAGAAGTATACGTGTACAACCGAGATTGGGGCCTCGCAGCACTCCGACAGCAAGACCAAAAGAGTTCGGATGAGAAGGTAGTATCCGATACCGAAACTTGAATTTTTTTTTTTCAATCATACATGTAGTTTATATTTAATTGGATTATGCTGTTCAGCACAGATCATATGTTTCTATTATTTATCATTTTCGGAACGTTTTTGCCATTTAAAAATGTAAGACCCATTCCGATTATTTGTAAGTGCTGTTTGATTTTTTAACTTAATAAAACTTACACTGGATGTGGTGTTTTTTCTTAAAACTATTTATAACTTATATAATTAATAATTGTTATATATATATTAACAAAAAAAAATGAAACTCGCCCTGGGACCGGCTCGGAACCGCCCTGCTTATAACCAGGCCGAGCCCGGTCCTCAGGACCCAAACCCAGGACCGGCCGGTCCCAGGCCTGTCCTACCCTATTCCCACATCTACATTTAACAATAAAAACATAGCTCACCTCAGTCTCGTTTGCTCGCTAGTAGCTTAAAACTAAGGGAAAGTTACAAAAAACCTTCTATGGTTTGGTCAAACCTACAATTTGCCTTATCTATTTTGAAAAACCTACACTTTGCCCTTTATATTTTTTATACTGCCTGATAACAACTTCTGAAACTATATTTAAACTGTATGATAATAATGTTTTAGTAATTTCAAGATTTTTGATATTTTTTTTCACAACCAACCGACCTTTAAAAAATACTGATATGTAATTACAGGTGGGAAAGTACATTTACAGAAAGAAAAAATTAATAGTTTAAAATGTCTATTAATTATTAAAAAAAATACTCGACAGATTGAAATTACTGAAAGATGATTATCATATAATTTAAGTATAGTTTCAGCAGTTGTTATTAGGCAGTATAAAAAACATAGCGGATAAAGTGTAGGTTTCTCAAAATAAAGGCGACAAACTGGAGGTTTGACCAAATCACATGGGGGTTTTTGTAACTTTCCCTAAAACTAATTCAAACATACAATTTCTGGAATATTTGCTAGGTACACCACTAAAGCCTATTGTTACACATTCCTAAAGCAGCCTCGTTCCTAAGACCACCTACCTTTCCGTTCGTTTTTTCATTTTTTCTTTTTTCTGGTAACTGGAGACAAGACAAAAAGGGGGCAGTTAAGTATACAAAAAGGGGGCCTAAAAAAACAATAACGAGCAGCGAGCTAAGGCTGAACTTCTCATAGCCAATGTAATCTGCTGGATCAAGTGAACCATATGCTGGATAAGATCCAGGAAACCGAGAAGCGGTTGGAAGTTACGAACAATCCGAAGAAGCATTTTTGCCTCATAAAGTACTTGCATACCGACAAGAATAGACAAATAAAACTGCACTCTCTTTACAAATTACAAACCCCCCACCCGAAAAAAAAAATGGCACTCTAATCTGAAGAACATCAACAGGGTAAGAATTTAAGCACGCCTTCGTTAGATGCTCCTAAAACCAATCGAGCCAATTGACCTTAATCATGACATGCCTACAAATTCCAGAAGCCACCCCGCCTATACAGTGTTGCATCACGGAGAGAAAGCCTTATTTACTTCACGAGGAACTGAATCAGGTGAAAACTAACAGTTATGTTGTTACTTGGTTCTAATCTGCTCTGCCGAGGGGACTGGAGTATCATGAATTCATGATGGCATTTGAATGTCTCCCTCGCAGAATCTCCAAGATCCATCTTCTTGTCTTTTCAGAAGATAACGAACTCCGTACGTACTGCAATCAACAGTAAGGAGTAAGTCATTAAAGCAGATATGCACCCTGTGCTATGCTGAACTCATGTACCAACACAATTTTTAGCATTCAAATGAAAACTTTATGCCCTGTGAGCTCGACTGAGCTTGTATACATATGCTTACATGTAGAAATGACATACCTATGTCTTTGATATACAATTTTCCTACCAACATACCTGTAATAATTTGGGTTCTTTGGCAGAGATTCATCAACAAGCTCTGCAGCTTCCTCTATGAGAGCCTCGATTTCTGCCATGTCCCCAGAAGTTGCATCTGATACAATATCTGCCCTTAGGATGTTAGCTTGGAGCAACACAAACCTCCAGTAACAACATCTAGCTTTTGCCGCATCTGCCAAAGCTTGCCACTGCAAACCAGATATAATGTTTTGCATCTTAAGTAACAGGTTGTGAAAGTGAATTTCATCTGTTATTTCTGCATGCAGTTTGACGCAAACATTGTCATGGTCTAATTCATTTGGAAGTGCAAGAAAATTGTCAGTGCTCAACACTTATCTCATGGTGATCATACACCTTAATCCTAATTATATTGGGCGTAGTGGCAAAAAATTGAGAATGTTAATTAACCATGAGAACCATATTGGAATTCCACAAGGCAGAAAGAAAAGATAGAAAAGATGATGAAAAATGAATTGAAGTTGAGAAACTAAAATCCGTACAACCCAACAAAATGACATGGTTTTACATTGGATGTCATTCTGCATCCCTCTGATGAGACAACAAGGAGATAAAATCTTAGAATTGTCATTATCACAAATTTTTCCTCACTTCAAAAAGTTTCACGAGATACAATGAATAAAGAGTGCAGCAGTGGTTGTGTTCCATGACAAGAAAACATGTGAAACATCACAACCCAACACAATCTTCTTTTCTATGTACAAGAATTTATATTATCTTGATCTTTTAGAAATTACGTCCAATTAAGCAAAATGGAGGCAGAAGATTCATTTAGCATCAATATTCATTCAAAGTAGCACCCTATGCAAACCCAAAAATATAGAAGCGTTCAAAAATAGTTCCTAATAGTGGAAGACGGCCTTTCTCAACCTTGAGAAGCACTCCACTTGTGCTCCCTCCATACTATGTAAAAGATGGGAAAAGAAGACCAAAGACAGGATCTGTTTTCTCCTATCCATACAAATGCCAGACCAACTACAGAGTTCTTCAAGGCTGAAAGAGCTCATTGAAAAAAACATCATTTATAAAGTTGCATTAAGAAGTTATGACATGGATAGAAAGCATGGAGGATGAAAACAGCCACAATCTTCTTTGTACAAAGTCAATATTGACCTCGATGTCATCTTTCTAGCAGTTCCACTAACACAACACAAATATAGTTAGTACAAGGAACTAACATATATCTCTGCCGATTATATTACAGGATAAACTAAAACTTGGACAAAAAATGGTTGCCCCAAAGACTCGTTTCTTTCTTGCTGTCATCATTTCTCTTTAGAATTGAGCCGAGCTTAATGACATAGAAGGAGTACAGCAGTATGGCTTATGTACATTAAAATCAGGTACAGATTGAGAACAACTTTTACCTGAAAGAGCATAGAGTCATCGAGGGCTTCAGAGAGGCTGTCAACCTGATGGCTAGGCCCTAGAGCTTCTGCTTTAATTTCCTGCCATTGCTTAACAAGAGCTTCAGCTTCATCCTTGGCCATTGGCTTTCTATCCACCAGAGTTGTAGAGTCTGCTTGACCAGCAGAAAGGCGTGATCCTTGTGACTTTCCAGCCTTCACTTGAAAACTTAATTGCATCTTGGCCAAGTCTAGTAGCTTCTTCATTTTGCTGCCATTTTTACCTTCCTTGCTATGGGCAGGAACTACATTGTCATCAAAAGAAGAATCTCCTCTATATGCAAGTGAACTTATGTGAATATTTGGTTTAAAAGAGGATGACGGAGATATCCTCTTAACTGAACTGAACTTAAACAGCCCCACACTTAAGAAGACAACACAACCCAATATTGTGACAAAAATAGCCCTTGGAGCCATATTCATCTTGGACAACCAACTTTCCCAAAATCTATTGTGCCTTACTCCAAGATCCCTTTTCAGTGCAACAGATGATGTGACATTTCCCCTGCAGTTATTTGTATTTGGTGTTAATGAGCTTTGCAAATCAGTCGGTGCTAGTTGCTTCACAGCTGATCCAAGATGTCTGGAAGAGTTTATAGGTTGAAGAGAATCTTCAAAATCTCTTATCTCAGATGCAACAGAAATGGACTCTGATCTTTGGCTTATCTTTGCCATGATTCTAGGAGCTGCTTTATTTGTTTTAAATTTAGTAGCCCTTCTCTCACCATTGGAAAAGTAAGCCTGCAGGTATGTGCATTTGAGGCGATTCCCTTTTAATTTATAATTTGCAACAGATTGTGTACATCTCTTTTATACTCACCAAAGATGGGGAACAGTCTCGTGTATCAGGGAACCTGGAAAGCACACCATCCTTCAGCCACATTTCCTACTCAAGCAGACAATAAAATTTTAACATGTATCAATCTTTGGGAAGTAATGACATAGATAAGAAAAAGAACAGATTTAAAGCATCAACAACTCACCAAGAGATTAGTTACAAAACAAAAGTGACTAAAATATCAGGAGATATGAATAGATGCTATTATCAGTACAACCAGATATGGAGCAGGGACCATCTAATGTGCCATTGATACTCATGCTATAAATAAAATTTATTTTGGCTAGTTAGAAAAAGAAAAAAAAAAAAGAAAAGAAACAGTATCCCAAGATTTCAGATTTCTCGCCCTTGGACTTGTACTTTGGACTGGCTGAGACTCAGTTGTTAAACATAATCCCCCATGGATTATTAATAACAAGAATGGTATGTTTCATCCATACTATATAGTCTCAAACATAAGAGCATGAAGTATGCCTAGAAAGAATAAAAAAGCATCCTGTGACGGCCACATTCAGGCATATTTATAAAATAGACTTGTCCATTACTGAAACTAGAAAGAGTGTGTTTGTGTGTGTTCAGAAAATCATCTGAGACCAAAAAAAAAAAAAAGAAACCTAGAAATTCATCATGAATGACAGAAACCTAAAGACAAACGAAGTGGTAAATCAGGTAGAATATCATGAATAAACATCAAATATCAGTATGACTTTCACCAGTTAATTAATATTGCAAACTTCACGCCACCAACCCAATATTGCTGAGATTAAGTCTAGTACACTGATGATGGTGATGAAATTGCACCATGACACAGTTCTTAGTGCATGATTAAAGCATAGAAAAAACAAAAATGACTTTACGAGTGAAGCATACCAGTGACGGGCTGGTGCTAGATTCATCTCTTTTTCCTCTTTCTATGATGGAATTTCGACTGCCGGAATTTGAACTCAATTCCAGCTGTTTAAGTTGTTCAGCAACCTCAGCCTCATTTACCTAGAAGTAGTAAGGTACGTTTTGAAACCATAAAAAAGTATATTCCTCTATGTATTTCAGCATGGTGAAGTTCAAGGGAAAATAGAGATGAAATTTACACCTGCCCAAGCAAGAACAAGCAGAAAGTCTCCTCGAGTTTTAGATCAATAGCTTCTGATGCCATCAAACATTCACACATTGCTCTTGCCTTGTTGATCTACATATAACAGTGAACTGAAATAAGTGAACTCAAAGGGTGCATACAACTGTTATCCAGTGGCAAAGAGTACATTACCAATTCCGTCTGCCTACTTGAAAATCCAAGAGCAATATGAGCGATCAATACCACATAGAAACAACTAGAGTCAATTACAACTCTTTGATTCTGGGATTCAATAGACTTCTTGTTTTTCCTTGCAACAGCCAAGCTATCCCAAGGAAGTATATCTATGATCTCTGAGGCGATCAGCATCTGAAGAGCTCGACTCAAGAAGCATTGCCAATCCTGAACTCGGGAAGGAGTTTCCACATCAAGGCCTTGTCTCAGCAGTTCGGACAAGGCTGCAATAGCTCCTTGCCTCCTTTCAGCATTTTCAGGTGCATGAGGCAAGCCTAATAATTCCAATGTGCATGCAGGTGCAAGCTCTTCCAATGACTCTTCTATCTGAAAACATTGAACAATGAGAGAACAGTAAAGTTAATCAATCAAATGAGGTTTCGTTCCTACTCAGCAAACTTGAAATCAAATGAATCTTAATCAAAGTCCTAACTCATCAGAGCTCCATATAGTGATAGAACAGACAGATTTTAAAGGTAGCAATGCTCCTTCTCAGATTCAAATTCTGATTCCTTCCAAACTTTACATCAAAAAGTAATTAGACAGCTTTAATCATGCACAATCAAATTTTTAGTAGAATGGGCACAGATAGTTTTATATACACAAAAAACGGGGCTAACTTTTCTTTTTTCTTTTTTGCTAACATATACAGATGGCCACTTTAGCTAATGGAAGAGCTTTCTCATCCTAGACCATTCAAATGCTAGACCAGATAATAGCACATTACCTCTGATAACAACTCCATCTTCTGAAGTGATTTTAAACTCCTAAGAAGACATTGTGCACGAGCAAGAGCCTCAAATCCTAGGGAAACCTTGTTCTTTTCAAGACCAGTCTTTGCAATTGCACACTTCAAGAAAGCACCTATGATAAGACAAGGAGGCCTAACAAAGCTGCTGGAAAAGCTGATGGAAGTTCCTGATCTGTTGACCAAATAGCCTTACCTCAGCAAGTGCCATTGCATAAAGCATATCATGCATGTAGGGTTTTGCATCTGGATGCTGAACAGCAGCCTTACCTATCTGCAGAACAAGCTTTTCTTCTCCAACCTAGATCAGAAGAAGCTATATTGTACACAAATCTCGCAGAACAACAGTTTTTATCTTTCTGTGCATATAATTCTGTTTTTCCAGAACATTTATTCAAGCGGATGATGTGTACCTCTTGAAGGAGGCAAAGTGCACTAGGTAACCAAGTCCATGGGATTCGAAGGGAAGATTTAGGTGGAATATTTTCTTTCACACTACCAGCATATTCTGACTCAAAAAGAAGCTTATCCCTCACATCCATTAGAAGATCCTGCAAAACAAAAGCTCCGCTCTGATCTAGTCATATCCAATATCAATCCAATGCTTCCCAGGAAGTCAAACAGATTTTTCAATCTCAAGCAGCTACCTGACGAGATACAATGACATCCATGGTGTAACCTTCGTCCACATCAGCCTTCTTCAAGTTCATCACTGATTTGACAATCTCATCCTTCTCAGCTTTGTTAGACGCGCCAATGAGCTGCCCAGTTAACTAAGTCTATTAGCAGCCAGCGAAACAGCAAAAGAAATGACAAAACCACCACAAATAGACATCACATTCGGCATTTCTGAAGAAAATAGTCATCACGATATTACTGAATCGAGTTCTTAATTATCCCATCAGATATCTGACCTAAGAACCGCAGTTACAAGCAATTAAAGCACAAATAAAAAGGAACATAAAAGTCGATCAAGTGAAGTGACCTGGTAACAGGTGACAGGAATATCAATGGCGGAGGTATGTGGCGGCGAGTTCTCAACTACGCGTGTCCCAGTAGCGTGCAATCTCCACCGCTTCGCCAAGCAAGAAGCAACTTCATTTTTCCAAAATGCGGGTCGGGGGTCCCAATGTTCACTCAGAAGAACCTTTCTGTGATCTTCTCTCTGCGAAGTCGAGCCGATGCGGCTAGAGCTTCTGTAGAAGAAATAGCAAGACGAAGACGAAGACGAAGAAGGAATAAATAGCGCCACATTTGTCGGTTCCATTCTGAGCCGATTCTAGAAGCCAATTTCAAATTTCAATCATTTTCCATGGGAATTGGATGAAGGAAACTGAATCCCTAGCGCCGACACAGCGCTCTTTAACAGAACTGTCCAAAATCGGAAAACAATAAGCCCTTATACTTCTACAAAGAGCTCATTTATACCCCTAGAGTTTCAGACATCAACAGGGATCCAGCTACGTTCGGTGAGGTGGTCCGACATGGATAGGACATTCATCATAATAGCTTCATAACAAGGATGGAACATATTATCCTTTAGACGTCTCACATATTATCCAGATACCACGTAGTACCACCCCTGTCCCGATATCTTCGCTCTAGGGGTAGAGACTAATGGAGTATATTTTGTTTGTTTAGGATATTATGTGCAATATAGTATCTTACATTATGATCCAAGAGCGCTAACACACAAATAAGTTTAATGATGAGTATTTTGGCGATTAAAACTCCCTCCAAAGTTGTGAAATTTTTGGTAGTGAGCACTTTTTGACTGCCTTCTCACTAAAAATAAGCCTATGATACAGACAAGTTGTCAGTTAGTGTATCTATCTAATATGTGAGACCGCGAATGAATCTATTGAGCAAACATTGTTTTATTGTCCCTTGTATTTGGCCTTTGTATTTGGAATTCCACATATTTGGAATATTTTCCAAACAACACATGGAGCCTTATGATTGGTACTTTTTTCTTGTCATTGGCTAGTATGTTTAGTGAAATAGAAAAAAATGTGTATTCAATGGATTATGTCACCATTGTACCTGTTATAACTCATCAAATTTGTTCATAGATACACACTTAGGTTGTACAATTTCAATCTGAGCAAGTCTCTATCCAGCCTCATCAACCTGTATGTTGGTCACTAACACCTGCCAATTTCAAAACCATTAACATTAATGCAGGTATATTTGCCTTACTCGGTTCGGCTGAAATTGGTGTTGTTGCTTGAGATTCATCGTCGTTTGTCTTACTTGTCCTGTCTCATGCTATTCCTTTTGTTTCTAATGTTACATATCTTGAGACTTTGAAGATGTAGAAAGGTTTCTGAAGCCTTCTCTCTATACTTATGGAGTGGTGATTAATGATATTATTACTTTACTTTATCTTTGCAGTTTGCTTCTTATACTTTTCAACATTTCTTAAGTCTGTAAATACTGTCGCTCACACCCCTTCCACCATTGTCGAAGAACTTGCGTGGACGCGTGGAATGGCACCGTCCATGGCTATCACGCTTGCCTGATTTAATTTCGTCTGTTTTTTATTAAAATCATATAATTACTATCCGAAAAAAAATTCATAAGAAGTTAGAATGTTGTGAGCGAATACCAGGAAATAAATATCGCTGTTTCCCGCCTTCCCCCCGAGCAAAACAAAAGGAGAAATGAAGAGTGAAGAACCCTACCTCTAGATATTCCAAGGAACGACAATGGTGAAAGCTTCAGCTTCGAAGAAAGAAGATGTGGAAAACCCAGAAGCCGCGGAGCGCAAGAGACTGAAGAAGCTTGCCTTCAAGAAGAATATAGTCTCGGAGGCTCCGGCCAGGAGTTTTGCTCCTCTGGGCCCGTCCAAGCAGGTGATAAAGCACCGCGGCAAGGACTTAATCAGGAAATCGCAGAGGAAGAATCGCTTCCTCTTCTCCTTTCCCGGCCTTCTAGCCCCCGTCGCCGGCGGCAAGATCGGCGAGCTGAAGGATCTCGGCACCAAAAACCCAATTCTCTACCTCGATTTTCCCCAGGTTTGGCCCCCTTGTATTGCCTATGTGCTTGAAACTATTTTCCTCTAATTACTTTCAGCTTTTAAAAACTAAACTTGAATTTTGTTGTTTTAGGGTCAAATGAAATTGTTTGGGACGATTGTCTACCCTAAGAACCGGTACTTGTCACTGCAGTTCTCAAGAGGTGGGAAGAACGTCATGTGTGAGGATTATTTCGAGCACATGGTTGGTGCTTCCTCTTCTTTCTCTTGATTTTATTAATGTGATTACATTCGGCTCAAAGGGAGTATACCTCTTTAGGTTAAATGAGTTGGATCTTGTTAATGCATAAGCTTTATGACAGAAATCGAATGAACACTCATTTTCATCTAAAAACAACGGGTATGGAAGCTAAAACACTTGTTATCATCTAAAAACAATGGTTTTGGAAGCTAAAACACCTGCTTTCAATGGAAAACGCAAGTTTAGAATCTAAAACTCTTGTTTTGAATGAAAAATGTTCTTAGAAGCCAAAATACACATTTTGACCACTAGTTACACTTATTTTCATCCAAAACACTACTTTAGAAGCTAAAACACTTGTTTTCATCTAAAAATAATGGATTTGGAAGATAGAACACTAAACAGAAGTTTAGAAGCTAAAGCTCTTGGTTTGAATGAAAAAACTGTTGTTTAGAACCCGAAAGACAAATTTTGACCACTAATTACACTTGTTTTCATCTAAAAACAATGGCTTTGGAACCTAAACACTTGCTTTCAATAGAACATGTAAGTTTAGAAGCTAGGAGTCTTGTTTTGAGTGAAAAACAGTCGTTTAGAAGCCAAAATGCACATTTTGACCATTAATTACACTTGTTTGCATCCAAAATCAATAGTTCAGAAACGAAAAGAGTTGCTTTCTATGGGGAGAACACAATTTTGGAAGCAAAAACTCTTGTTTTCATACAAAAAAAAAACACCTCCAAAGGCTTAAGTTTCACAAAATGTTTCTTCCTATTTTGCTTCCTTTTGGGGCTCTTTTTTGGCCCACCTGAAAGTGCCAGACACGAGTGAACTCACCCCTGCTAATGTAAATGGAAGTCATGCACTGGATTCCTTCTTTCACTTGTTATATTAAGCAAGTTGGACTGTTGGAGTGTCTTTGACACCAAGGTCTCTCTTTTGAGCTCAGGAGAAAGGGTAAGTGCCCGAGCCGTAGTATGACATGACTACCTTTTGTTGGATCCTCTATGCAGTCCTATGCCAAATATATTCTGATCAACAATCTTTGATGTTTCTAGATTGTATTTTCTGATGCATGGTGGATTGGGACTAAAGATGAAAATCCAGACGAAGCACCACTTGATTTTCCGAAAGAATTGACTCAGGTGATAATGTTTCTGTTGTGGGTAGTCTGATAGTCTTACTAGAACATCTGGTGTGTGGAAAAATAAGCTTAATCAGTGTTATATACTCCTTTTATTCAATGATTACAGGGACAACCTTTGGAATATGACTTCAAAGGTGGTGCAGGTTCAGGGGTTCTCGAAAAACTGGTTCCTGTAACAGGAACAAACAGCTCAGATTCACAGTCCACTGGAGAATCTGGAGATGATTTATTAGAAGATAACAATTTGAAGCCAAAGTTGGAAGTTACACCAACACGACATTCTGAGAGGAATGCCGGGAAAAAATTCAAGTACTCAGCTGGTGATCTTGTCCTCATTCGCTCTTTTTCTTTTTCCCTTGATCAAATGATTCCTCTTCTTTTCTTGGGGACTGTTTGGAGGGGCTATAGCAAGGTCGAGCTCCAATAAGTGGTTTACATTTCATGAAAGGATCATGAGGTTTGAGTCATCTCTTGATTCTCTGCTCTGCTAGAACTGAACAATAGATAATGAAGCCCGCACAAAATTCTAAATTGTGCCAAATACTGTTTGCTGTATATTTTGCGTGGGTATCAAAGGTTGTAGAGAGTCTATATGTTGTATCGGCTTATATAGGTGGCAATAATAACATACAACTTAATCTTTAGAACTGTTGGACCCTGAATGTATTCTGCTTTCCAAAATGGTTGGCATGCAAAAGGACTCATTATTTAGAGAGAGAGAGAGAGAGAGAGAGAGAACTCATTCTTTGCTTTCTGTCATCCTTGCTGGTGAAGTTCCCTGTTTTAAAATATGCAAGCAGTAAGACTTAAATTCGTGCTCATAATGAGGTTTGCTATTTTATCCTTCACCAGTACCCTTTTGTGCAATCCAGATTTGTTGACACCTCTTCTGAAGATGACAAAGATGATGCTGAAACATCAGGCAGAGGGCAGGAGAAAAAAAGTGATTCAGAGGAAGAGAAGAGGGTGAGTGATTTGAGTGAGAAGATACAGTCAGGGAGTTCCTGACTGAATGTCATTTTATTATGGCTGCAGGTTTGGATGATCTAAATTGGTCAGCCTTATCATGGAGTAATTTTTTTTTTATTAGCACTTAGACTTTCTTTTCCTGGAT
The DNA here is from genome assembly GCA_005392925.1 of Aquilaria sinensis. NCBI lineage: Eukaryota > Viridiplantae > Streptophyta > Magnoliopsida > Malvales > Thymelaeaceae > Aquilaria > Aquilaria sinensis. The sequence continues at coordinate 233,002 of SMDT01003246.1, read as the reverse complement.
TAACAGGTAAAGAGTGGTAATTCCCCTCCTTCAGTCTTTGACATTGGAAGTGAGAATGCAGCGGAGAGTAGCCAGTCTGGACTAATCCAATCATCTTTAGCTCCAACCACTAGGTCTGGGAAAATCTCCACGTCTTCTGTCACAATTGCTAAATCTATGGAAAGCTTGGGGAGTGCTAAGGGTTCACTTGTTCAAACCACCATATCCACATTATTCAATAAGGTGGATAAAAAGGTATTTCTCTGAAACCCAAGTAACAGAGGTAGTTGATTAGTTCTTTTGTGTTATTTGTCAGTATACTACTTTGTTTGGATGCAACGATGCTCTCAATTACCATTCAGGCAATCATGATGGTTCAATTTGGTCAATTGATAATCAACTTTGTGAGTATCAGACTTTTAGGAGATTGGACTTGTAAGTGTAAGACAACATATTTTTGGTGGAAGGAAACTGTGCATGACAATAAAATTCAAGATTGACAAAGAAAAGAATGAAGACCAAGGATCCACTAACCCCAGTGTAATAGTTAATAAACTTACCATTGGATTTAAAATTCTATTCATATTAATCTCTAATTTTCCATCTGTTGTTGGCTTTTTTATTTACGTATTTCAGTGGCCTAAGAAGTCACAAAAACTTGGTAAAACTTTTCATGCATGATCACCATGCTTAATATATTCACTCTGATGGCTGGATCAATTATGTTTATTGATGAATATATGTGAGTGGATCCTCGCTCAAAAATAAAAACCTATGTGTGGCAAACTTTTCCTTTACTGAAACTGACTAGTTATCAATTTTGACATTAATTTTAGTCCTTAAAATTAGGAATTTTAAGGATTTGTATTTTGTTTTACTATTATCAGTTATCTCAGGTCTCCTCTAGAATGCCAAGGCACCTATATAAGTCTCCACATCTTATATTATCTTCAGTTTTGAACGAATAAAGAAAAGTCCAACATTTCTCCTTCCCATCTTCTTTCTATTAGCTTGTACTCTATTTCAGTTTGTCTTTATTCTGCAGGTGCTGATTCAGTAACTGAAGTGATAGAGTGACTTAAAATTTAAGAGCATGTATTTGAACTCCACAAGAGATTTGTCCCTGAACTCTTCCATGCAGAAAGCAGTGCTCTGTGAATATAGAGAGGGCAGTTAATCTATGAAATATCTCAGAACAAGACTGATATTCACCATGAAATTACAAAAAAAAAAAAGAGTCTAAACTTCAGTAGTTTACTAGATATGTTTGATGTCAAGAAAATAATTTCTGACACAGCCTCTTTGATTCCTGAAGGTGCAAAAGGATTTGGATGTATCTTCATCCTCAAAAGGTTACAATTCTGCCTGTTTATTGTTATTATTTTACTACTGCTTATTTTGAATCATGATTGGAATTTCTTCTGTTTTCAGGTGCTAGACAAACACTGAAGCATGATGTTTTGGGAAAGGTAATGTCAGGATGCATCAAGTTCTCATTTAGAATTCTTTTTACTTACTTTTTAGCAGGTTAGCTACCTGTTGAGGAGTTTCTGAATCTATTTTGAGATTCGAAGTTTAGATTATTCTTATTATTATTATTATTTTGCAGGATGAACAGAGTAGGAAAAAGGGAAAACTGGTCAAAGTAAAAAAACCAGGTTTGTTAGTTTCTGTTTGAACCAATAGCCTTTAACCATGTAATAGTTGCAATCCTACATGCATTTGGCCATGACTGCATCTCATTCTTGTGGTTTTGCAACCTATCTTAAGTTAATTAGAGAATTCATGGACATTATTGATCTGTGAAGCTGTAATAACTTTTGGCAGCAGATAATTTCCCAAAAAACTTTACTTTAACCAGATAAACTTACATGCTATTCTGCAAAGGAGGATTTCCCTATAATTGTCCCTCAGCATTTCCTCATGTCCTTTTTACCTTGGAAAAGATAGTGCAATTTATTGACTGGAAACAATTGACTAACTTTTTTAGGAGATTGTAGGTACTGAACGTATAAAACTGTATGTAAGTTTTGTCCCACTCTGAACAATCTCAGCCAGCTAAGAGTATAAAATTGTTCTTACATATACGTGAATGCTGTGATTTCTCGAGCAGCAAATCCAAAAAATTACAATTTTAGTCACAATGGCAAGGTAATTCCTCTTCCTGTTCCTGTATTCCACGTCATTTCACATGTGAGGTAATATAAGAGCCCTTCTTATAAGGTTTCTTTAGAACAACAAAATCAATTGGGGTCATGAAACAGAAATAGGTGAAAACCATTGAAAGATTTTGGAAGCCTCCCACTTCAAAAGCTTACTGCAAACACTTATTTTTGAAGTGCTTTGAAGTGGTGCTAGCCCCCATTGTTAAGTCAAGGGGTTTGCTTGAGCTTCATATAGTGTTGAGGTTAAGGGATTTATTGTCTCATGTGCAAGCCTTAAGATGATGTGTGGAACTAAAATGACGATAAGGCAAAAATTAAGGACATAAACAACCTTGGGCTATGGTATGATGTTTAAGTATTGAACCCAAAACCAGTATTACCAATTCATAAAAAGGCCTCACTGCAATTTTGAGAACTGTCAAATAATCTGGCGCAGCACCACTTGACAGATACTTCACAGAAAATTCTTCCAAGTCCATTAGACTGAGTACAAAGTAATATGCTCTTAAACTCAATTTCCTCATTTGATTAGTAGAAACTAAATTAAGGATTTCTTCAATCAGTTCAAATCTGTTTCTGGGGTAGGTTTTCATTCTTTTCATTCCAGTGAAATCGCTTACTAGTTTATAATTCTATCCAGTTTGTAGAACTTTTTTCTTGGGCTATCTGTGCCGGACAAAAAACAAAAAAGCAACCTTGTGCCCTGACTTAATTTTATTCATGATGAATTCTTATTTTCTTTTTCTGAGGTACAGGAACGAGAGCAAAGAAGAAAGAAGCTGAGGTATGTTTATTTTTCTTTCAGATACCTGTGCTTTAATATAATAATAATATCCACTTTTATATGTTTGTAACCTTCTCCAGCAGCCCTAGTTAACTTTATTGAGGTAACTGTTTCTGTTTTTGTTGATTTTATTCAAAATTTGAGTGGTATCCAATTTTTATGGGTATGGGGATAAGTAAATCTGTCAAAAAGTAATTAGATTTGTTTTTGAGAAAAAAATACTGGGTGCTTGTCACTATATATCAACCTATCCCTTTACTTTCACCAGTTTTGTTGCTTAAAATTTTTATTCCTGCAATTTTTTTTTTCATTTTTATGATACTAGTTCATTTCCTGTGATTGATTTTTTTCTTCAATTATATTTATAAGTAGTCCTACACTTACAAACTTTTCTGCAGAAATGATTTTTGTCAATCCTGTGCTAGAAACTTAGCTGGCTTAAATTCGAGTGAGTCCTAGGTAATACATATTTTTTTGTCAAGTTCTGTGACGTTTGTGTTGTTGAACTGAACGTGGTAAAATAAGTTTTTAGGTCTGGCATTACCTTTACTGCAAATTAATTCCTTTGTGTTTTTTCATGCCAGTCTAGCTTCTGTCTATTACCACATTGATTGCTTTTTCCATTGTTAGCTTTTCGGGTGATGTGTGGGGTGACATGCCAAAGTAACATATTTTGTTTGATTAAACTGTAGATGGAGGGGGACATTGAAGAATTCTCAAGCTCTTCAAAGGTGTGGTGCTACCATCCTCTGTGTTCTCACTATATGCGTGTTTTATACCTGATTAGCCTAAAGTTTTCTTCATTTTGGAATTGATATTCATTAGTTATTTGCTGCTGGTTTGGTCCCTGATGTGTCATTTAGGCTACTGATGAAAGCGATGAAGATTGGACTGCTTGATGCTAACCTGTGGAACTGGAAAACAAGAACGACAACCAAGGAAGACTTGACTTCTATGTTAAGCTAAAACATCAGCATCCTTGCACCAGTGATTACTTAGATGTATTTAATGTTAACGTAGGTGTCTACAGTACCTGATTTATGTTATGTGATTCCTGTGATGGCAATTTGTCTGGTGTAAACAAGTCCACACTAGGGCTGAAAACGAGCCGAACCTATATGCGTGTTTTATACCTGATTAGCCTAAAGTTTTCTTCATTTTGGATTTGATATTCATTAGTTATTTGCTGCTGGTTTGGTCCCCGATGTGTGTCATTTAGGCTACTGATGAAAGCGATGAAGATTGGACTGCTTCATCTGGAATCCAATTTGGAAAATTTTTAAGGAGTTTTTAGTTTTTTTCTTAATTGTCACCCTTACTAATTGCCTTGTGGGCTTTTTTTGTTACTTTTTTTTTTATGAACAGTATAATGTGAGATGCAAGTTAAAAACCTAAAACTGGCCTTCATTAAAACGAACGGAAAAGCTAGAACTGTTAAATTGTTTTAATGAAAAGATTTATTTTGAAATGCATTTCTAATTTTTTGCATAAATCATTTTGGTATGAATCAGAGAAGGAATGTTTAATTTAGGAATATTGGCTTTAATTTAGGAATATTGGCACACGTACAAGAAAATTAAGGAGTGTTTCTTGTATTAATCATAACAAAAATTAAAATTTGCCCAAACATGGCTGAAACATGTAATTGAAGTCTAAAGATTTTGAAATTTTAAAAGTAGGATTTTTCAACTTTTAAATTGTCATTATTGACTTTCCCTGGATATGAAACAATAATTAAGGAAATTCAAAAAGTTGAGATCAATAAAACTGGGTAGAAGGCCGAGGATAAAACTAGAGGTAGGTTTTTTTTCCCAACATTCATTAATTCTTGAATATAAAGATTATATGAGTTCCTAATTTCTTCAAGATTTTTAACAGGATTTCTTTAATTCTCCTCCCCCCATGTGTCTAATTCAGGTACTCAATTTTTATCTCATTCGACATTTTCATTTCTTCTCTTCTGTTTTGGAGTCTTGCATGAATTTGTCATCTATCTCTAATTTTTTTTTTTTTCCTTGTAGTTTTATGGCCGCCACTTTTCTGGAAAATCTTTTTCTTAGGGCTAATATCTTTGTTTTTATCGATTTCTCATGGTAGAGATTTTGAAGATAAGATTCCAATGACACAGACAACTGGGTACTCAGCAACATTAGAAACTGACACCCGACACTGGAGAAGCCTTGCTGGTGCAGCTACAACTACTGCAGAAGACATATGCCGAACTGGACAAACAATGGGCAGTTTTGGCATTGGCTGCTAGGGAAGCCCTGACCATAATTCTGTGTCTGCAAGGAGAAAAAACACAATGAGCATAGAAATGAGCCAATACTGAAGAACAGTAGAGGAAAACTTAGGGCACACAGTAAGTTGGTATTTTTTCAATTATAACATTTTTTTTCCACTCTTTACTTACATGTAACTACAGTAGATTAATTTTGTTTAGATGAATTGAATTTTTCCAGCACTAAAGCTTATATAGCTTTCCCAAACCACATTGTGGTTTGGTTCCAATGAGTATGTGGAAACTGGAAAATTTAGTATTGGATTAGTTAATTTCTATTAAGAATAAGTGATTAGATTGGTAGTCAGGCTATGAATACTATATGGCTTACGGCTTACCTCTTCTGGTCTATGCAGTGCAATCTATTTTTGGCAACTATCAAGTTTTGAAGTAGGCTAATGTAATATTCCAGTATCTTTGATGGTAAAAGAGGGAGTTTGAGAAGATTAAAATAAAAAAGGCATAATTGTTCTACCAAAGGAGCTGCACATTGATGTTGAAAACAATTAAAATAAATTGGTTACCTGTATCATTCTGTCCAACTATGTAGTAAATACTGCAAATCCATTCAACTTTGAATGCATAGTTCATTGGAAGCCAATTGAATCTACTCGACTTCCAGAAACACTATTCAACGATAAATTGTACCCCTTATTCCTTAATTTGTAAAGTTCTTAATTTTGAATGCATAGTTCTTTGGAAAATGAGGATTTGTCCACATGTTTTTTTGTGATTTTTATCATAAATGTTCAATGTTAAGGGTTGAATCTATATATTGATGATATTCAACACCATATTTGGATCAACATGGTATGTTTGAAAGTGTTCTTTTTTCATGATAATAATCTTTCTTAACAATATTTGTTTAGTATTGAAATTTTTGTTATTTTGCCATGTCTAATACAATTTAGAAACTTATGGCAACACTGAGTATATAAGCTTTAATAAGCTCAATTATAGCCCCCCTTTACACACCTTCAACAATACGTTGTCAGATTCAACAAAAAAAAAGTAGGCCCTTTTCAAAACTAGGCCTTTAATTTTTTCTTCTTAGAACTAGCAAAAACTCACAAAAATAATTTCATGAACACTTGAAATTTTTTTTTTTCATTCACGATCGTTATTCTAACTAACAATATTAAGGCAACTAGCATTATGTTAGGCTAGACTAAACTTATTTATCTAAGTGGTTGAATGTCTAATTATATATAAGTTGGATTATTTTTTTATGGCATTGAGAACTTTAAATCGCTTAACTGAGTTTTACCTAAGTTTAGGTACCCATTAGATTTTTTATGGTTATAACTTTTTGGTGAATTTCACAGTAGTATAATAAAGTTAATTTTTTTTATATATAATCTAAGTTTGTTTGGAATTTATTTTGTTATTATTTATTCTAAATTATTATACTCCTTCATCCCAAGTTCTTTGTAATATTTACTATCCATATTAATTAATATTTATTTTTTTTTTATCTTTAACATTTTATTATATAGATGAAAAAATTTTATACATAAATGATAAACGAAGACTTATAGTTTCTAAATATATTTTTTAAACCAAATACTAATATAAATAAATTCAAGTCAATTACAAGTAAAAAAAGTGAAATGTATTAAAGAATATGAGATGGGGAGAGTATATCATGGTGAATGATGGACTAGCTATCACTTTACAAACCTTTTCCAATGGGTTTATGTCATTCATGTTAAGTTTTATTTTTTAAGGATATAGATGGGATGAAAAAATTTTCTTACCCATTAATATGCGTTAGTGCTACACATGGAAATTACACAGCTTGGTGTTGGTAGTGGAAAAAGTACGACTACGTGGTTTATAGGTAGGCCAAGTTAGAAACGCCCAAACAGACTAAAACAATCATAGGACGGGCTTGATCTCAAGTGAGCTCAAGCTATGGTTGACCTTGAGTCGGGTTCTAAACTAACAAATTTACCTTAATGTTAATAAGCCCATACATGATGAAAGTTTTGTCATTTATTTTTATGATAATTATATATGACATAAGTACATGTATTTTCAATTATTAAATGTTTACCATGTTGAATTATATTCTTATCTATTATTACAGAGCTTTCTATTCTAATTTTTTTTTGTTAAAGTGGCAATGTTGGGTTACACAACCTGGTAAAGGTAGTGAATAAAATATGACTATAATGATTTATAGGTAGCTAGATTAAAGATGTGTTGTCGGCCAAATCGGCTCCAACTAAGCTCAATTTGACTGGACAAAGATCAACGAGGGAGAAGCCCCAAACTAACTAACACAATCACAGTATGAGCTTGACCTTAGGTGAAGCCCAAGTTAGGCTTGACCTTGAGTCGGTCAGAGTTGGGTCCTAGGCTAAGCAAGCTTGGCCTAATGTCAATAAACCGTTACATAACAAAATTTTTTGCATTTTTCAAAATCTTTAAATACATTTTTTTTTGTGATAATTATATGCATATCATGCACCGATTTATTTTTAATTGTAAAATTCTTACCGCATTGAATTATAATTCTATCAATTATTATAATATTTTTATTCCAAATTTTTTGGTTTCCACATCATTATACTACTAGTTTAGGAGATACAGGCTGTAGAATATATTGCATGTATATAGAAATTAGTATCTTTTACTAAAAATATATATGCTTCTAAATTAATTAGATTTGAACATGGATTTAAAAGTTAGACTTGTGATATAATCACATTTATCATTTAACAAATTCTTCCATAATGACTGTATCTAATTTTCACTCTCTTGACAGGTACAATACATTTTAGTGTTTTTATGATAGAATTAAGTAGATTCTGGTATGAAACTTCTATTTGTTATTGTAGCTCTATCAGCCCGCCTAATTGAAACCCGATAAAGATTAATTCTAAATATCTCTCGAAAGTCATTGAGTAATCATCAGCGTAATTGAACAACTAGCTAGTGTTGTAATATAATGACAAGACTTTACAATATATTATTAGTTTTTTTTTTTATAAAAATTGACATGGCTCTAGACATCAGAAACTTGCATTTCTAATTCATTATTTTACAGTTCTAAGATTTTACAAGAATTTCAATGATGTTAAGGAATAATTGATCTTTTTTGCTCGGCTTTTCTTAAATCCAGTGGCAACACCGGGCATATAAACTAGTTGGAAAACAAGAACGACAACCAAGGAAGACTTGACTTCTATGTTAAGCTAAAACATCAGCATCCTTGCACCAGTGATTATTTAGATGTATTTAATGTTAATGTAGGTGTCTACAGTACCTGATTTATGTTATGTGATTCCTGTGATGGCAATTTGTCTGGTGTAAACAAGTCCACACTAGGGCTGAAAACAAGCCGAACCTATATGCGTGCTTTATACCTGATTATCCTAAAGTTTTCTTCATTTTGGAATTGATATTCATTAGTTATTTGCTGCTAGTTTGGTCCTTAATGTGTTTCATTTAGGCTACTAATGAAAGCGATGAAGATTGGACTGCTTGATGCTAACCTGTGGAATTGGAAAACAAGAACGACAACCAAGGAAGACTTGACTTCTATGTTAAGCTAAAACATCAGCATCCTTGCACCAATGATTACTTAGATGTATTTAATGTTAACATAAGTGTCTATAGTACCTTATTTATGTTATGTGATTCCTGTGATGGCAATTTGTCTGGTGTAAACAAGTCCACACTACGGTTGAAAACGAGCCAAACCTATATGCGTGTTTTATACCTGATTAGCCTAAATTTTTCTTCATTTTGGAATTGATATTCATTAGTTATTTGCTGCTGGTATGGTCCCTGATGTGTGTCATTTAGGCTACTAATGAAAGCGATGAAGATTGGACTGTTTAATGCTAACCTATGGAATTGGAAAACAAGAATGACAACCAAGGAAGACTTGACTTCTATGTTAAGCTAAAACATAAGCATCCTTGCACTAGTGATTACTTAGATGTATTTAATGTTAATGTAGGTGTCTATAGTACCTGATTTATGTTATGTGATTCCTGTGATGGCAATCTGTCTGGTGCAAACAAATCCAAACTAGGGCTAAAAACGAGCCAAACCTGGTTTAGTAGTAAGTTGATTGTGTTTAATTTGAAATATTTGTCGAGTTTGATATTTTATTCATATTTAGATTGAAAAAAAAATATGAACGAGCCATGTGTAATCTTTTAATTTATCAAGCTCAAGTCAAGTTCAAGCTATTTGTTTCAATTAAAGTAAAAAAAAAACTAAACTTAAACAGAGAGGAGTCAAGTGATAAGTAAATTGAGTTTGGTTCAAATTTTATATTGAGTTTAAAATTTTGTTTATGATTGGCTTAATAACTGTCTAAATGCTAAATTGAGATCAATTCAATGCTAAATTCAAGTTATTTATTCATTTTTCACCTACCCCATGAATATCATAGAACTTGTGCTTTATAAGTTCGCCGAGTACTTAACTGTGATGGTTATGTGGCCCATTGGTTGGCCTTTCCGCCACAACGTATATTGGCACAACGGACATAACTCCACACAAAAAGTTTGAGTAAAAGTCCAAAAAGAGTTGTCTTATAATTTTTCCACATCCAATCAAACACTGCAGCATAGGATCTTGTACAAAATGTATGCAAAGTTTTAATTAGTACATTTTTCAAGATTCTACAACAATCCTATTGTTTTTTTTTATACACAACAATCCTACTGTTGGAACTGAGAATCTGAACACAAAACCGTGAACATATTCTCCTTTTCATTTTTTTCCCCATTTTTTTGCGGGTTTGCGGTGAGCGGAATAGGAAGATGAAAACCAGTGTTCTTGCTTTATATTTTGCCCTTTTCTTTTTCTTTCAACTTTCTAGGGATTCAAGAACTTGTCAACCCTAGCATTTGTCGCCCTGGACAAAAATTTCATGCAAATTGGAGGCTTTATGCCGGCCAAAGCAAGAATAGAGTTTGGCAGGGTCCAGATTCCATCCCCACAAATCAAACCAGAAGCTACGGCTGGTCCAAAAGCATCAGCATTGGCCTTGTTAACCTTCTCCCACACGAACAAGATCAAGCTTCCAACACACATGTCAATGGCAAAGTATGGACCCAAGTAAAACGGTATTGCCATCGCCATGGGAAGTGGAATCAGCCATCCCCACTTCTTTCCCAGCGCATCTTTGACCATGTTTATGAGGATTGCTGCACCAAAGAACACATAACAAAGCAAGAGGCAATATTTTGGCAGACTAGAAAAGCCCTGTACCCCCAGCAGAGCCATGTTGCGGAAAACAATAGCAAATGGAGCTGAATATTCTGATCCAGGGACTCCCAGGTCCGAAAATGCTTTGTAGAACAGCCAGAAGACACAAGGGGAAATTATACAACCCATTGCAGTGCCAATAACTTGACTGAGAAACATCGAGCGCGGAGAAGCCAAGGTCATGTAACCAGTCTTGAAGTCCTGCATTAAGTCAGAGGCAGTTGATACTATATTCATCATCACTCCACATGCTGCCAACCCAGCAAGCACTCCTCCATGTGAGCCTGCCCAGGCCCCTATTGTAAAGATTGCTAGCTTCCCATAGGTGGAAGCGAGAGACCAATCAGTGAGCCCACAGCCATATGCATTACAGAAAGCCAAGGTTGGTGCAAAGATGTAGATGACCATAATGTAATACCACTTGAGTTGGTGAAAGATATGTGGAAGAGCAATGATAGAAATGACTGCAATTACAACATAACCAGAAAGAGCAAACCATGTTGGAATTTGATCTTTTAGAAAGAGTTCGGTGCGGCACTGGTCATCAAAGGACAGCCGCTTTTCACTCCCGGGAGACTGATGACCCGCAATGGGAAGTCTCTTCCTGTTTTGGAATTGATGGAACAAGCCTGAAATAGTTCGGCTTAGCACCTTGAAAAAGTTGTATAGACCATCTCCTAGAATCATTGCAATTGCAATGAAAACCTGGAGTTAGCAAGGAAGGGAAAATGTCAGCTCACAAATGTAGTAGTGTGGAATTAGTGGCGGGCACTAAAACGTGGCCACTGTAAGTCATTAAGTCATAACCAGATGAGCAATGACCTTGTAGCCTTGTAACCCATGCATGCTATTTGCGGTAAGGTCTGCTCTGTACCAGTGTCCCTTTCTAGTTTCTATAAGAGGCCACATTATGCCCCACGAAAGAATGCCTCCAAGCAGAAGAGATATGTTTATGATGTAGGGGCAAATCATACCAACTCCAACATAAGTAGCTGAGAAATCAAAGTAAAACCTGTATATTTGACAAAAAGGAGATCAGGTTACTATTCATTAAGGGAGAACAATTAACTAAAAGCAATAATTTTTTCCGGACATAAATTGCTGTCACATACTTATGAAATATTCTTAATCAATTCGACGCACCTATACTCACGTGCTTTCAGCCCAAATGTCGGGAAGTTTAAAAATCCACAACTATCACCGGCAGTAAAAAACCATTGGAAGAAACCCCACAAAAAGCTGAAAGAGAAGAACTTGCCTAGCTCTCTTACTTGTTTCCTAGAAAAGGATTAAGGACACAGCAGTTAGAATATCACAAATTCACGTTATTATCACGTCTGAAACATGTTACTGTAATCGTAGTTTACTTTGCTAGCTTGGCTCCTTCAGGTGTGTGGAAGCTATTAATAAGATGTGCAGTTGCGGTACCACTTGGATATGTCAGTTTGAAGTCAATGATCATAATCTGTCAAAAGTGAAAAACATCAGCCTCAATTATATTAGCCTCAACAATAGGCATCAAACTGCCAATTATATTCTGTGGATGGAAAAAGGGTTAACTATACTAGTTCATTTTATCACATTCTATCATGTTTCTTCAAACCAGCCAATGTTAAGGGTACCTTCCTGAGAGGCACCACTGAGAAGAGGCCAAGAAAGCTAACGATGAAGAGAAATCCAATCATCCAATGGAGGGATGGATTCTTGAAGTCACCAGTGTCGGCTGATTGTTTAGCAATGCGTTCACTCATTCCAAAGAGATAACTCCCAAATCCTCCTGTTTTGTCAACATCAATTGGAGAGGGCACAATGTTCAGCATAATGAAGTCATATGAGCAGTGACCATACCAAAACTTCATCATTTTCAAGTATTGCACAGTAGAATCACTTATTTCCACCGAGACACGTTATAGTCTGTAAATTCCTTCTCTCTTTACGTAAACATTCAAGTAACCCTTACATTGAATATTCAATAAATTTATTATTTAATGTCACCAAGCCTTGCCCAGTATGTCAAAGTGTGTGTGCATGAAAGTAACAAGACCTGGAACTCTTGGCTTATGGTGACGGTAAGATCATGAAGGCAAGTGGTACCCAGCTTGCCTAGATAAAGCAAGAAAATTAATCCAAGATTGATGGGAACAAAAATCATTGCAGCACATAGATGGTATGACCCTCTTTTTCATGCCTTGAAAATGGGCGATAGGCTATCTTTCTCTTTCCACTTTTTAATAATTTATTAATTTTTATGTATTAGTATTACTTAAAAATAAAACATGTAAAGCAAGTCATCCCTTCCCTTGACTTGTTTACTTCCAAACAAAGAGAAAACTAATATCAAACTCTGAATGGTCAAAAAATGGCCACCAATCACTTTTTCTCCCACAAAGAATATCTTTCTAGTACCAAATCCATCATTCGCTTGGCAAAACAAAGATCTCTTATCAAGTTCTCGTCATAATCGAACCAGAAGATCAATTCCACTTGGTTTTCCACTAGAGCTGGAGGCTTCCTAAAGTATCTAGCCGCGTGTTTCGCTTTTCTCCTCCTTTTTCATTTTTATTTTTTGGTCAAAATAAACGCCAAATAGAGGAAAACAAGATTTGCAAAGAGAAAAAGGGGGAAAATCAAACACAACCACATCATAATTATGGAAATACTTGATAATCGGTGTAAGAAGTAAGTAGGGAGAATGGTAGGCGAGCGAATCCGTTTGGCTTACCGCTAAAGGCGATACCGGAGGAGGCGACGACGCATGTCTGAATAACGGTGTTCTCCTGGCGGGTGAAGGGCTGGCGGAGAAGACCCGATTTCTGGAGGAGCTTGGTCCAGGTCCGGACGAAGAAGAAACCCAAAAGCCCAGCGGAGACGTTGAGCGAAGGGATAATTCCGGTGGTGAGGTTGAGCTTCATGACGATGAAGGAGAACATTATGCTGAGGAAGAAGCTAACGGCGATAGCTCTCAAGGTGAGCTGGTTCTTCCAGGACGGCACCAGCACGCCCTGGAAGACCCGCTCGACCGACACCTCCTTGTCCACCGCCACTTTGTCCTCCTCCTCCTTGCCCTCGGTGTCTATCCCATCCCTCCGAATCCTATCCCCTTCATCTCCCATTTTTAGAACCTCAACTCGACTACCCAGATGAGCAAGATTCAGTCTCGGGGAATCTGCTTTATAGTGGGTGGAGCGAGAAGAGTGGAATATTCAGCTCACCAGCGCAGCCGTTGTTTTCGGACAAAGCATGGGGGGGGGGGGGGGGGGGGGGGGGGGGGGGGGGGGGGGGGGGGGGTGGAAGCGGAATAGAATTGAGATAGAGACCGTAATGATGACGATCTTCCAGTCCCCGGAAAACGAAACCGTATTAAAATGGGGATGCGCCCAGAGCCAGACTGGCGAATCTCAAGCGGCCATTTTCATTGACTTGGACTTCTACCCAGTTCTTTATTTCTGGGTAAAATCCAAAATTTGGTCCCTTAACTATTAGTTTGTCCTAAACGGGTCTCTTAACTCTAAAAGTACCTATTAAGGTCCCTTAACTCAAGTGGCGTGTCCAATTTGAGTCCCATCCGTCAATTGAGCCGTTATTTTGGATGAAACTTGCCTATGTAGCACCCATAATGTCATGTGGCACTCATAATGCCACATGGCTTCCTCTTTAATTGAAATAGGTGATTATTTTGTATAGAAATGAAAAAATTAAACCTAAACTGACACAAATACAAAATCTTGGGGCTTAAAACATGGATTAGCCTCAATTGTTAGATTAACTCGCCGTAGACGATGGTGTTGGATTTGACGGCAGAGGAAGATGGACGGAGATGGTGAACGGAGACGAAGATGGATGGGATGGAGGTGGACCACTGGAGATGGTGAACGGAGACGAAATCGGGACGGAGATGGTTACAGAGGAGGAAATCGCAACGGAAGATGAATCGCGATGGCGGAGGAAATCGCAAAGGAAGACGAATCGCAATGGAGATGGTGACGAAGGAGGAAATCATGACGGAAGACGCATCGCGATAGAGGAGGAAATTGCAAAGGAAGACGAATCGCGACGGAGATGGTGACGGAGGAGGAAATCACGACGGAAGACGCATCGCGACAGAGGAGGAAATCGCAAAGGAAGACGAATCGCGACGGAGGATGAAATCGCAAAGGAAGATGAATTGCGACGGAGATGGTGACAGAGGAGGAAATCGCGATGGAAGACGGAGATGATGAACTAGATCGCGACAGTGATGAAGACGGTGAACTAAATTACAATGGTGATGGAGACGGAATCGGCGATGGAAAGAATCACCGGTGAGAGAAAGAGAGGAGAGAGATCCACTGGCGAAAGTGTTGTGCTATTTACATTTGAAGTCCTATGGTTATTTATTTGTGTTAATTTTAACTCGAATTTTTTCATTTCTATACAAAATAATCACCTATTTCAATTAAAGAGGAAGCCACATGGCATTATGAGTGCCACATGACATTATGAGTGCCACATAGGCAAGTTTCATCCAAAATAACGGCTCAATTGACAGATGGGACTCAAATTAGACACACCACTTGAGTAAAAGGACCTCAATAGGTACTTTTAAAGTTAAGGGACCCGTTTAGGACAAACTGAATAGTTAAGGGACCAAATTTGAATTTTATCCTTTATTTCTTGCACGATTGCTCTCCGGAGTACACTAGAGCACCCTAAACTTCTTAAGTTCGCACGCGTCGGCAGGATAGCAATAAAAAAGAGTGAACATGAATAGGCATGTTCACACAAAATAAATATGAATAATAAATGGATATATTTATTTTGTTTATATTCATTTATTTATATTCAGATAGTGTTTATATTTATTTATATCCGTTCGTTTATAATAATATCATCATGATTCAAACTATAAACAAAAATGTTATTGAACTCTAAATAAAACATTCACAAACATTATTATATGAACATATATAAACAAACATGTTCGTGAACCCTAAATCAACTGTTCTCAAGTATAAATAAACAAATATACAAATATGTATGATAATAAATGTATAACCAACATATAAAAAAATAAGTATAAACAAGGGTCTTGTTTATGTTCATTTATTTAACTAATCGAACAGAAAACAAATTATTCATGTTTATTCACTTACCTAAATAAATGAACTCTCGTCAAACAATTCACTGACCATTCCGTTTGTTTACAACTCTACACATTTGTACTCGAACTGCAATGTGATCGATAGAAGTCTTTCAACTTTTTAACTCAATATGTTTTAATCCAATTCGTTGGCGTGATTTTTTTCAGTTGCTTAAGTATACCGAGAACACTAAAAATTTGAAATCCAAGTTAGTCATCACACTAAAACATAGAACAATAAACAATGAGCATTATAATAATTAGAAGTAAATACCTCTTTTTATAGAATTCTTTTTTAGGCCAGGTAAGCAAAAAAAGTTTATTAAAAATTAATTAACATAAAAAATTATTATTCAATTGCTTATTAGTAAATATATAATTTACTAATAAATTATCTTGGTCCTAGATGAACAAGAAAAAATAAAAATAAAAATAATGTATTATCTAAAATGTGAAAAAAAAACATAGCATAAGTTCTATCAATAATCTCGTCCATCATAATGGTGTATCAAGAAAAATGGGGATAATCATCTATAGTACAAAATGTACTTTTTAGTTTTCATGAGTTAATTAACTTTTATGTTTGTTTCCTTACCCAATCTAAAAAAGTGTTAATTACATATGTGATTTTTAACCCTTAATTGTTATTCTATTTTTTACTCTAATTTCAATTTTGTTTATGTGCAATCCCTAAGAGAATGTTTCACTTTGGCCACATTTTTTGGACAAAAGTTATTATATTGGACAGAAAATGCCACATCAACAAAGAATTGTAGGGCTAAGAGCACCTTTTGTCCTTAACAATATTCTTTTATCTTAAATGATACTTTAATTTCAATTTTCATACAAAAATATCTTAAACATTTTGACCCGATTTGGACCCAAGATTAATTTTGTTATAAAAATGATAATTTTTCTTGTGAATAATTGGGGCTTTGTCGAGTGAAGTTCGATCGAAAAAAGGCTCATAGTTTGAATAATCAATTTTGCCCGTAGAAGATTAATTTCAAATTTGAACCATAAACTAAAAATTAGGGTTCTCGAGAATTTAATCTTAAATTGAGATTACAGGCTCTAAATTAGAGTGGTTGAAAGCATGGGTGAGGGTCACCATGTCAGGGGAAGTTAGACCCCTCAAATGGACATGAATGATAGTAGCAAAGAGGCTCAATTTAGGCCTTAACCCATCGCAAACCATGACTTGCAACCTTTTTATATTTCATGCCCATTTTTAAGCTGCTTAGCAACCTTCCTTTATGATGGGAGGGGTGCCAAGGTCACTGGGCCTCGAGCTTCAATAGCACTAAGATCTGAATGGTTGTTGGCTGCTGAAATGCTGGTTAAACCGACTCCTTTTCAAGCGAAGTCTAAAACTGGTATAGACCTAATTTCTAACCCATACAGCTACAAGTTTTTGTTTCATTATAAAAAAAACTAATTTTTGTGAAAAAATATTTTAAATTTGGTTTTGAGCTTTTTTTAAATTGTAAAATTGGTATTCTTATCATCCACAATCTCCATTCAATTATTTACATTGAATTTTACTACTTTTTTATTAGAACATTTTAGGTGCTATGATTGTTTGATGACCTTCTTGGCTGGTTGTCAAAGTTTCAAAGCTCATAGTATATTTAAGCCATTAAAAAAGGAAGCCACATTAGTGAATTGGACTAAAGTGCAACAAGTTAGAAAGTTGGAAGTATTCTACCGAGTAAGTTTTAATTCAATAACCAACTTGTATGAGTTAGTAGAGCTCAGGGTCACTAGTCTACTTGCTCCCATCTAGAAATGTCAATGGGGTGGGTTCGGGTAAGGTTGTGCAATTCTATAACCTGCCCCCGTGATACAATCATTACAACCCGAATCCTACCCACAACTCACATCGGGTAAGGTTTTCTAAACCCATATCTCACCCTTGCACCAGCAGGTAAGACACAGGTTCTTGACCTGCAAACCTGCCAAATTATTACATATCAGATTAAGAGAAATATATATGAGATTAAAAGAAATTTAACATGTAAACTACGATAAATTTCTCACACAACAACAATAAATATGTTCGAACAAAACAAAAAACAATAAATAACCATGTCCAAATAACAATTAATTCTAGTAATACAATCCTTATTAATACCAACTAGTCAAATATAAATAAAATGCAAACTGCGTCTATCAAACAAACATAAAAATACCCTCTCTACGAAGACTGCTTACAAGGCCTGCAATTAATATAGGAGAAAAAACAAGCTGCACAACATGTAAAAAACAAGACGTCACAACATAAGCAATTAAAACATAGTACGTAACAACCATATCAAAAATTTAAAAAATAACAATCAACTTAAATAGCCACAACATGCCACTAATATCTAATCATTGAGAAAAAATAAATGATTCTCAAGAAACGTCTATAAAAAAAAACAAAAATTAGCCCAACTAATTAACAAAGAGCCATTATAGCTACATAAAATTAACAAATAAAATCCTAAAAACCCACTTTGCCCAACTAATGCTGTACCACAATGAAGGTAGATGACTACCTACCAAGATATATAATATATAGAAATACCAAAAACCAAGATATATAATATATAGAAATACCAAAAGAGATAAAAAAGAAGCTAAGACAAGTGAGTAATACATGAAGATTATAAGAAACAAAATAATAGCATAATATTACTATGGGTCCTTAAGTAATTTTAATACTGACATCAATTATCCTTTAGTGGGATAGGTTGAGGACAAATTATTAACTAATTCCACATCTTACACACATCCAATGGATTTATTATAAAAAAAAATTTAAATCTATTTCAAATTTATTTAATTGGAGAAAAAACCTTATCCATCGGATAAGGTAGCGTCTTCAAATTGACGTCGCATCCCATCTTATCATAGTTTTTCCCACATTGATCTGATCGTGAAGTTATGCTTGGGGCCTGACGCTAACCAATAAACGTGATCAACCCGTTTGAGAGGTCGGTTTGTTTGGTTTTGACTATCGCGACAGAAAATGCTGCTTATTTAATAAATTCCTTGGCATATTTGCTACTTCATGCAATTCTTTATTTTATTTTATTTTTTGAACTTTTCGTTTGGTTCATGTCATCGTACGGAAGGTTGATTACTACGTTTTAAACATAATTATTTATTAGTCAAGATGGAGAAACGCTGTCATTTTCTGCATTTATTCTCTGAATGAATATGGAAAGGTAACTGTGTGCTTATAATTAAATGCTTCATTCTGTGATTTTCATCAAAACATTCAGTGCACAAAAAATGGGCAGCAGTCATAGATACACCGTCTATTATTATTTCCATCATAATTTAGATAATATATATATATGTATTTAAATATTTTAAAAAATTAAAATGTTTTTTTTAAAAAAATTTAAATAATCAATTTATCCTTTTATCTCTATTTAAACTCTTATTACAAAAAATTTAATAATTTTTTTTTAATTTTCACTCAATCTGTCATTGTACAAAACCCTAAAAAGATTTTTTTAATTATTTTTTAAACTCTCACTATATAAAATTAAAAATAAATTAATTTCAATTCCATGGGTAAAATTAAAAAATAACATAAATTATATGCACTTTAATCCCTGTACTCCAACGTTTTATTTATTTTAGGACGAAGGAAGTATTAACTAAAACAGCAAGCTTTTTATGGGACATTAGCAACAGTAATTTTCTCGGCTACAGTAACTGCTTTTTGGGCTGAATTCGTCCCGTTTTTACGCTTTCACTGAATTCGGCCCTTTTTTCGGGTTTCAATTGATGTTCCCAGGCCCGTGTTCCTCTGCTACGTTCTTATTTTTTTCGGCTGAACGTGTTTAGGACTTTTGGCCCAAGAGACGTTAGAGATCAAACAAATGGGTAAATTACAACATAGGTCCTCTGTTTGTCTATTATGCTATTATTTGGTTCTCAAAATTTGAAATCAGGTATTTTTCCATTATGTCATAATAGACATAGAAGATGTTATAAACTTTTGATTTTAGTGTTTTAGTTCTTGAACTTTTATATATTATAGCTGAAACCTCAGTTTATACTGAAATCCTATGTCTACTATCTTGGTCATTTGCCATATGTTTTTTATTTATCAAATTAGTTACCAATAACTTTCAAATGTTTAAATTTTTAACAATTATTGAATTGATCATTACTTAGCTTTGAATTCATAACTATTTTAAACACTTTTTTTTCCTCTATAAATGTTATTAGTATAAAAAAGTTAATATTCATTGATCAACCCGCAATGAAGTGTGGGCTGATTATTAGTATATATACTAATTGTCTACATATTTCACAAATGCAAATATCATATAATCATGTGGTAGAAATTGATGTTTTTTAATATGACATATATAATTAAAAATAATCTCCCAACTAATTATTTGAACGTTGAGAATTTAGGATTTAGTAAGTACCATATCACGCAGTAGTAGTACTACTGGTTTAGAAAATGAAATAAGAAGTAATAGAGCTTTGGAAATTCAACTAAGCTAGCGAGTGAACCTGGTGAGGATTTTTTGGATCTTTGTTTTTGTTGTAAGGAATGTTAGATCGACCCAACTAGAATCATGATCCATATCAACATTATGTAATTCAATCGGTAGGTCAGCTTTTGGTAGGGACATACATATTTGAGAATTTCTAAAGTTTGAATCTTATTATGAGACATATACATATGTGAAAACTAGTGTCTATCTATAACAATAGAGTAACAACAAACGATAGAAAAATCACATTTTTTTATGTTTTAAAATTATTACAAAATAATGGTATAAAAAGGAAATATATTATCTAACCAACTAAAACTACAAGTTAAGATTCGTACAATGATTGGTTCTTATGCCAATAAAGTCTTCCTTTGTGTTGGGAAAAATTCCCCAATCACCTATCACGCACAGCGAAATAATAAATATAATCAAACAAGCATAAACAAATTTAACATGGTTTGGCTCTTAATTAGTTTATATCCACGGATAAAAGAAATCCATTCGAACAAAATATAGAGATTATAGTAGAGGTATGCCCTTAGTGTTTACGCTAAGCTATAAATTCTCTATACATTACTAACAACCGCAATATCTTTCCCTCACACAATTACAAGATATAAGAATCGCAAAAGGTTTCTCGTCCTAGCCCTCTTATGCCTCTAGACCTCTTTTCCTTCTTGAAACCTCACATTTTGCCTCTTTATCACATTGGTTTTTCTCTCATACCCAAATCCTAACACAACAAGTCTTTTTATAGCCCATACATAAACCCAAACCATATCAAAATATGAAAACTAAATCCTAAACAAAATCAAAATCCTTAATCTTCTTGAATTTGAACCAACAAACCAAACAATCTTCACATTAACTCAAATTTTTCACCATGAACATGAACATCACAAAAACATGATCACAATCATAGACATGAACACCATGAATGTCACAAAAACACAAACACAGTAACGAATGCAAACGACTACGAACAATATAAAAATGACAATGAACAACAAACATCATTAAGACATGAACAACAATGAACAGAAACAACCATGAACCAAACATCACGAATATCAACATCATAAGCATTAATGACATGAACATAATCTTCAATTTTCAAACTTGTATCGAGCCGTCGGTACCACGCTATAACCACTATCAAATATTCCTAGGACGATTCCTTAGGTCTCCAACAAGAAATCCAAACGCTTTACCATGCCAAGCATCGGGCTAAATGCTCCATCATGCTATGAGAAAACCACAAGCTCTGATACCATTTGTTGGGAAAAAAAATTCCCCAATCAACCATCATATGCAGTAGAAATTTAACATAATTAGACTTTCAACTAGCCTACATCGACGGATAAGAGAAATCCACTTGAATAAAATATAAAGATTATAGTAAAGGCATGCCCTTAGTGCTCACGCTGGCCTATAAATCATTTACATACCACTGATAACCTCAATATTTTGCCCTCACGCAATTATAAGATATGAGAATTAAAAAAGGGTTTTCGTCCTAGTCCTATCTAGGACTGATCATTCGGTTTATTCAACTCAAACAGAATTGAATTTTTTTGTTTATTCGATTTTTGGTTTTTTATGATTAAAAATCAAATTAACAGAATTAAGCCTCTAAACCGAAATAAAACCAAACCGAAATATTCAATTCGGTTCTATTTGAAACCAAAATAAATGCACATCCAGAGACAATAATGTACCTGTAATACAAAAACACATAGGTGGCTTAAACAACTATTCAGCAAGAAGTTGTGGTTTATTATGGGGTTTGTAATTTTCTCCCCCACTGCAAACACAGCGACTTAATTTTTCTAACTCTTCTTCGTTCTTCCCTCAGATCCAACTTCTAGGCAGAAGTAAGGAAGTTTAAAATTCATAATCAAGTAGGAGCCATCCTTGCCAGTAGTGCTGGTTATGAGGGAGATCTTGTGGGTCAGGTGCATTATTGTTGGTAGTGTTAGAATGGAGTTGGGGTCATTGCTCCCAGCAGTGGCCATCGGCTCATCAGAGAGAAAGGCTAAAGGGTGGATGATAGTAGAGAGCAAAGGTGGAGGCAATTGGAGGGTGAGGGTGGAGGGCAGAGGCGAGTGTAGGCTAATGACAGAGGTGAAGGCGAGGCCGGAGGACAGAAGCGACTGTTGGGCGGCCTGAGGTTTGTGTTTTTTACTTGTGATGGCCAAACCCCAATAGAAGCCATCAATCTTTTATCACTTAGCCCCTTAAACATACAAATTGACCCACAAAATCCTCAAATATGACATGAAAAAATTTTAGTTTTTTTCAATTACAGAAATAACTGACACTTATAACTGAAATAAAACCAAAATTGATATTCTTTTTATTCGGTTTTAACCGAAACAGAATTGAAAAACTAAATTCACCAAACCAAAATTTCAAATTACTTCAATTTTTTGGTTTTTTCGGTTTTAATTGAATAGTGATCACCCCTAGCCCTAGCTGGCCTTTAGACCTTTCCTCTTTCCTGAAATTCTCACAATGTACCTTTTCACCACATTGGTTTTTTTTCTTATGTTAGTGTTGTGCTCAAAAGCCAATAATAAGATGATTGTATTTTGTACATTGAGTCATGAAATTTTATTGAGGCATTAATCCAGTAATTGTGTTTGTTGTGTTGTTTTTGTGTGACATAATCAAACGTAATTATAACTCTAGAATAATAATATTCTTAAACGTCCCTTATCTAGTATTATTGTGGAGTGGGTTATACGAATACATAAAAACTAGCATATGTGGAGACTAATATGAGATATGTAATCTACATATGGGTATAAGTTGGAGAACTTATGTACTGAACTGACCCACCATGAGAACGTTACATGGATCGTTATATGAATGTCATAAGTGATTCTTATAGTGATTATGTTATATGTAATCTTTTGACCTAAGATCATTAAGGTTCCTTATATGTAAGTCACATACTTTAATACTTCCTTTTATTGCTCGTAATTGAGTAAACACGAAGGTGATCATTAGGTATGTTACATATCATGCGGAGGTTTTTGTATTATCAAGATGCGATTTATCCCTCCAATGTAACGGGAATGATATATTTGGGCCCCTTGATAGAGTGAGACTAAGAAAATGTATGATTATACTCAGATGAGTTGATATACGATATCAATGTCATCAGTTTAAATTAGTCTACTCCATAATCAAGAAACCATAGATTAGGCTATACGAGATTGATGCATTCCATGTCTCGTGCTTGGTCTTGATATCCTGGACAAATAAACAATGACATATACGGATAATGATCATAGAGGTTTAGTCGAATCACCGACTATCTTATCACTTGGATAGTGATGATGTGTTGTCAGACACCGCTCATTAATTATGATCATAAATATGATTTATGATTATTGCCAACGTGGTAGAAGTCTATTTGGTCGCACATATAGAGTCGATTGAATTATTTGAGTGCATGGGCCAAATTATTTGAGTTTTGGTTTCATAATAATTTTGTATTAATAATTTGCCAAAAGGTTGAGCCATTAATGAAACTCGAAATTAAACCTAATTGAATTAGAGTTTTGAAACCCATTAGGCTTAGGAGTTGAGTCTCACTATATGTACATCATATAATGAAAATTTTGCAACTCTTGCCCTAGCCTTTCTAAGGACAAAATCAAAAGAGTTTTGAAAAGTTCCAACTGTACTCTTCTTTTGTCATTCCTTAAAAGATGCAAGCTAGCATTACCGCCGCACGAAGAATGCATCTGTCAGGACATGGTAGAGGCATGGTGATCCCGAGAGGATTGTGTGGATATCGTGAAGAGCTTTAACATGTTAACTGTTCAAGTTTGTGATTCGACTCAATATTTTGGTGAAAGATCTCAACCTAATAGGTATAAAATTTCGAACATCCGATTTACCCCATTTCACTTGGATCTTGGAGGGTTTCGGTTATCTTCCGCTATGCTTGTTTGGCTCCCAAAACCCTACATCTTATGCCCAAATTCTAGCACAACAAGCCTTTTTTTATAGACCACACATAAACCAAAATCATATCAAAATAGGAAAACTAAAACCAAATCCTAAAAAAATCAAAATCCTTAAATCTTCTTAAATTTAAACCAATAAACCCAACATTCTACAATAATTTATAAGCACATATGGATTCTTATACAATGGAAGTACAAGAGACAAAAATATTAAATTCAAGAAAAGATATAATGAGCCTTATCAACTACCTGTTGTCTCAGTAAGGTCTGAACCAGTTATTAGTGCAGTAGTAGTGATGGTTGAAGGGCAAGAGCCCTTGCCAATAGCCAAACTCACCCTAATTAAGGAGAAGGCCTCCTTTGGCCATACCCTAGCTAAACACCCTAGGATTATGGGGAATGAACCTCGGAAAGAGGAAGACTGACTGAACCTTAGGCCCCTCAGTGATACACCATTGGGACCTTAGGGGGCAAGCCTACACGTGGCTCTTGAGACCATTGATAAGGCCATTACCATGCTGTTTTTAGGCTTGTGACAGAGGCCGACCACCTACTAATGTGATCAGGTCAGCTGACGGCATCATCTCCAGGGTATGGTTTTTAGACCCTTAGATCTGGGCGTCCATGTGGTCAGTGTTAGGCGCATAATTGAACGGTCAAAGTTGTTGACTTTTCGGTAACTTTGACCATCAATTACTTGCACCTCTTCCCTTTTTTCTTAGTTTTTTCTTGTTTTCATTGGCTTTCTACAAGTCGGATGGTGTTGTGGACATAATGGTTGGGAGCAGGATTGAGCGAGACAAATGTGGGCAAGTGAAGCAGTTGAAGATAAAATGAAGCGTTAGTGACGTTCTGTCAAGTTTTCACCAATCGGCGATGCGTCGCCACCATCTTGACCCAGTTGGCGAACGTCGCCAATATCTACTCTATTTCGTCGAGTCTCACAATTTTGATGGTCCCCCATACTTCCTACCTGATGACCTGTCCTTGGAAGAGGGATCTTTATCCCTTTAGGGTTTTGGAAGAGGAGGAAAAGAGAAGTGGCCTGGGGTATAAATAGAGGAAGGAAATGAAGAGATCATCATCTACCTTGGCACCCTCTTTTTCTCATCACTTCTTGGGATTTCCACCATTGGATGAGGCTTAAAGCTTGGAGAATGAGACTAGGAGTCAAAGAGGCTTAGACTACTAGGATCCGTCTTGGGTTTCTTCTTTTCCTTTTCTCTTTTATTTGGATTTTCATGGTTAGTTTGTTTATGGGTTTATTCTTGAACACATTAATGGAGTGTGAGTAGGTTGTTACATCTCTCT
Source organism: Aquilaria sinensis (assembly GCA_005392925.1). Classification (NCBI taxonomy): domain Eukaryota; kingdom Viridiplantae; phylum Streptophyta; class Magnoliopsida; order Malvales; family Thymelaeaceae; genus Aquilaria; species Aquilaria sinensis. The sequence continues at coordinate 207,643 of SMDT01003246.1, read as the reverse complement.
AGGATGACATTTCTTTTCTTTGCTATTCAATGGATCTCTGTTTATTTTTTATGGATATGGATCACTTGTGTTGCCTTTTCTTGTGCTAAATGTTATGTGTTAAAAGGCCACCTCACACAAATCACCAATCTTATTTAGTTCTTGAGAGAAGAACAAAAGGGGCTGGGAGAGAATAAGGGAGCATAATGGGTCTTTTAGATTAGAGGTAATCTAGAAATTTATTAGGTGTTTAAAAGAGGGTTGAGGCTTAATCCACCTTAGGTTAAAACATATGCTTGAGTAATGCCTTGTTTAATCATGGGTGAGCAACAACTTGTATTGAGAAAGGGGGTTTTTGAACTTAAACTTCATCACCACACAATAGGTGATTATCTTAAGGCTTCAATTAGCATGGGTAGCAAGGAAAGGGAGTGGAATCCTAGAGGGATGATTTTCGCAGTTTTAGCCTCTTTGACAAGTCTCTTTTAGTACCTAGAGCATTCGTTAGCTTAACATCTTACATTGCTTTAAAAATTAGCATCTTCATTCACTTTATTTCAATACTTTTCCGTGGTTGATTAGGTAGCTTGAGTAGATAAATTCAATTCTTGGTAAAATCTCATTATCTCTTGGGACGATACCCATATTTGCCTTTTAGTACATGACGACTCTGTACACTTGCGGGTAAATGAGGGTTATAAATGAAAAGCTCTTGGTTTTACAACAGTCATCTCTCTTTCTGGCAGGCCTAACTAGGGGTGCCTTTTCAGTTTTAACCGAAATTGAATAACCGAATCTATTCAGTTTTTGGCCTTATGTACTAATAACCGAATAGACCAAATTATTGAAGAAAACTGAAATAACTAAAAACCAAAATAATAAAAATAAAATTGATTATTCAATTTTTCATCAAAATAACTGAATTTTATTCATATACATTCTAAACCTCAAATATCATCACATATTTCAATCAAAACATATATTCTAATCACATAGCAAACATCTATAATCCATTCAAAATCCTAACATCACATACATACACATAACAAATATTCATCACATCTATAATTCTTTCCAAATCTCAAACATAAATACTAGTAAAATAAAAATTCATTTATTTCAGTTTATCAAATTTTAATTGAAATAAACTGAAAATTGAACTAAATTTTTATATTAGTTTTTGGGTTATAACTGAAAATTGAAATTATATCTAAAAGTGATAGCTAAAAATTGAAATTTATTTTGATTATTCGATTATTTCAGATATAACTAAAATTTTGCTCATCTCTAAGCCTAACAACTCATCATTGTCTCGTCCTATAAATACTCCAATGGCCTCCCAGGTAAGGGGACACTCTACGCTCTCTACTTTTTTCGCTTACACTCCTCTCCTGTACTTTTACTTGACTTGGGCGTCGGAGGTTCTCCCCCTTCATTGAAAATACTTTAAGGAACCCCCTTAGCCCCTTCCTCTCTACCTTGCAAGTTAGCTTTAGTCTGAGCATCACCCTCTTCACTACAGAAGACGCAGATTTCCTATATAGAAGATGTGCTAAAGCACCAAGCAAGATGAACAAAATGATGAATCAGACTTGGAAAAACCTAGAAGTTAACTGAGCAGTGGATCTAGACCTCAACCCATTAGTAAAGAACAAACCTTAGGGAGTTTTTGGGCCCAATAATAATTCATACTCAGTCTCTACCGTAGTAACAGATGCTCACATGGGCTCACTACCTACTGCCTCAACAAGCTCTTCAATGGGCTTTGCTTCTTTTATCCTATTAGGCCTAACATGCAATCTTAATTTATTAGGAGTGGATGTTCCTCCTTCAACGGCCTTGGATGATGTTGCCCTTGAATTAAGCCCAACATCATAGATGGATCCTTCCCCACCTACAATTGTGACATGTTGTCATTCTGTTTCTGGTGATGGAAACTTGGGCAAATGAATTCTTATGAAGATTTCTTGCAGAGTTTTACTCCCTACAACCTTTGATTCTTAGGATCAAGTTATGTCTGATCTAGAGTTAGTCTCCCTTGGTCTCACCAACCAACAAACGTTCATGGTGAAATGTTGTTTCTGTGATCAAGGCTGGCTTCACAATATGAGGAAACAACTTTACTGTCTGGTTTAATCCGACTTTAGGATAGCCTAGAAAATGCTGACAATGGATGAGAATAGGAAGTAGAGCATCGTAGACTCTCCTAGAGTTTGTCAATTAAAAGCTCATCCATTTAAACAATTTTGGTCACTTCCATCCTCATTTTACTTAATTAATCCGATTAACTTGTGTTTGTCGGTTGATCATTTTCTTGCAACTGCCCATTCATGACTAGTTTTTAGACTTCCTGCTGACTTATCTACTTGGTGTACTTTCTTGAATCATGGACTTTTCAGGTTTGAACCAAATCAAACCCTATCAGACAAATAAATGAAGCTTTTAAGCTTTAGTTGCTGGGGTTGGATTGTCCCAAACAACACACCACATTTGTAGGCTAATAATAAATAAATGAATCCATTTTTTTATGGAAACCAAATATGGATGACTACTTTGCCACTGGCAAACTAGAAGGATTAGGTTTATATTTTTATGATTTTGTGGATCCTCGAGGTCAAAAAATTGGTCTTTTAGTAAGCTGGTCTTCAAAATTAAGATGCTCAGTACTCTATAAGGATGCAAACATGGTTCTCATCCAAGTAAAAGTTGTGCTAAGGTTAATCATGACAGTTGGGGCATATATATGGAAACCTTTCTATTCAAATTTAGCAAGTGACCTAGAATAATATCTTGTCCATCATTAAACTATACAATGGGCCTTTGATGGTGATTGAGGATTTTAACCATGTCTTATCATATCTAGAAAAAACAGGTAAGAATGCTCATCTATGCCACAGTGCCTACTTACAATCATTTGTTCAAGATTTGAACAAAGTCCAAATCTCATGCAATGGCCTAATCTATACTTGGTCTAATCTCAAATAATAGGAGGATACAATATATGAAATTTTGGATAAAGCTTTATGCAATGAAGATTGGTTCCATTTGCACCAAAATGTTCAATTAGTGAATTTGGCTATTCAACATTTTGATCATGCCCCCTGCTACTAAATACTTCTTTAACTAGAGATTTCTACTACTATTCACGTAGATTTGAAGCACTCTCATTAAGGTATTTTGGATGCGAAGAGATTATTAAATATGTTTGGTCTTTAACAATCTTAGGCTAAAAAATGTTTTAGGTGACTTCCAAATGGTCACAACTGGTGCCATATATGCATCAATGGAGTAAGGCATCAATAAGTACGTCAAGGATTCAAATTGAGAAAACTAAGAGGTTATTATAGCAAGCTCAATCCTCGTCCAATATTTTGGATTCTTATCCTGAGATTCTAGAGCTATGTGTTAAGCCCAATGAGTTGCTAGCAGATGAAGAATTTCTTTGGCCCTAGAAATTGAGAATTAAGTGGTTGGTTCTAGAGGATAATAATACTATATATTTTTCATCTCACAACTACAACTAGAAGGCTTAAATTCCACATATCTGCCTTAAGCATTGAGGATGACTCATGGATTCATAACTAGAAGGATATCCAAGAGAAGATTCACATATATTTTAATAAGATTTTCAATAATCTTCCTCATTCCTGTGAGTTAGCTCAAAGGTGCTTTTCTCGGCCATTACTAGAATGCTGATAGGCAAAAAACAGCTTTCTTAGTCTTCTTTATCAATGAGTAAATTAAATGAGCCAAATTCAGGCATGGTAATTTGAAAACAGCTTTCTTAGTCCTCTTCAAAAAATTTAGAATTTTATGGGTGATTTAATCTCGTAAGCAACTATATTCTTCCTTAATAATAGTCACATATTAAGGCAGATTAATTGTACCTACATCACCTTGACTCCAAAGACCTGTGGAGCCCATCATGTAAACGATTTTTGTCCTATTAGTCTTTGTGATACTTGATACAAAGTAATTGCCAAATTCTTGGTTAATAGGTTGAAACCTATTATTTCATCCTTGGTTTTGAATTCTAGAATGCTTTTATCCTAAGGAGAAGTATCCAAGATAATATTATCATAGTTCATGGCATTCTCCATACAGTAAAGCACAACAATAGTAGAAGTAGGGTAAGAGATTTCAAGGCAGTTTTGAAACTTGACATTCATAAAAGCTATAACAAGATTTAGATGGTCCTTTTTGGAACAATTTTTGTAGAAAATGCAATTTCTAGACTCCTAGGTCAACCTTTTCATGCAATGTATTACCATAGTTTCTTATTTAGTTATGGTAAATGGTTGTGCCACAGATATATTTTCACCACAATATGTTTGAGACAAGGTGTTCCATTCTCACCTTATCTTTTTACCCTTTGTGCTAAAGCACTTTTGAGTCACTTGGTCAAAATAAGGTAGTATTTCACAATAAGACTTTAAAATTTTCTCTTTCATCTCTAAAAGGACTATCCCGATTCAAATGCTCCAATCCATAAGAAGCTTTATTCTCCATTCTTTCAAATTCGAGGCCAATCTTCCCCACCTCTATTATGCCTATTCTTGGGGCAAAAAAAAAGAAATTGTTGTAGGCAAATGGTTAATAAGACAATTTTTTTAGTTGATGGCGTATAATAGAGGTCTCTAGGGAAGAAAGCGGTGGCGTGGTTATGGACCGGTTATAATGCTCAATCAAGATTCCAAGACAGGCAAATTTGGCAGAATTTTGTGTCGGCTCTCAAAGGTGGCCTTATTGCTATCCAAGGAGATGTGCTGTTAGCTTTACCATTTTCTTTATCCAACATTACCATTTTAACCAATAGTTCTCAGGTATTGGCAGCGTTCCAAGGAAGTGCAGATCTCAGCACACCTCTAGCTAGCTTAGTTCACGACCTTTTACTAATGATGAAATAGTTTGATTGCTACTCACTAATAGTGTCACCTTGTTAGTATTTTTTATGGCTCATACCACTAGTGTCTCTGTGGTTATACTCCACTTCTTGTTTCTGATTAAAAGAATACATAAGAGTCCTTCAAATTCGGTTTGGAGTGAAGTTAGATGTGGTGGGTGGGAAGCATACAAGCACGAGTCAGGCATCAGTTTCTGCCCCTTCCTCCCAAGTTTGTATTTGGTAATTTTGTTCTCTAATGGTTGCAACAACCGTATTCTTCCACATGTTTCTTTTTCCTTTTTTCTTTAGAGAACAAAAAAAGAAACATTACTACTTTTCTTGAAAAAAGAAAAGAAAAAAGAAAAAAAAAGAAAAGACAAAAAGGAATAAAATCTTACATTGTTTGTGGTCACATGGTAAGATGATGAACCCATTGATGTAGTACTCCCTCCGTCCCAAAATCTTTGCTCCATTTGACTTTTTGTTATATTTTGACTTGATTTTTTTCATATTATTGTTTGTTAGAAAAAATTTTAAAAAATATATTTAGAAACTACATGTCTTGATTTATCATTTGTATGCAAAGATTTTTTATTTATATATTAAAATATTAAAAATAAAAAATTCTAGATTAATTGCTGAAAACAAATTAAGCAAAGATTTTGGGACAGAGGGAGTATTTTTTTTCTTTGTGATCAAAAGTATCTTATAAAATTAGGAGGTACTGTAGATCTAAAAGAACTAGGGAAATACATGTTTTTCAGTATCTGAGGAGCATTTGAATCAATATATAATAAAATTTGAATTAGTCTGAATTGCCCAGACTTGTTATGATTAAAAGAATTCATATTATCTAATTGTCACTTGATTGATCTTTTTTGTATGATACATTCTCCCTGTCATAAATTGGCTAAAATATTTGGATTTGACTTAGAGATTTAAGAAAGATGAAAAAATTTATATATCATTTCAGCCTTTTATCCTAGGCTTCTTACACGCAAATTGAAAAAATTAAGAAAAAAGAAAAAAATATATATTATAATATAATAAAATAATTTAATAAATATAAAAATGATATAAAATTTTAGAATGACTCAAAATAAAAGGTAAATAACACCAGTTGTCCCTAAACTATATCAATGTTGCTTAATCATCTTGAAACTATCAGGCGTTACACTAATTATCCTCAAACTATTTAATTGTTGCTATTTCATCATGTCGTCAACTAAACTATTAAAGATGAATGGAAAAATGACGTAGCTGCTAATGTATCACTACTTTTCCATTAATCTTTAACGGTTTAGTTGACGGCAAGACAAAATAACAACAATTAAATAGTTTAAGGGCAATTAGTGCAACGTCTAATAGTTCCAGGATGATTAAGTAATATGGGATATAGTTTATGGGCAACTTGTGACATTTACCCCAAAATAAAATATATTACAAACAATTTAGAATGAAGAGAATAAAGTTTATTAAATTTTTCATTGGGTGAATGACAAAAGGCAAAACCATGGATTATTTTATTGTTCCATGATTAATGACTTCTAGTTACATTTTCCCTCTCTAATTTGAAAGTAAATTACACAATTGCTACCCCGAGTTTCAGACACCATAATTTGCAGGGCTGAAGATTTGATGTCAAGGTTTGGCTGATCAATTTACATCATGTGTTGTCACATGTGATCCCACCCCCTTCAACATAATGATTAACAAACTAATTTACTAATGCGCACCTCCTGATCAAAGTCAACCATGTTCATGTCTGTGCCATGTAAATATGCCACTCAGGCTCTTTCATTAGCCTGAATCTTTACGAGAAGCCCATTTCTTCAACTTATTAATTGTTCTACTTTAGCTGGTAAAACAGTAATGCAAAGAGATACCCACAGGCAAGGCTAGAATTTGAGAAATGTTGTCGCATTCTATACAAAAACAAGCGCCTAGAAATGATCTATTTGCAGCTGAGAACCTCCAAAATTCATGCAATCAATTCATAACATTTTTAAAGAAGACTCAATCAATGTATTACTAATCAATAGGAATCTATTGCTAAAATATTGGAAATAACATCGAACAATGGTTCAAAAGGTCAAACGACGCAATCATTCAATCATTTAGAAGCACGTGCCAACTCACGAGCAACATGATTACATCGCCAGGGAAGAAATTCATATCATTCTTTCTTCTCTTTTCCCCCTTGAAGGAAAGCTCTCTTTAGTTAGTTTAAGTTCTATAACATGCGTGTAATAAATTATACACCAAACAGCATTGGATCGAGCCAAAATATTTGCATAATTATATACACAGCATCAGAGTTACATATAGAACAACAGAAAGCGGCAACCCTCAATGCAAAGACTCTTAAGAGGACATCCAAATCATGACTTCTAGTTCAACCAAGCCTTAATTCCAAACTAATCAGATATCTGCCAAAGAAGACGCCAAGTTTCTCCAAAACAGACACGATGGACCAATATAAACAGCTAACATATACAAAACTCGGACAGCGTCATTGTGCCTATGGACTCCCCGGTTTCAGACTTCATTATAGTCAAAGCTTTTCTATGGAGGTTCGAATTGAAGATGCAGCGCTACCTTCGCCTGGAGAGAAAGTATTCGTAATCTGGGTGTCTATTAACCAACTTCTGATTTCCCTTGCTCACAACAGCCCTGGCCATTAGAGATGCCGTCTCCTCCAGTGTTCTTAGTCGCTCCTTCAGGACCCGAGAAGGATTCAAGCCCTTGCTCTCAGCTGTTGGGCTCGCTGTGGAGCATCTCAACTGGAACCAACATTCACCCTGTTCAGAAGATACATGAGGAAAAAGCAGCAGTAAATGTGTAGGGAATGAAATAGCCAAGTATGCAGCTAGCAAGACTGAAAAGAGAGATGCCATGGTCATAATAGACAACTTTGGTTTTGTTGTTTTGAACATCTTATCCAAATTACAGCTAAGAACAGAATAATGTTCCTCTAAAGGTTCAGCATACAATGTACTTTGCAAGTAACTGCAATCCATAGTTCAAGGAACTAAGGATAAATGTACAACAAGAGAATGAACAGAAGTGCTGCCCACACGAATTAGGGATTTAAGTAAGAGCAAAGTCAAACTGAAATAAAATAAAGAAAATAGCAATCATGAGAAAGAAATATGATTGTCAGCTTTTAATTTCTTCATTGCACTTTTAACACATCCAAAATATAAATACCTGAGCATTGTAACTTTGGAGGCCCACGACTGGGGAGACTATGGATGCATTCACGTTGGAGAAATCAAACTTGGTACTTCTACGAACCAAATGGCCCAGCGAATGAAAAGTCAAAAACGCTGCACGCAAATTGCCATCTGGAATCCTATAAATAGGATACCATGCAACAGCATACCTAAAATGAAACCAATCAAGGGCTAATGCTTTCACAAGGTAATTGTAATAACTAACTCAATAGTTAGTGAAACATGTGAACTCTTCCTGATTAACTTGCATCATGCATTCAAATCTAAAGGTTCATTGCTAACCAGGATTTGGGATGCAGATCAGCTACATTCATGGAATTCAAAGCAGCAGGATCTCCATACATGTTGCAATGTGGAGGTACATCACCTGTAACCAGCTCTTGTACCCTTGAACAAATTTATAGAAGAAACAAGATCAAGTTGAGAATTAAGAGAAGAATTTTTTTGGCCTACAGAGATGGAGAAAACAAGTACTTCTTCAATTTCACAAAAACTGACCCTTTTACTATTCACAGCAATTAATTTATGATTTTATTTCTTTCAAAATTTATTATAAAAATATGAATATTTTATGTGAAAATGAAACTTCAAAGATTATAGGTTTTAATATCATTTTTAAGAATTTTTTTTCAATACATATTAATATAACTATGTTCAAGTCAAACTTCAGTAAAAAAAAAGTAAAAAAGTCAATTAATGTGAAAGGGAGGGAGTAATACATACTTCAGGTCTGGTAACAGCTATTGATATACAACTTGCAAATGTATGAGAACTATTAAATTCACACTGATTTTAAATGTTATCTCATGCACCATTGTGTACATCCGTTCTCGGCTAAACAAACTTAGACACAGGTTTCACTGGACCATTATTCCACGATACAAAATTAGCAGGAAAATAACATGGACGTGGTTGATACTTGTCAAGAAAACAAATTTTATTAAGGCACCAAAAAAATTAATTACAAGCTAAAAAATCTAAAGCTTCTGCAATCAGTTCTACCTGGCAAGGAATCCCTATTGAACCAAAAAGAATTAGTATGTATTCATCTATTCTTTTAGAACAACTAAAAAAAATGTATTAGGCCACAAATGCACATAGAATATAACGTATACATGGTTGACACTTGTCTCTATCACCCCATTGCAAAGTTTTAGGACACAGATACACAGACCATGTATATTGGCTTTCAAACCTTGGGCCATAGAGACTATTGATTTCTCAGTGAAACTTCGCTGTATCAGCAAGGCTATCACCTTTAGGAAGCAAACAAGGGCTGAGCACAGATTCAGCTATCAACTACATAAGAAGTCAAGTAGGGGAAATTGAAGAAAGAGCTAAATGTTTAACCATAATACTTAAAGATGCACTTAATTTTGTAGGAATTGAATATAAAACGATTGAAAGAAACACATAAAAGTAAATGAAATAGTACAAGAAACCATAATACTTGACTTCTCAGATTCAGCTATCAACAACTACATAAGAAGTAAGGGAAATTGAAGAGCGAGCTGAATGTTTAACCATAATACTTAAAGATGCACTTAATTTTGTAGGAACTGAATAGAAAAAGATTGAAAGAAACTCATAGAAAAAAAAAATGAAAAGTACAAGAAACCATCATAAGGTGGGAAAGCCCAAAAATTAACTACTGGATCAATTGACTAGACGGTGAATATACTACTTACTTTTCATACAATGGTCGTCTCTTTTGAGGCTGCTCAGATTCAAAATACTCAAAAAGCAGCTCTAGATCGGAGGAAAATATCATGTCCATTGATGAATCTGGCATCACATCCTCCTGGGAAACAATTGTTTTTGCTGAATGTAATTCACTCACTGAAGTTACAATGGTTTTGTCAGATGTGCGAGGTTGTGGCACAAGTACTGAGAAAATTGGAAGACGACCAACACCAGATGAATGCCCCAATGTAGTCCCAGCTACAGAAGACTTAGAAAACATAGAAGTATGAGTGCCACTGATGTTCATTACTGAATTGTTTTTACAATTCTTAAAGAGCTGAACTGCTGACAAGTAAGGCACAAAGTATGCATGGAACAAGTAACGGTCAAGACCTAACCGCTTTGGATTTTCACAATCTTCTATCCTTAGTTCTAATCCATAACTTCCATGTTTCTCATACCACTCCCACAAACATCGCAAGTTCACATTGGGTATTTCATGTTTACATAGAACCTGGTTCGGTGAGCAACTATGACAATTCAGTGAACTATCTGAATGACATAGAACTGGACAAGAAAAATGTAAAAGCCTTTCAAACTCAGCAATTGGGTGGCCAGTTTCCATCTGAACTGCTTCAGAAGCCATCTGTGCCTTACAAGCATTATCCAACACCATTGCTAGCTCACGAAAATCAGATCCATGAGCACAAATAGTTTGATGTTTAGATCCAGTAATCAAATCACCTTCTATATGCTTGTCATGGTTCTCATTCACTGAAACTCTGTTCGAATCAGTCAACTTATGGAAATGGTTTTTTCCTTCCTGAGAAGAATTATTTAAATTTTCTGAAGCCCTGCCCACACACATTACTCCAGTGTTTGGTGAAGAAACTACATTCTGAGAATTCAAAGCTATTCTCTCATCAATATTATTTCTTAAATAGCAACACTTAGCATCTTGCTCACTGGAATACTCTAAAGATGAACCTGAAGGTACCGTGCTCATTAGACCAGTATCTTTTACCCCTACAGGAATCCATTTCTGCAACGCGGATCCAGAACTCTGGTTTTGCCTACACTTCTCCGCAGGAGGCACCTCTTTCTCCATTTGAGAAACGTAATTGACTAAAAGATGAGGAAGATAGACAATGGACCGCCTAGGTTGATCTTTCTGGTCCAAAAAGACTGGTTTTGACTGTGAACCGCTGATATTTCCAGTATCTAAATCACTTATACAAGAAACAGTAACACTGGTACTTTCAAGTGACTCTAAGTTGCCTGGACAAACTTGTGAGCTTTCAACTGGCTCACAGTTCATTCGTTCACATTTCATGGTGCGCATCTCATTACCATGCTCATTGGCAAACATAGAAGGCATTGATATCCTGTTCATTTGCATTTGGCTATTCAGATGAGTAGATATATCCAATATCCCATCTCTGAGCAAGCTGGTCTTTGTATGAGCATTTAAGTTCACTTTGCTGATATGAGAGCCCTTCCTGGAAGAAAAACTCTTAGTTTGTTCTGAAATTGGACTACTTTTTTGTTTAAACTTATGGAGGGCCTTGTCTTTGAACTGTTTTTTATCATCAAATCTCGATTTCATAGCCACATCAGCAACACTATGAATCTTCTTAAAAGATGGGGCCTTTTCAGAAGTTGCATCAAAATGTGAGTAGGTTGGACTCATTTTCCTCAAAACATCATTGAATTCATCCACACCATTCTTCTGAACCTTTTTCCAGACAGAATGAATGTTTTCTTTACCTGAACGACCCTGTAAGTTTGCAGTACCTCCTAGCTTGCAGATACTTGAACACTGGGGAACTGTTTTTAACTGCTTATTTCTCTTGCCTGCAACGGCTACTTCTACATTGTTGCTGCGAAAAGCATAAACATCATAGTTTGTCTGTTCCATGGCATCATTGGCGTCTGCAGAAAGATTTTGTAAATTTGAAGAAAATGCCTCTTTGGCATGGGAAACAAATGGCTCTGACAATCTAGCATCCTGCCCACTGTTCTCTGTTGGGCTTACGCTGGACCTAGGGCTGCTAGTCTCATCACTGTTTGAACCAGTAGAAACTGAATCTGACACCAAAGAGTCATGCTTTTCAGGAAAAGCTCTGTTCCTCCAATCATCGTGGCTGTCTTTCTTCACAGTATACTCCCCTACTAAACCAGCATCAAACACAGGAAGCCTTTGATCCATTTGCATCTGAATTTTTGAATCAGTTGCAATATGCTCTTTGAGGGAATGGGAGAGTAATGAAGGGCTAGTATCTCCTAAAATAGCCTCATAATCAACATCAGATGTGAATAAATCCAGTGATTCATATGTATTCATTGTTCCGCTGTTGCTGCCTTTGGAATCAAGTACATTGACAGGATCATCAGTGGATGAAACTTCTGATGATGTTGCACATGATTGTAATCCAACCCGACTGGTTTTATCACCGTGATGGAATGCTCCAGGAGTAAAACCACCAGGAACATACTCGGGGCAAATTTCTGGTCTGGGGCAGCCATTATCAGACCAATATTTTCTGTTCTGTTTCCCTTTCTTTCTTGCTTTAGTCTTAAAATTTCTTTTCACGGCCTTGTCTTCTTTGGAGGAATCAGCAAGCACATCAGGCAAATTAGAGGTCTTAGATCTTTTTGGCACAAAAGCAGGGGGATTGCGAAAAGCACCATAAGTCTGACCAGAAGAATTGCTAGAGAATTCATTCAAATTAGTCACCTTATTTGACACAGTCCTATATTGAAATTGACGCTGCACATTGTTCCCAGGAAAGTTCTGAGCCACAAATGGGCCACTAGGGTAAGCAAACCCAGGTGGTGGGCCTTTTTTATTCCGCCATCCATCAGCCTTTAGTGGACTAACAAAACCATCCATTTTCACCTGCTCTTGAAATCTGAAATGGTTGGCATGGTCAATATATTGGAATGGAAGTGCAACAATTTTGCACCTCCCATCAGACTCATGTGTAAGGAATGTCAAAATACCATGCCTACAAAATTTGCACAAGACAAGAATGAAATGTTAGGAATTGAATTCAACAAGAAATCATTCCTTCATGAAAATTTTCGATAATTCAACTGCAATTGGAGTTTCACATCAATCTAAGCTCCTATCAGCACTATAAATTATGAGCCAAACTAAGTATTTGTTGGGTAATTTGCGTTATTCTTCTTCCCTTTTTCTCTTTTAACTCCCATTACAAACACGCAATCATGACTTAGTGGTGATGCAGTCGAAAGATAACATATAATTGTCTTGTCTTAAACAGATAGACCAAGCAATGCCTTTTCAAGAACAAGACAGCAAAATCATAATTTTCCACTGAAGGAAGGCAATTGGCAAACATCTACTACTTCAACCAAATGACAGAGTGCAAGTGACAGAGATGACACAACTATAAAGAATTATAGTGAAAATGGTCAGTTGCCATCTCAAGGGCTAAGAATGTTCTATGAACCTCAAAACTAAGTGGCAGTTACGACCCAAAAAATAAATAAATAAATAAATCCATCTTACCTCTGATCACTGTAACTTAAATTGAGAGAAGAGATCCGGAAATCCTGAAGAAAGATGACTGGTGATTAAAAACATGAAGGCAATTTTATTGTACTCAAGTGAAAGGGAAAATGAGCTGACCCCTGCAGATGACTTTGGATCATCCAGCTGCAAAAGCTTCTTAGATGAGTAAAACTCCCTTACTTCTGAAACTTTCTGATGATCACTACGGGTTCCTTGAAGGGCACAATGCATCTTTTGCGGTGCCTGTCCACAACAACCAGAGCATCAAATAGGGAAGGTGGATACAAGGACTTGATAAAGAATTATTCATTAGAAAAGGGGGAAAAGGGAATTTTCAATCGAATCAATGCTTCCAGCAACTAATGGTTCAAACATCAGACAAATATAGAGCTACCGAAAAAGCAGATCCCGAAGAAACATAAGTACCAGAGTTGTCAAAGACGCACCTAAGCACAGAGGGTCCCAAGGCGCAAGGTAAAAGAGTGCTCCTGAGCAAAAAGGAGGTACAAAAACTTAGAAACCACTAACAAAAACGAAAGCTATGACACTTACTAATAAACTCATAGTTTGACTTGATGTACATGATGAAGGATCACTTATAAAATTCTCGGCCATAACCCAAGAGGATTTTTCTTGAGCGTCTATGGCGGAAGCAGGGGCATAATCCTTTAATTCGAGTCTCAGTCTGTTCCAATTTCCCGAGTCTCAAATTTCTTTGATTTTGTCTGTGCCGGTGACGACTAAACGTTAAACATCCACCCCTTGCATGCTAGTAGTCCTTAAACTTTTCTAAATAATCTTTTTTACAAAAATATTTTATATTATGTAATATATTACTCGATAAAAGTTAATTTTAAAAAAAAAACATAGTACGAGTAATATATAGCACAACTACAAAAAAAAAAGATGTATATATATAAAAGAATTAGAAGTGAGATAGCTCAATTTGAAGCACAAATTTAGTTGATTAGATCAACTCTCTCAAACCAACTTGAGAGGAGCCGAACCGAATAATACTACCATGAATATTCCTTTTCGTTGTAGGGCTATATATATGTGCCGCCTCCATGAAATTTTTTCACACATCAATCATCATTGTTATACGACCTGATTTTTTAGAAAATACTGAAATTTTCAAGGAAAATAATACGTGATATATTAGATGCTATTTAGGAGTTAGTCTTTTTCATAATATTGTTATTGTCCCAAGGGAATGTTTTGTCTTGGTGGCATGATATTGTGATTGATTCATTTCATGCAGGCATCTTCTTTTGCTTCTATTTGTTGTAAAAATGTATTCATAAAATGAGTAATTGAGTTTTACATGCACTTGTGATAGTATCAAAGGGACTTGGTGGATGTTTAACTTGAACTCTGCCTCATTGTTATGGATGCAATTGCATACGATGCTTAATCAAAAACATATTTTCAAGAAAGGAAAAGTTGAGAAATGAGAAAAAGTGATAATTTTTTAACACTTTGGTGAGATTAGAATATGATTGAAAGTGGAGGTGATATTTGTAAGGTCCAAAAATAAAGTGACTTAGTTGAAGTTAAGGCGTTAAGCCTTGTAATAGGCGAACAAAGAAGCAAGGGGTCACCAACCTACGTTCCATCTCAACCTTAACCTCGGTTATAGTTAAGAATTCTCTAGGATAAAATATCTTTTTTTACCCCAAAAAGTCTATTTTCAGTTTTTCTTAATACACTCACGCATTTTAGTAAAATACCACACGTGTGACTACTATGTAATCTACCATGTATTCACCAACATCATATCTAAACTCACCCATTTTCTATAATTAGAAAAAAAAATTAACAAACCCCATTGAGGTTTAGTTAAATCTTAACTTATGTCTCTACTATTTAAAATATTTACATTTATCCCTCAAAAGTTAACTTCATCAACGACTGTTAAGACAAACAAAAACTCTCTTTCATTCTCCTAACCTCTTTCACTCAATAACTTTACACCTAAACTTTGCCTAAACCCAAATTCCTCCCTTTGCCCTCTAAACCATCAACATCTATTCAATGGTTTTGTCACAAAGGTTGCT
Source organism: Aquilaria sinensis (assembly GCA_005392925.1). Classification (NCBI taxonomy): domain Eukaryota; kingdom Viridiplantae; phylum Streptophyta; class Magnoliopsida; order Malvales; family Thymelaeaceae; genus Aquilaria; species Aquilaria sinensis. The sequence continues at coordinate 192,265 of SMDT01003246.1, read as the reverse complement.
TGGCTAGCCATTACTCCTCTCATCCTAACTCTTGTCCAAGATCAAACGGGCCAAGAATTACCCACCTGATAAACTCATCAGCCAAATCACTTTCCTCCTCCACTATACCTGAATCACTCTTCTAACCTAAATTGACGGTGAGACCGCTACTAAGCCATTACTCCTTTCCATAGCCATCGACATTGCTCGGCTTCCACCAGTGAAGCTTTGCCACTAACACCAAATACCAAGCCCTCGGTGAAGCAGCCAACACAAGCAAATGTGGAGGGCGACCCTCACAAGGCAATCTTCTCATCGAAATTTGGCAATAAAGATGCCTAGGAGGTTGGTCTCGAAATTTTATGAATTTGAAAGCAAAATAGTAAATCTAAACCAACTGAAGTGAAAATAGGCTCCAGTGGACACTGAGGAAGATGAAGACTGTCCTTTGGAGGTGATAGAGATTCGGTTGTTTGATGACAAAGTAGCGATAGGAGAGACTCGGTGAAGAATAGAAGGTGATGGATTAGAGGGAAAAGGAAGAAGTATGGGTTTGGGGCTCATAGGATGGATCCATCATCCATCGAAATCTGGTATGCTTTAGGCGATAAGTTTGGTTGTGGGGTTGACTAGAGATCTTATATGCATTAGTTCATTAGATTCAGAAGTTTAAGGGCAAAGTTATCAAACAAAAAAGGCTAAGAAAGTAAAATAGAGTTCTTCCATTTTTGTCTTAACTATTTTTAATAAAGTTAACTTTTGAGGGGATAAGTATATGTATTTAAAACAATTGGGACATAATTAATAACTGTATATTCGACTAAACCTCAGGGGGGTTTTTGGTAATTGTCCCGAAAAAGAATGTATAAATCAAAGACTCTGATCTCCTAAAGACTTATTACTGACTACATGACTTATCATACATTGGCTAAATGTTACATAATATGCCACCATATAAATAACTATGTTTGCATATATGGTCGTCTATCTTAAATGGTATGAGCAAATATTTACATTGATAAGAACATAAATGATTATTCAATAACAGGGCTAGCACCACTTAGACTTGAATGGGAGCAATTACCCTCCGTTTAATTTTAAAAAAACTACACTACTAGATATAATTTTATGGTAATTAAGCATTTTAACACCATAATTTTTTAAAACATGTAGTTATTTTCCTGACTATTTTTAATATATAATTCTGGGAAAATGTGTAAATTAACCATTAAAGTATTGGTCATAGAACAATTTTACTATCAAACTTTTTTATGTCTTAAATTTACCATTAATATTTTTTATTAGAGCAATTTTACAACTACCCCTTATAAATGTTGGTGGCAAATTTGTGACGAAAAAGAAAATCGATGACAAAATCACTTTATGACCAAAATTATAGTAGAAAAATTACTCCAATAGAAAACATGGATAGTAAATTTGAGATTAAAAAAAAAGTTTAATGGCAAAATTGCTATATGACAAATACGTAAGTGGTAAACTTGCACCTTTTCTCTATAATTATTGCTTCAACTCCATAAATTTTCTAGCTTCGCCCCTGTGAAATAATATATAAGTCATTGAAAATGCACATTAGTTTATATGAACAATTATCTATTATTGTTTGACCATTCATCTACAATGAAATGAACAATCACGTGGCTTAGCATGAAACTAGATTTTTAAATCAAGCCAAATGGTACAAGAAGCAAATTTGCTACTAAACTATAGAGGATATAGTAACTTTCCCACTAAACTTTTTTCACAGGCAAATATGTTATTAACGTTTTCGCTATGGGTAATTTTACCACTAACCGTTAAATAATAAGAATATTGTATTTGTTTTGAGAATATTCCATGTCACAATAGTACAACTCTTAAGCTAGTCTATGAAAGTTTTCTTCTTACCCCTTTGCTACTCAAACTTTTCACAACACCTAAATGAGTCAAAACTCTGTATTTGACTACACACCCATTTGTTAAGCCTTTTCGTTTTACCTTCCTCATTGTCACTGAATAATCTTCTACTATCATCATCATCATCAATCCTTTATTTTAGAACTGCAGTGTCTCTTGATTTAGTTCCATCTACATTAATTAAACCTTTTTTGATCAGGTTTGTTCTAGGGAGCATTTCTGGGAGCATTGTTGGAATATAAGAAAGAGTGGAGGTAAAAAAGTTTTCATTATAGGTAATTTTATCACTAACCGTTAAATAGTAGGAATATTCTATTTATGTAAAGAATATTTCATGTCACAATGGTGCAACTTTTAAACTAGTCTATGAAAGTTTTCTTCTTACCCCTTGTTATCTAAACTTTTCACAGCATATAAATGAGTCAAAACTTTGTGTTTGACCACATACTCTTTTGCTGAGCCTTTTGTTTTTATTTTTCTCATTGTCATTGAGTAATCTTCTACTATCATTGTCATTAATCCTTTGTTTTAGAACTGTAGTGCTTGTTGATTTAGTTCCATTTACATCAATTAAACCTTATTTGATTAGGTTTGTTCTAAAGAGCATTTCTAAGAGCATTGTTGGGATGTATGAAAGAGTGGAGGTAATGTTGGTGGCGGAAAGGTTGGAGGGTGGTGAAAGGTATAGAGGTTTGCTAAAGCGAAGATAATTATGAAAATGATAGATTTAGAAACTTAGGGACTATGGTATTAGGTAAAGGAAACTTGAAATTAAAACTTACATTTTTCTCACTCTTTCATGTTTGCAACGTTAAACAATTTTAATATTTGATGGAAGATTTACTCACAATACAAAAGATTGAAGAAAAATCTTTACTTTTTCCAAAAGAGATGAAGGGCAACATTCCCCACAAAAAAAAGTAGCAAAATTACACTCCACCTCTATAATTTAGTGGCAAATTTGTTCATTTTGCCAATCCAAGAAAACCCAACAAACAAAAGAAGAGAGAAAAAGAAATGGTAGAATATGTGTAGAAGAATTCAGATTGAGAACGAGTTTTCATTTTATTCATGAAGTAAATGAAAAAAAAAGCATATAAATGATGAACAATTTCATGCAACAAGAAAAAATATATAAATAGGCCTCCATGACAAAGGTGGGCATGTAGAAACATCTATCTTGTTTAATAGGCACTTCCTAGGCTCAATTACTAAATGGTTTTTTGACAAACAAGAAGATTCAAAATGATACATAAGACAATCACCTAGATATATGATCGAAATTCATAGAAATGCCTTTGTCAAGAAGGGAATGCGCAAGAGAATGCGTAAATCATAAACTGAGAAAACCAGAAAAGAGCAGATATATATAGTAATTCTGGAGAACAAAATGAGAAAAAAAATTCTTTGTTTCCCTTACCAGAAAATTTGTGAATATAATCAAAAGAACCTCATGGAATGATCCCCAGAGAAAGTTACAAAACCACGAATCAAAACCTTGTTATGAAACTTGTTGTTTCTAAAAGTGAAAAATAGATTGATGACAAATATATATTTATCCCAAAAAGACTGCAACAAAAGTCTGCAACCCATTTCTTGTTGTGATTTTGGTGATTGATTTGAGCAGCTAATCCTATAATTGACTAAAACCAAGAAAGAAATACTCACCAGTCAAGAATCTCTCCCCAATTCTCAAGGAAAAAGAGGTTCCCTATATTTAGCTAAGGTGATCATTTGTAGATACAGCAACAAGAAAATAACAGCTAAATTTGGGTCATCTCTACCTAATTTTAGACCACTAGATCGATGGAACCAACAGGATCATGAAAATCAAACAATGTAGCAATCCCGAGTTATTCTGAATCAGATTCGAGGGATAAAACAACAACAAGAGAGAGAAGAACAAACCACTAATGGCTGATGGAATTCTCAATCCCTTGCATGCTAGTACCATTAGTCCCTAAACTTTTCTAAATCGTCCTTTTTTACAAATATGTTTTATACTATTATGTAATATATTACTCGATAAAAGTTACTCTCCCATCCTAATGTGTAACATAAATTAGATATTAAAAACTTTCCAGAAAGGAAAAGAGCTCATTCTATTTGGGATAGCAAAAAAAGGAATACTTATCATCTTTTTTTAAACGGATGGAGTATTTTAAAAAAAAAATTATATAGTACTAGTAATATACAATAAACCTACAAAAAATGTATCTATAAAAGAATTTAGCACTTGTTATAGTATCAAAGGGATTTGGTGGCTGTTTAACTTGGACTTTGCCTCATTATTATGGGTGCAATTAGTTGCATATGATGTTTAATGAAAAACATATTTTTGAGAAAATTAAAGAAAAATTGAAGAGTGAGGAAAAAAAAATGATATGTTTGTAACGCTTTGGTGAGATTGGAATATAATTGAAAGTGATGGTAATTTTTGTAAGGTCCAAAAGTAAAGTGACTTAGTTGAAGTTAAGGTATAATAAGCCAACAATGAAAAAGTCTATTTTCAGTTACAGCGAGGAATTTTCTAATTAAGATAAAATATCTTTGTTACCCCTAAAGCATGAAAAAGTCTATTTTCAGTTTTTCTTAATACATTCGCACATTCTACTAAGATAGCACACAAAATGACCACGATGTAATCTACGATGCATTCTCCGGCACCCTATAGAAGCTCACCCACTTTCCGTAATTAAAAAAAAAAAAGATTGAATGGATCAAAGACTCAGATATCCTAAGGACTTACTACTAATTGCATAATTTATCGTACTTTTGCTAAAAAGTTACCCCATAAAATATGCCACCATTTAAATAACTATTTTTGTATGTACGATCATCTATCTACAATGGTATGACCAAGTATTTACATTGTTAAGAAGATACATGATTATGCAGTAATATTTAAGTACTCATTGAACATGCGAATTGGTTTATATGAACAAATTATCTTTTTTTTTTTAACCATCCATCTACAATAAAATAAACTATGCATGTGTTAGCATGAAAATAGATTCCCAAATCAAGCAAAAAAAAAAAAAGGAAAAAACAAAAGAAGACAAAAACAATGGTAGAAGATATGCGTACGAACTTAGATCGAGAATAAGTTTTTGTGTAAGGACTTAGATTGAGAATGAGTTTTCATTTGATTTAGGTTTTCTCATTTTCTCTTCTACAAACAGTAAAGTAATTATTAAATATATGAGAGACAGATACTATCAAAAAAAGATGATTTAGTGATGACTATTAGTGATGTTTAGTCCCTAGGTTTTTATTTGTGACTGTCATTGTTTTATTATTTATGAAATTATATGTATATCCAAATACATTTCCTTTAGGAAAAAAAATCGAGAATATGATTTACATAATCGGTAGAAACTTTCCTCGATTACTTTTATCTTTTTGATTGACGTGATTTAATTACTATTTAATCTAAGTCAAATTTTCATTAATAAGATACAATAAATATGGTTTAACCTATGTTAATTCCTCCAAAAAAAAAAAACTAGGTCAGGTGACAAATTCAACAAATGCTAACCAGTGACGAATTTAAAGAACTTTTACTTTAGGGTCACAATATAATGGGAAAAGTACCAAAAACATGGTCATACTTTTTGCTTTGGACACATTTGGTTACCAATCTTTCAAGTGGTTCCAAATTCATAATTAAAGTTTTAAGTTGGGTCCAAAGTCATCATTCTACCATTGGAATTGATAACATGTTAACGGAGTGGTGAATTAACTATTGAGGTGGCCATTGACATGTCTCTTCTCGGTATCTCTCCTTCCTCGCATCTTTGCTCTCATCTCCTTCAACCACATCTTTGCTCACATCTCTTCTCCATCATCTCTGCTCACATCTTTTCTTTCATCTCCAACAGTGACTGGGAATTATGGCGTCTTCAATCTCCCATCTGCCATCTCTGAAGGTGTTTGGAATCACAACACCTCCAATTTCCCATTTCTGACAGTGCCTGAGAATCACATGGGTTGCTTCCTCGAATTGTGTCGGTTAGTTTCTCCAAATCTCTAGTAGAATCATATTAGCTGCTTCTTGGGAATCGCAAAAAATTCGTGTCAGAGAGAGAGATGGTTATACTTATTTCTAAGTGAATCGAGGTGATTCACAGTTTCAAAGGGGTGATTCAACACCAACTAGCCTCCGCGATACTTAATCGGAGTCAATTGGACTCAATTAGACCCAATCCCTACTCAATCGGACCCTAAATCCCCAATTTAATTTTCATGTCATTTTAGCTGCTTGGCATGTCTTTTTGTCATGTAATCATCCTTTAATTGTCACCTAATCATCTTGTAACAGAATATTTTATCATTTGGCAATAATTTTACATCGTCAATTACATTGGTCACGTTATTAGTACCATTTCAGAACACTGATGCCAGATTTGGTACAAAATTTTGTCTTCAATGATGAGTTTGGCACCACTTAAAAGATCAGTGACCAAATTTATCCAATACCAAAAGTTCAGTCACTTTTTTTGTACTTTTGCCCAATATAATTGAGCATCAATATCATAGACATACCAAAGTAAAATCATATTGAATAATTAATTATTTTCATTTTTTTTCCAAATAGTTACTGTGCTATTAACTTCAATCTCAATATAATCTTAATTTATTGATGGAGACAATAATTTTAAATTTTTACTTGATTAGTACGGTCCTTTACTAAATTTCAGTAAGTGCTTTAAAAAAGTTAATATTATAAAAGTAGTAGAAAATTTCATAGGAGTCCATGGACCTTGCTACTTTGTTAGTAGGTCCGTCCATGATGCTAGCACAATTTCTTCTTTTGCAGCCATTTCAGCTTAAATTAATGCATCTTATTAATACATTGATGATACTGAACCAGCTCAAATATGTGGGTCACCTCCTTTCCTACCCATTAAAAAAGTCTATTTATAGTTTACTAATAACTACAGTCTCTCCTAGCTATCCCACTGTAACTAATGTGAACTTTAAAAATGATTATAACTTATCTAAAAGAGGATCACGTGCGACCTGCACATCAAACCCTTAATTTTGTCAAACTATCATTTATTATTGCATATAAAACCATTTTGGAATTTGACTTTGTGTCCAATTTATGCTTGTGAAATTACACATAAAGAACATAAATAGTAAAAAATTCATTTAAACAAATTAAGGATAACTATTTCTTGGGAAGCTACAACTATGTTGATTTCCACAATCTTCTACCCAAAGTTTGTTCACAATTTCATCCTTCATTCATCTAGAAAAATGACACATGTACTTTAGTGTTACAATCTCTTTAATACTGTGAACGTCTGTCTACCTTTCCATTGCCTTACTCTGCTTGCTGTTGTAAGCCTTCAGATCCATTTCTAGTTATGGGCAGTACTTCACAAGAACGTTCAATTCGACCTCAATAAGGTGCAAGAGACTAAGAACAAAAAGGAAACCAAATCCAAAGTTCATCTTCCAAAAAGAAAGATGTTCAAAACCATTTTCCTTGAGGAGATGACATAAGTATAAGTAACAAAGATTTGTCCACACTCAAAAACATATAGTGAGAAAAATATCTACTCATCAGATATATAGATTGAACTTTCAATACTCCACATTGAGAATTTGTAATTGACATTGCTTCTCTTGTCTACAAACTGAACAATAAATCAAGTAAAATGGTGAAAGAGGCAGCAAAGACACGTTGCTATTGATAAAAACTTGATCACTACGTTGCTATCGCAAATTTTGTTGGATTTTCTAGGTGAATGAGGGATGGAGTGGACACGTTTGGGGTAGAGGATTTGGACTTGTTTATATGATATTATTTGAGGGAGTAATTAGGTGATACATGATATGGATTTTCTAGGTGAATGAGGGATGGAGTGGACACGTTTGGGGTAGAGGATTTGGACTTGTTTATATGATATTATTTGAGGGAGTCATAATTAGGTGATACATGATAGACATTATAACCAAATCTATAATTACAAAATATATTTTTCTTCCGCTTAATGGTAAAATACGTAATATACTAACAAATTGGAGCTTTTAACTGAACAGAAGAAGATTAGAAGTGCTTAATTGACTTTTCCCGTATAATTTAAGGCCCTTTCGGTACCTGCGCTTTTATGCGCCTCAACCTGGACTAGGAATTGTCCGCCATTCGTATGTGGTTGGTTCACGTTCCTCTCTTCCCAAACACAGACATCATGCGACCTGCAAGAAGAGCACCATGAAATGACGGATGAAGAAGGCGAGCCCGGAATACGGGAGAAGAAGAAGAAGAAGAAGAAGCCCGATTCGTGGTAATAAGTTGCGATTGGTTTTTCTAGTTTACTACTTCGGTTGTTTCTTCCTTCTCCTCTGCCCGAAAATGATGGAGAATCCAAGAAAAGTGACTCCCGCTATATTAATGGTGAACGAATTTGCTTTCTTCGTCGTAATGTGAAGTTTGAAAACGTTGGAGTCTTTGTTTTGAGCAAAAAGGGGAAAGAACAGAAAATAAAGTGAAGTAGAGGAGTGTTGGAATGATTCCGCGTTTAAACCCTCCGATTTGGAAGGATGGAGATAGAAGGATTCCTGTAAGCAAGGCCAGCTAGTATGAGATTAAGGTGTAACTGAATCATTTAATTGATGGCATATGTTCTTCTGGATTAGCAGTAGTTTGATTAAGTGCTTAAGAGCGTTTTTGTTATCATGATGCCGTCTTAATATAGGAGATTACATTAGAGATGAAAGGCAGCCTAAGGTCTTGAGCTTCTTAATCACACGTAGACTATGATGCATATTGTGCTGAAGTAATGTCTTATTTATTCTTAAATCCTTCTCCTGCGTTTGTTCCTTTAATGTGATGGACAACATCTCAGTAGCCCCAGAAAAGATGGCTCTTTGCAGTTACTTGCTCACACATGAACTAGTCTACATCCTATAGTTCTATTCATAGTCTGCTGGAACGTTTTAATTTTGATACACTGAACTGCTGTAAATAGCTTTTTCATACGATTGTTTAATATAAGTGCAAATATTTTAGTGATGATGGACTTTATGCTTCACAACAGTAACACTATATCAAGTTTAGTAATCCATTCTTTTGTGTGGCATCAGGTTCAGATGATCATAAAAGGGATATTTAGGCGATATGAAAGATGGAATCCTGTGCATCCAACTTTTGGTGCCTTTTGGGGCATGGGAGTAGGCATTGGATGTGGAGTTGGGTGGGGGCCTGGTTTTGGTCCTGAGGTAATTGGTTATGTTGGGGCTGGTTGTGGTGTTGGGTTTAGTGTTGGCTTCACACTAGCTGGTGTTGGTGTTGGCCTTCCTATGAATGGCCTCTTTGCAGCTCCTTACAATGGTACAATTGTCTCTACTGTCTGTGTAATTCTTCTTTTGTTCTCTTATAATATGTCATTTTCTTTTTTTGCAACTTCATTTATGCCGAGATTTGTGCTTGGTTTATGGCTGGCCTGACTGGGGATTTGACAAGTGTGTTTTCAATTTAGCTTTCATAGCGACACGGAACAGTGTTTTTGATCCTCTGGGATCGAATGGACTTGTCTCTACAGACCCTGCCACTAGAGGCAGAAACAGCTGGCAGAACAGAGTTGCATTGCATATATCTGTCTTGCAAAGAGAAGCCAGTGAAAAGTTTTCGCACTTTAAGCCTGCGTTCAAAAGGATTGACTTGACTGACATGAAGAACAAGGTAGCTGTGGGTACTAGCTCTATTTGGGAAGGTCTTGGAAGATTTGGCAATGAAGTTTTCCAGCCTCAGAAAGGTATCTTATGGACCATTTATGTTTTTTTTTTTTTAAATAAATATTTGTTTGAAATAAACCATCTATGTTATTGTTAAAAGGTTCCAACAAGGCATAATTTTTTATTATAGTTTCCTATGTTCGTCTCCTTCAGTATTGGTACAAAATATGGATGTTCCATGTATGTGTTGGGCAAACATTTTGGTATATTTGGAAATTTATTCATGTGGAGGGAGAAGCTACAGCCGTTGCTGAATTGAGATTGAAAGCACTTGCTAGAGCTTTATCTCCGTGCAAGAAGTTGTAGTGGTGCAAACATCTGAGTTCTTGCCTCACTTAAAATCAGTTATATGATCAGTTCCAATTGATCGTTAGAAGAAAAATTATTAGAAGAACTAAAAGAAAGGAACCATATAGTGCATTGTGAGCAGTAGATGAGAAAAGGGAAAAGAAGACGAGCTCTGTTATTTGATGCCTATGACCCATACACCAGTAATAGAGAAACTAAACTTATTAATCAATCTTAGACCTGTATGCTTTTTCATGCATTCTACCCCAGTAAGAAAATTTTAGGCATGTAGGTTAGTACTAACCACTACCAAACATTAAGATCATATAGAGGTAGAGAGTATGAGTTGTTTTCTATAATACTATTAGGCTAAAATGTTTTAGTAGCCACATATGACTTCGAAACCACAGCTAAAATTCAAAAAACCAACTAACTCAGCATCTAACCAATATTTTTATTTTTCATGGTGTCAAAATGAAAGAAATCATAGTCTGTCCCTTGGACTTTGTGTTTTATTATGATTTAGCAGGTTCTTGTGTAAGCACGGCAGCACGGTTCTCTCATAGTTTCTTGTCTTAATGTCCTGTGTGTATCACTTTTCAAGTCTTTTCTTGGAGTGTGCAGCATGCGATGTCTCTAAGAGGAAATACTGTCTAGAGCTAGGCTGTTATTTTGGAACTTCTGTTCAACAACAAGTTCAAAACTCTTAGCTAAAATTTGAAGATTATCATCTTTAACCTGCACATGAATATTTTCATTGATCATGGCACTCAAATGGCTGAATATGATGATCAGAACCTAGAACTTTGGTCATTTTATCCTCCACTGTGATATTACTTGGTATCCTATTGAATGCTGTGCAAGATGCTCAATCGATTTCGCCTTACTGATATTTTGATTATCTTCTCAGGATCAAAATAGCCAGTTCACTTGGAAGTACAGTTTTGTCGACCCATCTACTAATGCATCATACAAATTTGGGAAAAATTTTAGATCGAGCACCCAATTCCTATGTTTCAGTTAGGTTCTTTCTGCTACGCTGTTTCAGAAGTTGAGGCACTGTATTTCATGATTATACTAAAGCAGCAATTCTCTTGCTTTCAAGTACATATGTGTCAGTCTAAAAATGTTTCTCCCAGTAATTTACCAGGATATGCGCTAGAATCAAACGCACATTTGCCCTAGCTCTCAACAATTTGTGGACAATTGTGTGAAAGCGACAAATAGGGCCTGATGGATGCCACCCAAGTGCCTTGAAATTGGCCCTTCACAAAAGGTAGCTGAAGATTTCGGCTAATTGTTGTCTGTGCAACTGGGGTTCGCTTCCTCCTCTCAGAAGTGTCATGATCGAACATGTTATATTAGCCATTTGCTTGCCTCACTTGTTATAAGTCGTAAATCTTTCTGCACTGGTATCTCACTCTTGTGCCAGTGCCACACTTGCAAACACAGCGTCAGGTTCAACTGGTTGATTGAAGCCTCGAAGAACAGAAATTTCTTTGCCGTAATGATGTGGTCTATCCAGTGCAAGGAATTCTTGGACAACACCATCAACCTCAAGCCAACTGCATCCAGGATTCTTCTGCAGTTTGTGGTTTCTCATCAACTTCCTCATCTTCAATGCATCTTCCTGTCTGTTTGTGGCTGAATATGCATTACACAAGAGTGTGTAAGCCCCATCGTCCTCGGGCTCCAATTCAAAGACCCTCTTCCCTGCAATGTCTGCTAAATCAAACATTCCATGTAGTAAACAGGCCTTGAGAAATGCTCTCCAAATGACAGCATCAGGGGACAAAGGCATCCCTTCAATCAACGACTTGGCTTCCTCTAGCAGTCCTGCTCGGCCAAGAAGATCTACCATGCAGCCATAATGCTCAATTCTAGGTCTCACATCATAACATTCCACCATGTTCCTAAACAAGTTCCGTCCCTTGGCGAGTAACCCTGCATGGCTACAAGCTGATAGAGCAGACAAAAAGGTCACCTCATTTGGATGGACCCCCGACTTCAACATAGAAGAGAAAACTTCCAACGCTTTGTCTGCCTTCCCGTGACAAGAATACGCATTTACCATGCTAGTCCAGGAAAACACATCCCGTTCGGCCATTTCAGTAAATATGTTCGCAGCAACTCCCAGGCTTCCAGATTTCGAGTACATATCTATCAAAGCATTACTCAAAGTTACACTAGCAGAATTGCTGCTTTTGATAACATAGCAGTGAACGGAAAGGCCAAGAGCAAGAGCCCCAATATCTGCACAGCCGGCAAGAAGAGCCACCATTGTGATCACTGTAGGATGAGCCATTCCTTGTATTCTCATTTCCCGGAAAAGTTGAAAAGCCAAGATGGGCGCCTTACCCCGCACGCAACCATTTATCATAGCATTCCAAGAAATCTCGTTCCTTTGGGGCATTTTATCGAACACATTTCGAGCCTCTTCCAAATCATTGCAGCGGACAAACCCATTGAGCAAGCTGTTCCACGATGCGACATCTTTGACTTCCATCTTTTCAAACACCATTCGAGCAACACCCATCTCACCATTTCGACCATACATGTCAATAAGAGCATTTCCCACAATCGTGTCGAAAACCAGACGAAGTCCGAATACCATGCCATGAACGATCTTCCCACAGAGCAGACTTCTCTCCCGCCCGCAAGCACATAGTGCTGCGACGACGGAATAGCTATCAGGCCTCAAGCCGGAACGTATCAACCGCGAGAACAAGTAGAGAGCTAGGGAGTGATTTTGTGTGCCGAGAAAGAGATTAATTAGGCACGTCCAAGAGACAATATCTGGGTGCCTAATCTGATGGAAGACACTGGTGGAATGTTGTGGGTTGCCAAAGTTGGCGTAATTGTGGAGCAATTGGCAAGCCAAGGATTGGTGAAGGGGAAGCAGTCCAGATACCAATGCTTGTGCGTGGATTTTCTTCACCTTCTCAAGGCTTCCACAGCATTTCAGTGCGATTAGCAATTTCTTGTGTTTCATCTACTCATTGCTGTCTCCGAGAGACTTCAACTTCTTGCCCCAACACGACCGGAAGAAGTTTGTGTTTCAGATCCACAAAGTCAAGTACTACGAAACTAAACCGAGTCTTGTCTAATCACTGGACCAGGCCATGCGCCTACATCCTGATGGACAGCTGCTCAGGCTTTGGGTACCAAGCTACCAAACCAAATCACATGTCTGGAAGATCAAGGTGTTCACCAACTCAAGGCCTCCTGAAGGCGTTATTGTTATTTGAATCTTAAGATTGCGCTCAGTTTTTCCCAAAAACAAGGGCAAGCTAATAGGTTGAGAATATATTTGTGAGCTGGGCACTCCAATCAATCAAGGGCTAAAATTAGCCAAATATTTTTGTAACCATTTCCTTAAGTTTGATAGAAGATCAGTTAATATATGAAAATGAGGTTGGTGAATTCATCTTACAGGGAGGCAAATACGAATACGATCATTTAGTTAATTAGCCAGAGTTCAACGCACTCAATATCGCCACTTCAGCAATACTTTCTACTCGTGTGACTTTTGAGCTCTTCCCCCAAATCATCTCGTTTCCGTCAAGTTGATAAAAGATATGGGCCACCGGCAATTGGGACTGGTAGTTTTCAGTATCTGACTAAAGTAGCTCTCTCCCAAGAGCTATGGTCTTCTGCTTCAACAGAAGTCGTTCCTTACTAATGAAACCAAGCAATCGAAGCCACCGAAACGAACAATTGGAAAAATACTGGACCTTTCTGAATAATCCATAGGCCAAAATGCACATATGGTCCTCCAACTTTGTTGACTCAAGCGAGTTAGTCCTTTAATTTCAACTCAGTGCGACTTAGTCTCTTAACTTTGAAAAATTGAGCGAGTTAGTCCCTCAGTGTACGGAATGACGAACGGCGTTTCTTTTGTCTCCTCACAGTTAGCTTACCACTCCAGCGCCGCCTAATCTCTTCCCCACCGGCATTGACTTCCTTCTCCTACCAGTCTCCTTCTTCCCCTCGCCTTTCCTCTCATCGCGTTGGTCTAGTCTTTCATCTCCCATCGGTCTCACATCTCCTCCCGTTGGTCCCTCGCCACTCGAGCAGCCGTTTCGCCGGGAGTTGGAGCCTATTCACTGATTAGCTCGCCGGAGTGGGAGCCGATGTGAATGCCAGAAGTAGGAGCTGAGTGGAGCACTGGAAGTGGGAGCATCGGGCTCAATTTCGCGAACGGAGAAGAGAACGTGGGTTGAAGCTACAAGAATCGCTGGAGGAGGAGCGAGATCGTGGGTCGCATCTCTGCCGAATCAATCGATTCTCTAGCTGGGAGTGGGAGCGTCGAGGTCGATTTCGTCGATTGATAGAGAGTTGGAGTCGATTCATCAACAAGTGTCCAACCTTCGGCGCCAGACCTTTATTTTTAAGCCACTCAAACAAATGACGTCAAGTCACAACGTTTTAAGCTAGACCCTTTCCGTCAGACATGGACTAAATTGTTTAGTTTAGCAGACTTTAGGGACTAACATGCTTAACCTGGAAAGTTAGAGGACTAACTCACACTAAGTCAAACACTCGAGTTTGCCAAGTTGAAGGACCATATACGCATTTTGGCCTAATCCATGTGAGCAAAGCAGGCACTCGGACCGGGAACTTTATTCACTTTACTGGGTCAAAGAGGCAATGTGTCCCAATTTCATAGTTTAAAGGAGGGTTAATATAGATCAGTAAAGTGGATTTGGGCCTTATAAAATCGAAATTTTCTTACCATGGGACTGTTAAAAGAGCTGGAAAAGAAAAATGAGCCCCCCCCCCAAAATAAATAAATAACAAAAAAGAGAAGAAAAACAAAGACGAAAAACAGAATCTTCCCAATATTTTGGAGAATCAATCCTTAGACCACGATGCATCCCAAGGGTAAAAAGACATGCGATGTACATTTTATAGACTATCCATATGTTAGACAGGCTCGTGACGTCAAGAAGTTCCTACTTTGTTCCCAAGACTGTAGTTCATTAGTATCACTTGCATCCTTCTCCCTTAACTTCCCCAGTTCAACATCTTAGAAATGAAGCAAAAAAGAACAAGCATGGACCAACATGACAGAAGCATGACACTTGCAGACAAGTCCAATGTAAGAGAGCAGCTTCCTTTAGTTCTAGTGGTTTCCTGTGTCAGCAAGCCGTGCTTGAATCGAGCTCAACTCTGCCGCTGTCTTCATGCTGCTCCAAACGAGTAAAACAAAATTTTCATATCTATAATGGGATGCAAAATACATGCCAGCAAGCAGGGTCAAAGCAGGCTAAACTGCCGAGAAAAGAAAATTTTCCCTTCCTCTCGTTTCTTCTTCCCCATTAAAAATATAATTATGCGTCATGTGCAGTGGGAGAATCAATTGGTTATGTCCTAGGGCACATAAAAATCAGCATGAAATGTTTGTGTTGTGCACGAGGAAAAACCAAAAAGGAGATAGATGGAGAGTTTTTATGATATACTCACTGGTAAAGAATTCCTCCACAGGGCGCCAACCTCCTGCAAAACCAATCAGGAAACATCTTCGCAAGAAGCTCAATGTGTTCTTCAACCTCTTCTATCAATGATAAAAGTAAAACATAGTAAATGATAACATGAACTCGCTGAATCAATAAAAATATATAGGTACATACTTTTCTCAACTATGTCAATGTTATTAACAAGAATTTTGTGCACAAGTTCTTCTTGTGTTATGGCAACGCGGTTGACAGACAGGAATATCTGGTGAATAAGGGGTACTAGATCAGAAAGACAAGAACTCCTCTTGCATTCCTCAGCTATTGTTCCGTCACCCATATTGACCTGAATCAGGAAACCCAAGTTCAAAAAAGAAACTTTAATGAGAATTCAGCAAAACACATGAAGCATAGTTCATTGAATACCACATCTTGAAGCAATGGCAGGGGTTACAATTACAAACAGTGCAAATCGATTCAGATTAACCATGCATAGTAGATTCTGAACAACATTACCTAATCTGATGCACACCATCCTACATGCTAGATTGATATGAACAACCTAAATAAAATCAACACATGGCTACGACCATCAAAGAATGACAAGGCAGCCTGAAAGACATTAATTGTTGAAATATTCACAAAAATGCTGTGTAAATCAGGTATGGGGGGGGGGGGGGGGGAGAAGAAACATACATTTTGGTCTACCAGATGATGACTGGCAAAATCCTCCAAAGCAAAACCTTTGGTCATGGGAGTTTGGCTCGTGCAATAATTTTGAAGCTTGCAGGAGTGCATCTCGGTGGATTTTGATACTTCACCTTCCGCATGTGAGAAGACTAAAGACCTTTTCGCTGACATACTAGATGGTGTGAGCCTAGTAAATCTTTTAAGCTTGTCATCATAGCTAGGAATTGATCTCCTCGGTGGCATCTGTGCAGGGGTTTCTGTCATCAAAATATCCGAAGATGAAGCAATTTCCAGCATGGGGCTTTGAGTGGTAGCAATGGGGCTCTTTATTTGCAGTGTAGAATGGCTGATTATTGGCTGAGAAGAGGCATCTAAAGAGTTCACTCGCCTTTTCTCAATCTCAAACTTTTCACAAATATCAGGTTCATTAGCCATACCATGGAACTCTTCTACAAGCTCAACTGCAGTGTCTTGTTTGTTCAGACTAACAGGTGAAGCATTTGATATAGATTTAGGAGACGCTACTGACAATGTGCAGTTTTCATCTTCATCAACAACAACTCTCTTAGAGAAGTATCTAGCAAAAGATGGACTCTGAAAGGACGATTCAGGTTGCAGCTCAGGTTCCATGGATGCTGGATGAGATAAATTTAGAGGATTGCTCTGAAGTGGAGCCTCACTGAACCCCTGACCTAATTTGCTGAAGGGCTCAAGCAAGGCAGCTCCCAGACTGTTAACCAACTTATCGTCATTGTCAGATTTGGTCTTACAGCTTTGGCTAAATGGCTCTGGTAAGGTTGCCATTGGAATGTCAACGTCCTTGTAACCATAGAAAGACATGATTGTGAGTTAAGTGGAGATATATTTAAAATTGAATGGACTTCAATCAGGAATATCAAAGGCCTATGCCAAACCCTGCCAAGCAAGTTATTAAATGCCACTTTTCTGGAACTTGTCAAGCAACAAAAAATGAAATAAAGAAACAAATTGTAGCAAAATGTATTGGGCACAGGACGCAAGTCTGGTTTCTCAGTAATTCTTATTTATCCTATCCAAGACATCTACTAGATCAAAAAAGACTATCCAAGGTACCAATTTGCAGGTTAACAATAAATGAAGAATTTAAATGTAATAATACCTCAGGATACTTAACAGCAACACTCATGAGTTTCGCAGCAAAAACTTGGTGTAAGGCTATATAATCTGATTGTTCTTGATGCCCTTCTATCACATTAAGTAGCAAGCTGACTTTCAATTCTGGCCGCATCTGTAGAGTTTTCAGGTCATGCACAAGAATCCTTTTGATTTCTATGGCCCCGGGAAGTACATACTTCATACGTGCAAGATCCATGTAAGACAGTTTCCTAAACGGAATTAGAAGGAAAAGCATTAGTATATCATAGGGAAAAAAAATGGGTGGGTGCGCTAGGAGCGTCCTGTCACAGACTATATATTGTACCTCTTTCTCAAAACTTTAACTTGAGAACAAATATTTAGAAAAGTTGTAGGACGTTTGCACAAACTGAGCAACCTCAATGAACAAGTCATGCCATCGAAGAGATCCAGCAACATCTTGTATCTGAAAACAGACCCAAAACAGAAAAATGCTCAACTAAGTTGTAACAAGAAAACATTCAAATACAAAAGGACAGGCATTCTCACTCCTCGGGAAGCTCTAGTTCCTTCTCCATGGACTTGTGTAAACTTTCCGTTATTTTCTCCGGGGTTTGAGTCGCTACCTCAAGATCCGAATTGCGGTTGCCTGGTTTCTGTAGAGGAGACATGGACAGCACTGTGGATTTCTCAAATTCTGGAAGGGCACTTCTACTCTGGTAATCTAGCATGTCTTCCTCACATTTTCTCTGATCCATTCTTTCAAAATGTCCCCGTCCCTGGAAGTTAAAATGTCTACATCAAGATACAATTTGACATACCCAATAGTTTTTCCAGCAATATGTGTCCAATCAAATATAACTGACAACGAGTAATCGCATTAACAAACAATTACTGTGAAGCACGATCGATCTACATACAATGTCTAGTAGCAAATTCAGAAGCTAATTTCCTAACAGTGAGATTTTTAGATATGCGTGGAAAGAAGCCGACGTTTTAAACTGTACACTTCTGGAGAGAAGAAGAAGAAGAAGAAGAAGCCGTCAGAACCCTAGAAATGGTGAGCAGGAGTGGGCTGCAGGAGAGGGGAACAATGGGAGAGGGAAAAGCGCCCCTTTAAACTACGTGCGATTCGATATATAGCCAGTATAAAAGGACACCTTTGCCCCTTAAGTGAAGTTCTACTTCTCCCACTCACTTTCCTCTATTTCCACTCGGCAAATATGACCGTTGCCGCTGCGCTATGGGTTAATTCTCTTCACCCACCGAATTAGCTTATTGATTCGTCCACTCCCGCCTTTTTCCTCATTAAAGAAAGCCCAGGCAGTATATTAGTGTCCGTTTCATTAGGCTTATCTCACGAAAGCCCATGGGCCAAGGTAGTGGACCGTGCAACAAGTCAAAAAATGCCGTGCATGTTGTGTTAAAGAAAACGATTTTTTTTTTTTATAATTAGAATAAAAAGTACATAAAGGAAGTCAAGGCAGAGTAAAGGACGCAAGATGCCGTTGCGACTGTTGTACGATTCTTTCATATATATCTACGGGAAAAGTTATGAAAACTTTTGTGTTTGTTTTTAATTTTTCTTTTTAGGTCTTTTTTTACAAGTGTTGGTTTGCATAAGTTTAAATGCCTATTATTCTTCTAAACTATAGTAACTCGAACAATTAACCTCTAAACTATGAATCGCATTAACTCAAATCCTAAACCTTAAGAAATAAGTCAATTTGGTTTTTTAATTTAGTGAGCGCACGTGAAACTCAGTTGGTGTCGCCCACCTCCTCCTCCTCCTCCTCCTCCTCCTCTTACTTCTTGCAAATCTAGTCATAGCCAACATTACAAGATCCACTGATGATACAACAGCACCCTCTCCTTCCCCCACCATTACTCCTCCTCTTACTTATTGCAAATCTAGTCATAGCCAAAATTACAAGATCAACTGATAATACAACAGCACCCTCTCCTTCCCCCACCATTACTACACCTTCCTCCACCATTTCCTCTTAGACCTCCCACTCTCTCTCACTTCCTTTTCTTGCATCTACTCTCTTTGTCGCTTCTACAGTATCTGGCTTTCCCACCTCCGCAATCTCATTGATCTCACCGTCTCCTCCACTCCTGTCAATACCTCTACCCCCTACCTCACTAATCTTAAGCGTCTTGCTCTTCATCTTCGTCACCGTCTCCTACCTAGGCAAGCAATGGTCCCAATCTATGGCTACCACCAATTCACCTTCTTCTCCCACCAATAACTGTCGTCCTCCATCACTCTTTGCCCTAATCTCGACAAAGTCTTCAACATTTCCCCTCTTATTAACTCCACTGCTGAACTGCCTCAAATTTCTGATCCAACGACATCTCAATTAACTATTTTGCCTTCACCATAGTCAGCACTATTTCCACCTCCTTCGCCACCATCTGTTTAGATCAAGAGCTATGGACTCATCAATGAGAATGGGACAACTTGAATGGGCGTCCTTTATAGCATATCCATATAAGTAATATCTATTGCAAGTTAGACTAAAATTTTCTCTTGGATTAGGCAACAAATATCTCGATAATTTATGTAAGTTTGCAATAACAAAAAAAGAAAGAAAGAAAGAAAAAATGGCAACGATTGAATTGTTGTTGCATTAGCATAATAATGAATCAAGTACTAGAAGAGAAAAAACATAAGCTTGGTGCTTCATGACCAATTCAAGAGTAAGAATCATATACACAAAAGAGAAACAGGGGGCGCATAGAATTCTGTTCTAAACTATAGGGCCATCGAACAAGAGAGTTTGGGCTGGTGATATCAAGGCAATAGCTCCTCAAGGCAACAATTCCTCTTTAAAGCATCCTAATCATCGATGAGAACCAAACTCATATTTGTTGATGTGCCGTTAAACACCTCACAGTGTCCCTCTCACGTGTGCTCATGTGAGCACTTAGCTGAATTAGATGACCAAACTAACCAATTTTTTAAAGTTCAATATTTGAGTTTATATAGTTCATAATCTAGGGAGTTAACTATCTGAGTCACCATAGTACAAGAAAACAATAGGCATTTTGATTGTTTGTATATTTAGACATAGTTATACTCATTTCGTCCTACAATTTTTGTCACATTTTTTTTTTGGGAAATGCTTATCACTTTTCTTTAATTTTAAATATTCTTAAAATTTTACTCTTCTATTATGTAAAACATTCATGCATTTAAGTATACTATTTGGTAAAAGATAATACTAAGCAAAAACAATTAATTTTTTTATGTTGCATATTATCAATAATGTTTATAAAAAAGTAAAGTAAAAAGTGACAGAGGGACAGATAGCACTATGAAAATTTCTTTCATTCAATTTAACACTCATCTCATACTGTTTTCCTTGGTTAAGGCAGCCGAACAAAAACAGCTGAAAATTTCCCCCAAATGACATACTTCAGGTAAAATCATCATTTTCATTCTTTTTAAATTACTTCAATAAAATTATATTTTTTGTAGATACACTTATAGTTTCAAAATATTAGCCTTAGATTCGAAAGGTTATGAAAGTGGGGACAAAGCATTTAATCAGCTTTTTTCTTCCGAAGAAAAATTCATTTTGTTTAATGGCGTCACCAAAACTTATTGCGTTGAGAACACTATCAACTAGTAAACTGATGGCAACACAACAGATTCATGTTCCATTGACAACTAGTCCAAACTCTGAACTTTGACTTGCTTATCCCCCCTTATCACAAAACACACGAAAATATATTTCAGAAAAAAGAAAGAAAAAAACATTGCCCACATTTATACAATATTTACCTTAATGTAAATAATATTTACAATCTCTTTTTTTTTTTTTTTAACACTTTCTATTTGCCAAAAATATAATCGCTGCGTTCGGTTAGTGAATAAAGAACCAAATCCATATAAGAGGAAATAAGAAAGAAAGAAAGACTCCAATGACAAGAAAACGTAATTTCTATCACTAATGAATTATCTCTAACTTCTTTTTTATCTTTTTATTTTTCCTCTGTAAGCACAATTCTGCTACCCAAACAACGACGCTCTGGAGAATCGTGATAACAGGAGAAAATTCATGGCACTGGTCATTCTTCTTTCATTGCTAGTTCATGCATTTTTCTCTGCCCAACTCCCACGAGTAATGTCAACAATGCCTCACACACTTGGGCTGCGTCAGCTTCCGAAGGGTCATCGTTAAGCGAAGAATAAACCATCCAAGCATGATCTAGTTTTCGTGTTGGCCTCACCACTACGGACCCTGGGACCTCAGCATCACAGCGAGCTACAAGTCCATCGCTCTTCTCATTGTATCGGACAATCAATAACTGGGCACACGCAGCCATTGCAGCTCCCAGAGGCATAACTACGGGGAATCTCGTGGACTGGCCTGCTGCGATTGGAAGCTCGAGATGAGCAACACGAGAAAGTGTGGCTAATACAACAGGAGTAATTTCTGCTTCTGTGTGGAATGAAACAACAGGAAGATCCCTAGGCAATTGGTACTTTCTTAAGAATTCCTTCCTCCTCTCATAAGTAAGGTCTTCCAGAGCTTGCATGTCCCCCTTCAACGTTAAAACATTACACAACATGCTACTATATAAGTAAAAGCTTTGCTATAATCAAATGCTTTGGCAGGTTTATGTCAAAATGCAAACGCAAAATTTCTGAAATGACCGAGTTATTTGATAACTACACAAGTTAGTATCACTGAAACCCTTCATTCTTGAAACCAAAATTAAGTCTGAACAAAACACAACCTTAATGCTACATAAGATACCAAGGGTAAGAGCACACGACCACATCTTGCAACATCTATTTGAGATACGGAACACACAGCAGACCAAGGGTTCCTAAATAAGTATCATTTGCTTTTGACATCAGCAGCTATACTTTTCATCTTTTTTGTTCTGAATAAAATCAAGCTCATGCACATGATATGCTCACTCTATCAGTAACATGCCATGTCTTGAAAGCAAAATAGCATGCCACCATACCTTGGTGTGGAATCATTTGTCGTTCTAATGAATTATGCAAATTCGTATTCCCTACAGCTAAACAAAATCCAATATCATAGCATGTGATCAAGTGCAACCCATGGAACTCAAGAATAGTATAAAGCATACTTGGGGGGAAGGAAAGGCGTATAATATATCCATACTTAACAGTAAGGGAAAAAATGTATCAATTTCAAGTGCATACCTTAATCAATTTACAGATCAAAACCTCCAAAAGTTTACGTAAATTAAGGTAATCGCCCAGCTGCCCTTCTCTTAAAAGATCTGAAGCTATTGGACTTCCTCCATAGGGACTCTGAGCTAATGCCAATCCAGCAACTTTATCTTTCAAGTCAGACCAGTATATAGACAAAGCAGCAGCTGCATCCACTCCCCCTTTACTATGGCCAAGAAGTAAAACACGTTTCTGGGAACCCCAATATATCTCTTCTATATACTCTTTTATCTGTTGGGCATTCTTTTCAACTGAAGCCTGATGAATGGCTGCCCAATAATTAGTTACGAGATTAACCATCATATTGAAGTTAAGAAAAACCAGCAGTACCTCGCTATGTATCTTCGCAATATGACAGGTCAAACCCATTTTTGAGAGAATCATTTTTGTACTGACAAAATATAGAGGTCCATGATTACTGAAAAGACCTGCCAAATGATTGCAATCATTATTGAAAGAATCTTGAATATCTCACTTAAAATAGACAAGAAAAACAATGGTAAAAACAATTTTTCAATCTATATCACCTACACCAGTTGTTTCACACTCGCACTGAAATTCCATTTGCAGTCAAACATTGAATAAGACATTAAACAACAACTGCACAAAAACCAAAAGAAAAATCAAGTCTATTACTATGGTCTATCTTAAATGAGTTTTTGTAACTGATTTGAACTGCCTTAAATTTCCCATTAGTTGTCACTCATTATCCGCATGCTTGGATACTTGCATCATATGTATGCTTGAATTCCAGAAGATTGAACCATATTGGTATCTCATGTTCAGCCGAAATTAATGTCATAGATTTCATACCAGAGCAAGTGTCTGTGCATCCGCAGTTATGTATCAAACTGCTAACATATAGTAGTTGTGCAGGATTCCGCAGCACAAAACACAGGACCATGTACTAGACACAGGTTACGGAGCAAATGCAACAAAAACAACAATGGTAACTATTTTGTCAATCAAAACCAGAACAATTCTTACAAGCTGTAATTTGTTGTTTCTGTTTCATTCTTCCAATGGCTCATTTACTAAAGTTTCACAAGAATAAAATCACAACTTCTCAGCCGCATATATTCACAATTTCTTTATGTTTCATGGGGCATACATTAGGGAGGAAATGCAAGAAAAACAACAATGATAACTATTTTGTCAATCAAAACCAGAGCAATTCTTACAAGCTGTAATTTGTTGTTTCTGTTTCATTCTTACGGAGGGAGAGATTTTGAATTGGAGCAATTTATCAAATTATAGGATAGGTAGCGCCTTATACAAGGAGAAACAAGAATGAATTAGTATGTCTAATTAAATATATGTCCATAATATAATAACTATCCCATAATTACCATGCTTCCAATCCAAGTTTGATTATCATCAATTGGAACATAAAAATAAGAAAAGGAATAACATCTATAGACCATTCACGATTTCTTGATGTTTCATGGAGCATACATCATCAACATCATCATCATCATCATTATATTGCTTTTGAATTAGTGATTTAAGATGCTAACACACAATGCCCACAATATGAGTGCTGCTTTTCATCAGGGAAAACTAGGATAATACCTGGAACCAACAAATAAACCAGTGAACCAGGCAGCTTGTGCACACCATGCCTGAAAAAAGTATCAAATGCGCATACTACTGCATATCATAATATATAAATATGCACGCATGAAAAAACATAGACGAGTTACTCTCTTTACCTGACGTAATCAAGAATCTCTGTAAACCTTTCAGTTCCATCTTCAACTGGAGGCATGTTTGGTTCTTGCTGAAGCCATCCTATATCATCTGCAGATCCACGAACAGTCCTTCGTGCCCGTTCAATAAGCCTGAGAAATATATAACAAGGTTAAGAACCATTTATCAGTATTGGAAAAAGCCTTTTTTAAACATGCTAAGCCAAGCAACCAATATCTTGAAAAACAATATTATCAACTGTAAAAGGAAAAAAAAGGGCAAGCATAAATAGCCAACTTACAATTAATAATCATCATCGATACAAAGGAACAAAACAATTTTTTTTGGGGGGGGAGGGGAGGGGTGAATGACCAACCCTTTTATTTTTTTTTTCCTACCAAAATTTTCTCTACAATAAATGCATATGTGTGTGTGTGTGTGTCTATATATATGTGTGTGTGTGTCTATATATATATATATATATATATAGACACTTCTTGTGAACCTTTTTCAGCCTCATGCAACCACAGGTTGAGGAACCAATCTCATTAGAACCTAATGAGCAGGTAATTCTAAACATATTTGTTGCTTATTTCATTTGGAATACTAGCAAAGGATGAGCTAGAAACTGAACTCCAACATGTTTGAATCAGCAGTAAAAAAAAAAAAACATAAAAAATCATTACCCTTGGAAAATAGAGATCCCATTTTGTCCAGTCTGATTTGATTGCACAATTGCAGTAGTATCATTGACCATATGACCCTCAGAGGCTCTTGTGGTATCATTAACCAAAGCAGCATCCGCTGTAGAACATGAACACAAAGATGCTAAGTTGCTTCGACTTGAAGATGGATCATCATCAGAAGTCACTGATTGCTCAGTCCCTCCAGAGGAAAATGTGACCAGATCTTGTCCAGGAAGGGCGGAATCACCTGAATCTCTCAGAGTCCCCTCCGCTGATGATTTAGAAGGCAGGAAATTAAATGAAATACACACACTCATTATCCAGGCCCAGAAAAGAAAGCAAAACATAGTAAAGGTAATAACAAAAACCTTTCTCTTAAGAGGGAATCAAGAAAATGTCAACAAGATCATTTACATGATAAGTAATCTAAGCTGTTAACAGTCTCAGCATGAATCAAGGATCTCCTAGTAAAGTGTTTAACCAGCTACAGTGAAGGTATTAATTAAAAAAATTGTCCAGGGGTATCAAGAAAATGTCAAAAATATCATTTACATGATAAGTAACCTAAGGTATTAACAGTCTCAGCATGAATCAGGGATTTCCTAGTAAAGTATTAAACACTTAAGTTCAATTGGATGCAAAGGAACCTCAACAACTTCAAAAGCTCTTGTGTTATGTTCTCTTAGGTTCAGGTAGAAAATGGAAGAACAATTAAAGGAAGGATTCTCTTATGTTTGAAATCACAAATATAATACTCTTCATCAATATTTACAGGAAGCACCCACATGACCTGTAATTGACAGAGCAATCATCCACAAATCTCTAGCCCACCGACAGTACAAAAGATGATGGCCAAGACTTTGCCTTGCCTTTGATTGGGAAACATTTGGTGACTATATTTTTTATTTTTTTTTTCTTTCTTTTTATTTTTTTTTTTGATAAACTAACATTAGTAAGAATTCACTCGAAGTTGTCTCACAGGAATGTGTGTGTGTGTGTGTGTGTGGTGCTTTTGCTTTCTTAGCACCAAAGGAAAATAGTTCTATCCATCAACCTGAAACATAACATTTAACAGTGTAAGTCACACAACCTATTAAATGAGCAGCAAGTCTTCCTCCCACTTTCTAACACACAGCAAATTGAATATATCAGAAACTCAGAGATCAACCAATCATTTTTATGTTGAATAAAATAGGCTCCAAACGACTTTGCCTAACCATCTCAAACAGACTAGTCATTGGCGCTCGTTGATTTGCTGCAAATGGAAGCACATTTTCAAATCTTTCCAGGAAAAGTGGTTTCCCCATGCCAGATAACTTGCCAGCCAGCTTGCAAACCAATCACTTTGATAGTTAACTGTCAGCTTTATTTTTTCTAATAAAGTTTGATTTCAGTTCATTGAATCCAAACAATACAAACCATATTGGGAGAATGTAAAAGATACAAACAGATTTTGCAAGTAAATTTTGATTAAAGTTTGGCTTAGCTCACTTATTATTCAATTTGTATCATTATATGAGAAGAAGAATATAAAGTCTAAGTTGGCAACATGATCATGGATATAAATTGTACACTTTAATCGAGATGAAACATGAACCACTTTAAGATTTTGTGGAATGGGTTACTTCTAATTACGACCTTAGTTAATTACTTGGAAATCTTGCCTAAATAGATAATTTCCTACAGTAATCTAAGGTTGATAAGATCATAAGGGGCCTTAAGATTACTCACCAAGTTTAAGAGTTTCTAAAGCATTCCATTTTGTAATAACATCCATTTGGACCTTACAATTTGAGTATTTGACCACCAAGTTTCCTTGGTAGACCCCTGAGCCAAGAATCTCTGAGAACCTCCATTGCTATTTTCTTAGTCGTATGTCATTGCATCCCATATCACGTTACCATCCTAATGTAGGACAGTGGAATGCATTCTGGTTTTGGCTGGAAGTTTAGCGTTTACAGGCTCAATAGGGTTTATGGGGTACTGGAAAGAAGAAAAACACCTAGGTCTAGATTGCATCAAACAATGCAAGAAAGCATAAAAACTCCCAAATTTTCTCAAAAAATCAACTCTAAATATTATTGAAGACATTGCAAGCTCATCTACAGCTTTAAAAGAAATTAGGTAATTCCAGAACAAGAAAGGAAACCTAAATAGGCTTAAAATAATATTCCTGAAATAAATTTGATATCTATAGCATACCTGCAAAACTACCGTAATACCCTTACTCTCTAAAATTAAATAAGAGAAAACTAAGTCCTTCTAAGAACTTACTAACACATATAGAGATTAATAGAATTAACCAAAAACAATAATTTGATGTCCTTGGCCGATCTAGTATTGTAATGTTAGTAAATACCCATGCTCACATCCAAATCTAAATCTAGCCTTATTTCCTTGAGTTCATCCCCAGAAAGTACATGTTTTTCACCCTTTAGATTCCACCATCTAATCCTAGGAACTAGAATCACTTACACCTGTTCTTATCCCTAGTCAATAGATCTAGCATTACTAACTTATGTTATTAGTAATATCTTAACCCTTTCTTGTTTCCCTACTGCGAAAAATTGTCCACCTGCCTAGTGTGATAACCACTATTAAGGAATAATACGTTGAACTCTGGCTTCTTACTGTAAGAACTAGCAATCACGTAAGCATAAGCTAGTGCAAATGCTAATATTCATTACTTCATTTTTCCCCGTACCCAAAGATGTCATGCACCTGTCAAGATTCATTCTTGCTTCTGTGCAAGCTATTGTTGCTTTTTTGCACAAGACCATTAGGATCTCCTCTGCTACAACCTCATCTCCAACTAGTATAACTTGATTCAAACTATCCATATCTTACCAACAACTCCTCTTAGCCTTGAAATCTAGTCCAATTTGAGATGCACAAAAACTGAAAATGTCTATAGGCTCTTCTCAGATGACTAGTTTAACTACCATAATCCTATCCCTTTTCCTCCTCACTTCTACTGCCTCACCCTTTAGAATTGAACGTAAGATTGTACCTACCCCAGCTTTCTCCTTAGCCAGGTACCAACACCTATACTCTAAGCTTCCATATTCTCTAGCTTTCTCTCCTATCCTATTAGTTTTCTTAGGCGCATTATTTTCACTCTCCTACTCAATAAGTCAACTAATCTGAAGGATCTTCTTGTCTAAGATCCACATATGAAGTGGCTAAGCATTCTTAAAATAGTCTTGAAAATCAAGGAATAAAGTAGCATGTAAATAACATGATGGATATTATCCTCCCCTACTGAAATGAAAGAAGAAATAGAGAGCATCTCCGACTAAGAGATGAATGAAGACAGCTAAACCATTTTTCATAAATTTAATAAAAAGCATGCAGAAGATATTGAAAAAGTAAAATGCTGTGAATTAACTGCGCTGGGTGATATTTATCATTAAAAAGAGGAATGAGCCTAACCAGAGTAATCAGTAAAACAGCCAGTTATGAGTGAAGTTGTTTGTGCAAGGTAAGAAGCAGCATCATTTAAAGCGGGTAAGTTGGTAAAGAGTTGAGGAATCAGCCCATCATTTCTCTGATGATTATTCTGTGCCTGGAAATGTACATGGGTAAGTGTTAATCTCACCAGGAGAATATTACGTTCATACATTAGACTGAAAGCACAAAATTCAAATATTTTCGCAGAAGGCCTGAGACAATTATGTCGAGAGAGGCACATCAGTTCCTACTAATGAAAATGAAACACTGCTGGTATGGTCGTTTTTTTCCTTGAAAACATGAGTAACATTAAAATTAAGTTACAAGGTCTGCAACAGCATATAAAAAGTTCTTTTCATCAAGAGAGAGAGAGAGAGAGATGGCACACACAAAACACAAACCACCAATGAATATATATAACAGAACAAAGAAAATGCAACAATTTTGCAATCGGCCTATTGTAAACCCATGTAAACTTTTGTGTATATTAGTACAAATTGATGCTCATAAGGAAAGAGTCTTACTGTCTGGCTACCGGTTGGTAAGCTACAAACCACCTCCAACTCGTCTTCTGGATCCACTTTGACTTCAAGAGTATTCTGCAACTTTAGTCAGAGCCTATACAACATAAAGACACTGCAATTAATATATAAATCCCATTTTGATAACCTACAAAAACCACAAGTAGGCATCTGTTATCCTCATACTTATAATTGCATCAAACAAACAGTGAACATAATATCTGAATATATGAGTTCTCTATTAGGCTGAGCCAAATTGAAGGGTTTCATTCTCAACTTTAATCTCAAATTAACATATATGGTTAACCTATTCACCTCACAAGACAAATGGCATATTGCATAACACGGTAGACCTATCACCCTTTTGCAATTTAAAACTTGTTAAACCACACCCAGATAGAACAAACAAGAAGCTATTTCACAAAACTCTAAGCCTTGTTTAAAGAAAGTTTGACTGGGAAACAGATAAAGTCTACAACCTTCTCAAATAACTTGTGGCGTAACAAGCTTTCACAAATAAGGTTCTTTCAAAATTCTAAAGGAGTAGTTGATGTATCAAAAAAATAGTGCTTAAGACCTATTGTTGTTATCATGAGCTCCAAGGTTCAATCCCCCATTGGACTCTCTCCTATGTAGCAGAAAAGGAAAACGTTCATTGATATTTACAAAGGAATCCAAGAATCCAGAACAAGATACAATTTTCACTAGAAAGCTAACATAAATCTACTTAGGTGTTTAGAACTGCTCTACCATTTCCAATATCATAAAATACGCAAGTCTTCATGAAAACTTGCTTGCAAGGACTTGGAACATCTGAAGAGTGACCAAAACAGCACAATTCTCAATCTTTAGATCTTAAAACATTGTAGTTGAAAACATGAGATTTTGAGAAATCTCAATAGCCATCCTGAGCTTGATACCAATACATGTCAGGAACAGTTATGTGCAAACTGACATACAGATCATACAAACAGATACTTACCCTACCTCAAGACTTATACACTATTCATAACAGAAGAAACAGGAAAATGCCCTACAAACAATTCACTTGTACTCATTTCAGACAGAAGTGGTGCTAGTAGCAACCACAACACTTAGTCACCTCTTGTGACACATCATAAGCAGAACATTCAACAGGGATGAAGGAAGGATCAGTTCTAACCATTTTCAGCACCACAAAACAGTATATTATCATAACCTTCAGGCAGCACCTAGCCTACATGACCTCCCTGAACTCAGAACAGACACAGTACTCAAACTTACAGAAGCCTGTTGAGGAAAAAGTTTTCTTTAGCAGTCAGACTCTTTTCAGCACAGCTTTTAATCTCATGATTCATATGAATTGCAGACTACTTCACATGCATAGGCCAGTTAACTTTCAGACTAGCAACTAACTCATAACCACGGTTTTTCTGTAGCTCATAGCTAATTTACATTTACGACCAGAGATTCAACATGCAAACTGTCACAAGCCAAAGGCATATATCACATAACAAATACAGTCAGCCGAATACGTCAACAGGTAAAACTTCAGATATTCAGACAGATAGACAGACATACAAGGCGCATACATACACGCATACATACATACATACATGATAATTCATAACTAATTCAAACATAACAGAACACATAATTCAGATCACAATTCATAATTTAATTTGCAGAAACCCCTCAGGTTGAACCAAAAATAGAGGTTAGAAAGCTTACCTCTTGACCGAAGCTAAACCGAAACCGAGCTAAAGGATCAACAGCCTCTAAGAACCGCGATTTAAACCTTTCTCGTTCTCGGCCTCTAATCCCTTATTGTGTGAAGGTTTCCAGGCTACAATGCAAATACAGACCTAGAATAGATCCCCAAAACTAAGCTTAACCGAATTCTAAAAACAAACCAGAATCGATGCTTGCCTCCGGTTCTGACGAAGAGGAAACCACAGGTCCACACGAAATGAAGTTTAAGAAGAGAAGTTCAATTTGTTTTGTCCTAAAACTTGTCTACTTCTACTATATCAATCCTAAAACTTTGTGGGTTTCTGTTTCAGTCCTAAACTTTGATTTTCTAGTCCAGCCCTAGAACTTGCAAATCTCGTTTTGTTCCGGAAAAGGCGTTTTGTTCTGGACCTGCGGTCCTAAATTATACTTTTGCGGGATTTTTACAATGACTCCCCTGAACTTAGTGATGTTACACTTGCTCCTTGAAATGTTAGAAAATCTACACGTACCCCTTATTTTTAAACACCATTAGTCAAATATTAGTTAAAATTACTGCTAGTCTCTTGAATTTAGTTTGGTTTACAACTACATCTAAAGTTTTAGAAATCTACATTTTACTTCTTATTTTTTTTATATTATTTGACAACAACTTTAGAAATTTTAATTCAAACTATCAAGTAACCATATTATAGTAGTCTCAAGTTACCTAGTATTTTTTTAACAATTAATTAATATTTAAAATATTATTTTAGAGTAAACTCCATTTTATTCTAACGAGATCCTTTTATCACTTATATAACAGCTCATTTGAATCCTTTCTATCATTTTGCTTGTTACCTTTGATGAAATTTTGGTGAAAAATGATAATTTTAGTCCCTAAATTTTCTATTTTCCTGCTTCTCGTAGTACCATAAAATGTATGAATTAACAGGTGTCTTCTCTTATTCTATTGGTTTTGCCCGATTTTAAATGACTCGTCTCTTCGTTTCCATATGATGCAGACATTTAACTGTTGCTCACGAATCCAGCATTTTTTTTTATTTCTTATGGTTGCAGTAACTTTGAGGTAAATATGGTCTAGAAAATGAAAAGCAAAAAAAGGAAAAAAAAAATATTCACCATTTTTTCTAAATCCATATTTCGTTCTTTCACGTAGTTCCTGGTCATTGGGGTTGGAACATGGAAATTGGTTTCTTCCCATAAACCCAAATCAAAACTAGATGAAGTAGCACCAATTATGCATGAATCAACATTCTCGTATCTATATCAATTGAAGTTCCTCGTTGCAGGGCTAAACCATCAGAACCGGCTGCATTAGCGCTGCCAGGGAGAGAATGGAGGCCATGGCTTTTTTTTCTTCTTTCCTTTTCTAGCAATCCGTTACTCATCGCAGCCCAGAACCCAGCCGGCAAGACCTCCTCCCTCCTCTAGTTCGCCACGCCACTGCCACTTCCCGGCCCTAGTCTCAGCACCGTCAACGCCTCCTCGACCACCGCCATAGTCAAATGCACACCTTCTACCTGCTTCTCCTCTCGCAGCCGATCTCAGCAACTCTAATTTCCTTCTTCATCCTCTCTAATTCCTCGTTCGTTCCCACATCAAATGCGTAGCATTGTCGAAATTGAACTTCTGCGCTTCTCTTCCAGTTTAATGTTGGGGACAGTAAAGTCGCATTGCTCGTAATCGGACCGCAAAGCTGGGCGGCGAGGTCAAAAATTTCCCTTTCATCAGGATCCCGCTAGGGATTGGGCGAGGAAAGCAAGGAAATTTGTTTTCTGGATTTGTTTTTCGATTCATCTAAGCTCATGTCCAAATTCTAAGATCTGGCATTTTCCATTTTGGAGCTTGTCCGGTCGTGAATCTCTGATTGAATTCGTAGAGGCTGTGGCTGGGGAAGGGCGAGTGGGCAATGGCAGAGTAATCAAGTGGGCGGTTGTAGATTTCTAAATCTTTGGGTATAATTGTAAACCAAACTAAATAAAATGAGGTTAGCTGTAATTCTGATTAACATGTTAAAAAAAATAGAGGGTAAGTGTAGATTTTCAAAACTGTTTGGTAGACAAGTGTAATACCATCTAAAGTTTAAGTGGGTAAATGTGAAAAACCCTACTTTTGCTGCTACCTTATTTCTAGGAATAGTTCATTATCGTCCCTAATATTTCTTCTCTTTTATTATTTCCTTGGACTAAACGTTTTTCAAATTTTGAAATATTTCAACCTTTTAGTAATAACTAAAGATTATTGTTAAAATTTTACTAAAATATCATTAAAGTCGCTTGTCCACCATAAGACTCATAGTTGAGTTGTAAGGATAGTAATTTGGAATAAAACATTGACAAGTAATAAATTAAAATATTGACATTGATTGATAGTTACTAATTGGAACTTTTAAAAGTTTGCCTATGTATGATTTAAGAGCCAAGATGAAGGACTTAAAGGAATAAAAAAAGTAAAGAATCTTGAAGCAATAATGTGTGTCTCCGGGGCACTTCCATTAAAAAAAAATGTATAACAGAGATTAAGAAATCATATGTCAATATTATTTACCTTTGATAATACATGAGCCTATTTTGGTGTTAGAACCATGTGTGCTATAAATTGTAAGTTTGTTTCTTGCACATTCAGTGCCTATGATTTTAATTCACGGGTCCTTAGTTGCAATTTAAATAAAAGTTGAAGAATTACATGGACTTACACAACTTATATAAGTCCCAAGTAACTCTTCAAATTTTATTTAACAAGTCTCAAGGCACAACTTATATAACAACTTAGGAACCTTATGCCTAAGTGAGTTGGTTGAGATTTTGGCCTTGCTACTCATAGGTCAAGGGTTCAAAATTTTCCTCCCTCACTTGCATTGGAATGACATGTTCTAATAGTTAAAATGTGACCCAATGCCCTCCAGGTTTTGGGAAACTAGTCATTTCCCTCTAACTACTACACACTTTAAAATTTATACCCGTAAAGGATTCTAAATACCAAAGAAAAAACAACTTAGAAACATTAAGGATTTTGTAGAGAGATAGATTGTGATTGCATTTCATTGTGATCAATCAATGAAAATACAATTTTTTTCACACTAACTATATTTATATAGGAAAAGTTGTTACAAACAAGTTATGAATAATAAAATTAAAACTAAGTCATGATCAATTTAAAGGTTTTAAAAAAACTGAAATGTTTTTAAAGTTGTTATAACCAATTTGGAAAATAACAAACATGCAATATAAGACCAACGTAATGAATTTAGGATTTTGGCACAAATTTGTGTCTTAACTATAACTCATGAAAGTTCCAAGGCTAAGATGCAAAAGTCAAAATTCTAAGACATATTATGTTGTTATTGGGACGAAGTGGCAAAAATGCCTTATTTCAAAGGATGAGGAGTAGATGATATCAGCTTACGTAAATAAGGGATTTATTGTATAAGTTTCTCATTTTTGCTAAAATAAGAAAACGCTGATGCTGCCAAAACAAATTTGAAGTAGCAAAACTAGTTGATTTAAAAGTTGAATGTCAAATGATATCGTCACACTTAAACTAAGAACTTATTATGTAGTTTGTTTTGTTTCATTTTTCATAGACATCTTCATGAAAATGGGTCCAACTACTATTTTAAATCTCGTAACAATAGTATACCGTTTTTCAAATCGTACATTATAATACTAATACCATATTGTACCATTTTGGATATACCGGTTTTAGATACATATGCATATATGAAAACAACACACATACATACATTAAAATGCTGGGAACACTACCAATGAGCACCATCAAGATTCCCCCGCCTACTTCAATTTATCTATTTACCTATATTCATGCTTCAAATTTCCAAATCCTACCAAAATATAATTGTCTCGGGTCTACGCCAATAAGAATAAAATTTTGATAATTTTTCATAGCTAACTCATCTACAAAAAAAATCATGAAACTTAAAAAACTCAACAACTCATCTCTCTTTCCCTATCTTTTTGTGAACTGCCTACTATTGCTTTTTGAGGAGAAAGGATTTCTTGATTTTTGCTGATGATGGCCAATTTATTCATATTTGAAAACATAGTTTTCTAACTTCTAAGGCTACACTAAAGTGTCTTCTATCAAGATTATGACTGAAGTCAACCATGAACAATTTGCTCCTCATCACCGAGAATCAGAAAGGTTTTTAGCAGCTTCTTTAAATTTACTTGGTGAATTTTCCATCTCGTCTTTTCCCGCACCCATCAGTGGCCTTTTAAACTACTTGATCAAGTTGATGACCTTGATTTGTGATCTCATGTGAGGCTCTTAATTTTGAAAAAAAAAAAAATCAGGATTCAGGAGAGCTTTGCACTGGTTTGATTGGGAGGAGGGAGATAAGGATAAAATTGGGAAAAAAAAAACTTATAATTGGTACAAATTGTTCAATTAGGAATTGTCCAACGAAGCGGTGTTTGGCGGTTTTGCATTTTGGCGGTTCACGTAGCAATACTCATATATATAACAACATATATAACATACCAAAATTTGAAATTATAAAAGTGTAAAGTGTAGGTTTTATGTATGTATATTAATTAAAAGTTTTTCTCATACAATAAAAATAAAATTTTTAAAGTATAAAAAAAAATAAAAGTGCAAGTTTTCTTTTAAATATCAGTAAATATTTGTTAACAAATTAGTTAATTAGACATGCTTATAACATGTTTGACCTAAAAAACATTTAAAAAATGAAAAAATAAAAATAAAATATTTTGCCGGATTTGAGACAGTACGATCGGTAAAGGTCAAGATGGCCGATGCATCTGGTGTCAACTAGTATTGCCCTGTACAAAGGACAACTTTTCTCTTAGTTATCACTTATCACGTACAATTTCAATGTATGCACTTGAACGGGGCATATTCAAAACCATGGTTGCAGCACCCCTTGGGGGCAAAAAAATTATTACTTTAGTATATATAAAATTAGACTAGAAGAAAGGAAACTTGTTTTATGGATCCATTAGTGGATCCAAAATTTTATAAAGGTGGTATGTATACATACACGAATATTTTCTTTTGAAGTACATAATATATACTAAATATTAAAATATTCAAATTTATAATTCACATAAAAAGTTTTTTTTTAGAAGAACATGAAATATAAAGTGAAAAGTGCAAGCCCAAAGTAGGAAGAAATGTGAAACTCAAGAATCAACCGAAGAAAAGATTATTTGTACATAGAAGGCAATGACGTACTTTTTATATCTTTTGAGATACAAGATAACTATTTTTTTAGTTGGTTTATAGGCTCAATTATAAAATTATATATTACTTGTCAATAATTTTTTTTATAAAAATAAGCCCACAAACCATCAAAAAACGTACTGTAGATCAACCTCAGTATTGATGCAAACGTGTTTTTGTCATGTAAACAAATCAACCACTTAGCAGTTAGCACCATCTACCATGCGTGCGCAATTGCAGGACCCCTGAAGTTCCGGATTATCATAGGTTCTTTTAAACTATTCTTATGTCGCAAATATTTTATTCTTACTTGGGATCGCAAAATTCCAATCTTATCTATAAAAAATCTAATTAGGTGACAAACAATCTATATGAACACCTCAGAAAAGTATTAGTATATTTATAATAGACCAGACAGATAAAATAATTTATCATCTTCGGTCCTTGACATATGGGCATAACTGCTGCAGGGTTAGTGCCACCACGAAGATTGTTGTGTTTAATCGCACAAAAATGGGTATAAAGATGTAATTTAATTTGTCTCACCCGACAATTTTGTTGTGGACAGTAGCACTCTTGGGAGTTGTCCATGGAGCCATAAACAGTCGGTGAGGCAAAACAAGACGGTAACATTACACACGTCTCAGTGTTACCTTACAGGGTAAGGGCATGCGTCATTATCTTAGGTATGCTAAATTAATTCAGAAGGAAATGGGACATTACGTATAGGAGTGACAATTTTCTTGTTAGTTGTAGTAGTAGTTTTTTCGTCTTATTCTATTCGATTTTTTTTATTTGTATATAAATATATTAATCAAGTACTATGTTTTCTCGAAGTGGCCTTTCACTGAAATGAAAATTAATGTGGTGAACCGTTACAATTAAAACTTGCTGATGAGTTTTATGATGATAGGGAGTGTAAATTTTAGAAGTACATACATATGAAAATGTCATTTATATATTCTGAAAACAAAAAAAAAAAAGCTATAACATAGACTTTACCCTTATTTTCAAAAATTTAGACTTTATCGTCAATTTTTTTGTACATTGTTTGACGATAATTTTTAAAAATCTAACTTAAATTTCTAGTTATTTTGTTTCAGCAATTCCGAGCTGCTTAATATTTTTTTGTATAGGTAACTAACATATAAAATACTGCTGCATTTAGAGAAAAAAAGTTGATAATTTAAAATATTTATCAACTGTAAAAAAATATTAAAAAAATTAAAATTACTGAAAGATAATTATCATATAATTTAAATTGGAGTTTCAAAAGTTCTTATATAACATAAAAGAAGTGTGAGGTAAAGTGTTTGTTTTTAAAAATAATGGAGTAAATAAAGGGTAAGTATGGGTTGGTCGGTCAATTTTTTAGTGGAACCAACCCAACCTGAAATAATTATGGTTTCAGAAAAAATCCAACTCAACTCAAGAACCGATAATCGAAAAGAACCATACAATGATTCAATTATTCTTTATTTTGGTTATGGGTTCTTTTTAGTTTGCAATACTCACAACAACTATAAAATCCAATAAAATCTCATAAAGAAACAACAATTGAAAAGCTTAAAATAATTGTATCCATCAATATTCACCACATTAAGAAAAATTTAACATAATTTTTAACAACTATTTTCAAGTTAAATTATGCATGTAATCCAATATGCGGAAGCCAATTAAGAAACTTAACAATAGTATTAGGTTACCTCAAGTCTTGTGTTTAAAGCTAAAAGATAAAAAAATTCCGATAATATAATTTTAAATAAACAAATATGTGGGTAAATATGTAATATCATAAAGCTAATGGGTTTTCATGCAATGGAACCAACCTACGAATAGTGTTGTAAGAGCTGCACCGGCTGGTCGATTCGACCGCATATTATTGCATTTGACAGCCCGACTATTGGCTCATTAGATATTTGATTAAAAACTGTTCAAAATCAGCGAACCATGAACTGGAATGATTTTTCTTTATGATTGTGGGCAACAGTCATGATTTTTTCTTTAGAATAGTGGGTGAACCGATGGTCCAATTAGTTGGGTTGTGAATCAGAAGCTTTTTTTTTATTTTCTTCATGATTCCATTCTTACAACAATGCCTACAAACCATCGTTAGGTTTTACCTTGATAAAACCAACCTAGTAAAGGGTGGTTGGTGTTGGTTTTTAATTATTCACTAACCTTGGTATTTGGCATTAACGTTGGCGAGTTCAAGTCTTCATACAGTTACGCCTTAGAAAAGTGAGTGTGGAGACATGCATAAGATTTTCCAATGCTCAAATAAGTGGAAATTCTAGCAAATGTGTGAATACTAGGGAAATGATCTCGTAATGAATGTCTTCATATAGGCTTTAAGATTTCATGCCTTATGAACTTAAAGTCATTGGATGAAGTAGATGCTTTCCTTGGCCTTCAAACCATTAGATTATGTAATACTTGTACCCTTGTGGGGGCCACTTACCAAGGGTATAAAGTGCATGAGCTATTGTTATAATTAGCTCGATTAGGCCTGAAAGCTAAAATAGGCTCCATAATAAAAAAAAAAATAGTGTGGGGTCCAAATCCTTAAGTATGAGTTTGGCTAGTTTTCAAATTTATAAAACATATGCTAAATTCTAGGGTAAAGTACAGGTTAAGTTAAATCATATGGAAATTTTTATAATTTTCCCATGTTATTTTAAATGGAGGCCAAGTTTGTAAGAAAGTTTAGACTTCCGAGTATGGTCAGGTTTGATTTTTAATTTGTTATTCATGTATGTATGTTATTGAGTTTGTTGGCTATGGCCCAGTTTATTTCACGTTTATACAGCCCAATTGACATGTTTTCACATTTTGGATTAGGTCTTTTAAATGACTTGATTTGCCAACAGAGGACTTCACCCTTTCTCACCCTGCATCCCAAACCAAATATGTAGAATCTTAGATACTGTGGATTCTCTTCCACATAGTCATAATCGAGCATTCTTGGTCAACTTTAGAAAGTGAAAGCTTGGTCAATTGCAATAGTAGAAAAAAGAGATGGGTTTTAAGGGATTTTTGATTGATTCCAAGAGCACAAGAAGAGATGGGTCTTGAAGGATTTCTTGGTCAATTGCAAGACCAGCCTAGTAAAAATCTTCCTCAAGAACATTGTTTAATCGTGAAAGTGATGGTCTTCAGGGACATGGCTGCAAGGGTATTTTACGCAATAGTTCTTTGTGGAATAGCCAATAAGTGGCTGTCCGATCATTATCCAACAAATTCAGACTATATTGATACATAAAAGGCTCGCTAAAGCTTGGATAGGCATGGATTTGTTACGAAAGCAAAGGCGATGGCTAATGGCAATCAACAGGAAGGGGGAAAGGCTTCAATGGCAGATATTGTAATTTTTTTTAAATTCAATGCCCCAAATTAATTTAGTTGAGAAGCACGTCTAGTTTGATGGTCATATAACATATTAACACAGTGCTGTTAACTTAAAACAAATAAACTAAACTTAATGAGCTAGGCTATAAGTAGGTAAGTTGTGTCATAATCTTTGGTATGAGAAGCCAATCATGTGAATGGTAAGACACTTGAATGGTTGAAAGCACTTAATAGCAAAACACTTAAATACAATGGTGTTTCTTTACCTATTAGATTTATATATCTGCGTGATTTTTATAAATATCTATAAATTAAAATTTCTCGGTAAGTAGTAGTCCATTCTTCCCATGGTTTTTGCATTATTTCAATTTTCAATTGAAGTTTAACTTAAATTTATTTATATTACTATTTAGTAGAAAAAAATTTCAAAACATTTATTTAAAAATCATAAATAAAAATTTACAATATTCACATTTATATATTATGATATTAAAAATAAAAATTATAGATTAATCCATAAATCTACCCAACTTGCACGAGTTGGTCCACAACTCAGTACTTATTGAATATTAGTCTCTGAACTTTGAAAAACTATGCGAGTTAGTCCATTGCCCAAAAAATGTTGATGGAAAAATTATAATATCCTCATTATTTCTTTTAGTCTTTACAAAAGGCATTCTTAGTTTAAAATCAACCAATTGCATTTTTAGTTTAAAATCAACCAATTAAGCTATCTCCTCCATCATTAAAATGGAACTTGGAGTTAATGAGGATGAGCACGAGGAGTTAAGATTTCAGAGCAAGTATAAAAATTGCATCGCTTGTCCCTCATCTTTTTCTATTGTTTTATATTGCCTCCACCTAGTTTGTTATTTTTTATTCTAATTCAATACATTAGTAACTCCATTCATTTGGCAATTTGACTTCAATGCGGCACACAGTCCAACCATGTTCATGAGTGGTCTTCTCAATGTTTAAAGGCGCTTGAGTCCCTTGTAATTCAGTGCTCCCTTTTTAGTAACCGTTCAATTGATAAGTGTGTGACTTCAATTTAGCACTAAATAAACTTAGATGAAAAATGTTAATTATACAAAAATCTTAGTAAAATTTTTTACACAGTACTTAATTAGATGATAAAGTATGAATGTCACACTTGTTTATTCAGCTACAATAAAATTATGATGTGGAGGATTTATAGGGCTTTTTAAATATCTTTAATTTAGTAAGAAAGAAACGGAGCGGAATTAAACTTTTCCTTGACCTCTTGGAAATGTCAGGTTACCCCGATATTTCCAAGAGGCCAAGGAAAGGTTTAATCACGCTTAAATTGGGTTAGGGTCAGTTTGGGTTATGACTAAAATAGTGTCGAGTTAGGGTTATAGTTATTCAGGTTAGGGATATGTTGTAAAAATTGGGTTTCAATCCAAACCCAACTTTATAGCCCGAACTTTCATACCTAGGTGGATGAGATAGTTTATTTGCATGATTTTATACTAAGAGTACTTCTTGCGCTAGAATAAAAGAGATCAATAGGGCTTTTGCAATTTTTTCATCAACATACTTAAGCTGATGGACTAACTTGTATAATTTTTTAAAATTTAAAAATTTATATTTATTGAATACTGAGTTGTGAACTAACTCACATCAATTGGATAAGTTTAGGGGTCAAACATATAGTTTGGCTTATATAAAAAAATAAGTTGAAACTTGGACGTTTGTGTAAAACAATGAATTAAAAAGGTGGGAAAAGATTTTTTTTTTCTTTTATACCTAAAAAATTGATTTGCAAAAATCGTTTGAAGAAAACGATGAAAAGAATGTTGATTGAAGTTTGGATTTGGGGGAAGGCCGGTCCTGCTTGCGTCCTTTCTTCGTGGATATTGTAGTCGCTTGTCAACAATTGGAGCCAAGTGCGTGTGGCGCTGAAAGATCTGGTTGGTGAATGGCGCCAATATCTTGGACACGCGTCCAACATCAGTGACCGCCCGTCAACATTGCTGCCCAAACGGGTAATTAATTCAACGACCCTTGCCTGCCACGTGTTCACTTCCCCCCTCTATCCGTCCACCCTCTTGTGACCCATCCAACCCATTCCCAGCTTCGGACCCACATCTATCAAACTCAAGTTTACTCCAATCCCTTTGGGTTCAATCGATCGTGCGATTTAAAGATGAGTCCTTTTTTTTTCCCCCCTTGTATATTGTAGGAAAATATATAACTTTGAAGACGGATTATTTATTATTACAAAATACGAACATGTAATACATAAATACTTCTACCGTGAATTTTTATTTGAAGATGGAGATGCACTGATGTATACATGTTTTTTGTTTTCCGGTATTTATTACTCAATCATGTACATAAATATGGCACTCAATTCTATCTTAAATATTCTATTTAGTATTGTTTTAAATTTTTACATCATTTTAATATGTAGTAAATTATTTTATTATATTATCCTTTAAACTATCATTTTATTATTATTAATTTTTTTCATCTTTTTTAATTTATATACAAAAAAAATAAGGATAAAAATGAGAATAATATATTTTTTTAATCTCCATATCAAAACCATATTTTCCATTTATGATTGTTAAAAAATTAATGAAAAATCGTCTTCAAGTCTTAATATACCGAACAATATTTTTGTAATAAATGAGCAGATTCAAGCAAAAATGGAGTAGCAGCACTCGATTTGGTTATGTCAGTACACAAGTACAGTTACATTCAGAAGGGGGGGTTAAGATCACCAAAAAGGGGTGATATTAACCTCAGTGGGAGGCGGGATGCCACGTAAGGGACACGTGGAAGGAGCGAAGGACATGGGCGGTGTAGTTTAGATTTGGGAACTGGGTGATTTAATAAGGACTTGTCATTTCTTTGGTTGTCATGAAATA
The DNA here is from genome assembly GCA_005392925.1 of Aquilaria sinensis. Taxonomy (NCBI): domain Eukaryota; kingdom Viridiplantae; phylum Streptophyta; class Magnoliopsida; order Malvales; family Thymelaeaceae; genus Aquilaria; species Aquilaria sinensis. Next base: position 150,352 of record SMDT01003246.1, on the reverse strand, counting down.
TATTTAACAAAGAAGTTAAGCTTTGGGCTTCCCTCTCCCTGTCTGTGGTCCTTCCTTCGCTTTGGCCATTGCCATGCAATATATAGACTATAGTTCTTCTCAGACCAAGGCCACGTATCCATGGAGATAGCTTTCTTTTGTTTCCCTCCATATATATATATATGAAAAAAATTACAAAACCTTTTTGTGGTTTGGTCTAATTTATATTTTGACCTTTCTATTTTAAAAATTTTATATTTTACCCTTGTCTTTTTTATAGTGTTTGACAATAACTTCTGAAAAAATATCTATTAACTATAAAAAAATATTAAAAAAATTAAAATTAATAAAAAATGACTATCATATAGTTTAAATATAGTTTTAAAAATTATTATCGGATAATGTAAAAAAATTGAAGGGCAAACTATAAGTTTTTAAAATAAAGGGAGCAAACTATAGAGTAGGGCAAACATTAGGAATAATTGTAAGTTTCCCTATATGTATCCCATATTTATTCTCCATCAACAAGTATACGCGTAGGGTCAAGTTTTTTTGTGAGATAATCTATAAACAATCTTTCGAAAATAACTTTCTCAATTCTACAGGTAGGAAAATGAGTTCCCAACAAATTATGAATGAAACATCTTTTTTGGAAAATTAAATAAGACTCCAAAAAATCATTTTCTCAATCTAACCAAACATAAAATTATTTTAATTCTTTTTTCAACTATTTTTATGCTTCAAAATTTGTGAATTGCCACTTAAAATCTTAGTTGCCAAATGATTGAGAATCCTTGAACCACATGCTAGAGTTGACGGGAAGTGATTTTTGTGTGAACATTGTACTTTTGTGCAAAAAGAAAAAAAAAACAATGTAAAACAAAATAAAGCATACTTGGAAGCTGATGACATTTACCAAAAATAAAAAAAGCTCACGACAACTTCCTTCAGGGGTTAATAGTTTTCATTCAATGGGGGATTCGTGAGAAATGTCTAAGAAAGGTTCTAAGGATAAAATGAAAACATTTTAAAAAAATTAAATTGAAAAATAACAATTAATAAATCGAGAATAAAATGGAAATGTGAGTTAAAAGGTAGGAGTTAGGACTTAATTAGGACCAGAAAATTCATCCTAGGATTAAGGTTATGCACATTATAGCCTCCAACATACACCGGGAGCCCTAAACTGCCTTTCTAAACCTCTAACTTAGACTTTGAAGTCTCTGTCTTATTGACAATTTTTAAGTGCTTCAGGATATATATAGGCTGGTGTATAGGGTTCAAGTGATCTTATTTGAAGATATAAGGTACCCGGCCCGCTTCCTTCATAATTGAGTTCCCTTTCCTCATAATTTATAACTTGTAACTGATGCAATAAATTAAAGAAAAACTTTTCAAACTTGAGCCTTAAATATACTACTCTTTTATCATAGGTTCATAAATTATTTTCCAATCCAATCAAGCACAGCATTATATATCCCCCTCGAGGGATAAGATCCATAGGGCGTATGTAAAAATTGATGATGTGGAGATTTGCTACAGCTTTTCTGAAAATATAATTAAAACTATACTTATTGTGAAATTAAAATTTGAAACTACTTTTTTTTGGAAAAAAAAATATTTGAAACATTTTAGATTATCATACTACAAGAGGAATGTGGAATCCAGATGTTTGGCTGCTGATCAATCACTAGAAAACATCCCAATTAGGGGGTCGCCAATTGGTTGTAGTTTGGTCACTAGACCCTGATAACCAAGGTTAATTTTGATCATTTGATGATTAAATTGTTAATCGTCATTTTTCAGTTTTTCTATTGTAGTGTGAAGAAATTTGTCATAGTCATGTTTAATGAGTGAAATTTCCCGTTATTGAACAAATAACAAATAATAAGCAATAAAAAAAACAGATACTATTTGATGAGAGACCAATGGAAACATGAGCACAAACCATACAATAAAGAGAATATATAGAAACTAAAAACCAACAAACAATAGTGGGTAAAAAACATATAAGAACTAGAAAAAAAAAAGAACAAAAAGAAAAAAGTATGAGAACTAGTAGCAAGAATCCGAAAAGAAAAAAAAAATGTCCTAATACTATAATTCATAACCAATTGCCAGTCAAAACTCAATTGTCAATAGCATGTAGTTTATAGATAACTAACATTTTTTTATCTAATTTGTGCTAGTTTTGAAGTTGCTTGTTTTAAAGCTTTTTCCTTTTGATTGCTCATTTCACACGATATAGAAATATGTAGTGGTAGGTTTTGTAAATTCGTGTATTTTAAGGGGCACAGATGAAATTTCTAATTTCTGTGATTTTGTGAAAAATGACATGATGGCTTGATTTTAAAGAATTTTAGTGAAATTAAAATTTCTTGTATTCTATACATAGGGATAGCGTCCTGCCGTGGAGGGCCTGGAGGCAATTAATCGAAGAATAGAGGTGCCTAGGGACCTTCCAGTTTCAGTCCCATCTTCTTCAAGTGTGAGCGTGACCCAATGTGCTTCAACCATTGCTGCTGCAACTATCTGCCATCCTCACATCAGCCGCTTCACATCCTCGCACATCCCCTCATAGTTCTATTTCTACGCTAATCCCTCGCTGGTTGGATTTCGGAATGATCGGGGCTTAAATGTGATTTTATATCGTGTACTGGAGAGTCCCAAATAAAAAATAAAAATCACTTTACATTTTTTAATACAACAATTAATATCAGAAAGTTATAATAAAACTTAATTCAAAGAATGCAAAAGTGACCACTAGTATGCGGCAAGAGTCATCTAACAATACTCGAAATTTAATTATCCACTTTTAGGGGCATAAAAAAAATAGAAGCATGCCAACCCTCCATTATTATTTTACCAGCTTGAACGGCTGTTTCTCACTTTATTTTTTGGTCTCTGCACTCTCCAAACAGAGAAGATTACGCCACTCAACTGCTGTTAGATCTCATTTGAGAATAACTTTTATGATTAGTTTTAGAATTTTAGATAATTTATTAATTGTGGATATAAAATTGCTAAACATAAAACATAAAAGCTAAAATTTACCTTAGATAGTTTTTTTTTTCAAAATTCTAATATTAATTGCTAAAGTTAATGCTGAACAAAGCTTTAGACCTCATATAACATTAATATCAGTAATTAGCGTTAGAATTTAAAAAATTTTAAAAAATTTTATTTAAGGGTAGCTTTTGACCTTGTTTGACATTAATGTTAGTGATTAGTGTTAGAGTTTAGAAAAAACTATCTAAAACTAATTTTCACATTTAATAAATCATAAAAAACTCTAACGTTAATATTAAAAAAACTATTCCCAAATAGACCTTTAATTGGACAGCTTTTGTCCAAGGTATCCAACGTAAGGGTGCCAGGCACGTTTTGCCCGGGCTGTGGTCCGAGTTTCAAACTCCTCCCCTACTTGCATTGTAATGACAAGTTTTTAATATATGTTGATTGTAGCAGGGCATTCTTTAGATTTTGGGAAGCATGTTAATTAACTCCTACCTCCCTTAATACTCTAAATAACTTTTCTTGTGAATGCTTCCGAATAGCAAAAAAAAAAAAAAAAAAAAGGAAAAATTTCTGTTTCCTAAATTTTGTTTTTAATTGAAAGATTATGTTGGATAGACAAACATATTTTGAATATAAGCTGTGACAGGTTATTTGATAAAAAAATTATATTTAAAAACTATAATTCTTGTAGTATCTAAATATTTTTTTTAAATTAGTAAATAATAATATAAATAAATTTAAGTCAAATTAAGTCAAAAAAACTAAAATGAAATAAATAATTTTGTGACGGAGGTTGTAATATAGTAACTTTTATAATAAATGTATTAGGAGCCCAACTGGGCCTAATTTCGTAAATATAATCCGCCAAAAGGTCCTATATCTGTTCAACCCTAGTTACTACAAGATACCTTAGTGTCCAAAATATCTGTCAGTTCCTCCCAATGCTGTGCTGGGGTATTTCATTTTCGCCTGAACCAAGAAACGTGTTAGCAAAGAAATGCAAAATAAACCTGTCCAATCTGATATTATCATGGACGGAGTTAGAATTTTAAGTTGAAGGGACCGGGATTAAACTTCATTTTCACTTGAACCAAAGAAAACGTGTTAGCAAAGAAATGCCAAAAAAACCTATCCCATCAGATATTATCATGGACGGAGCTAAGATTTTAAGTTAAAGGGTTGGGATTAAGAAACTTATATATATTATATATATATATATATATATATATATATATATATATATATATATATATATATATATATATATATATATATACATATATACAGTTAGAAAAATTATAGAAAAATTATATAGTCAGAAAATATGCTAAAATTATAGTTAGAGCCATTGTCATTAAAAATATTGAAACTTACTAATATCAATTTCCATAGTCATGTGTAATGATTTTATTATGAAATTCACCGAAATCAATAATAAAATTAAAAATTTTAAAGAAATATAAAAAATTAAAAAATAAGTCACATAAATTGGGTAGTGGGTTCCATAGAGAATAGAGAGGTTATAATTGCAAGTTCCAACTTATAAAAAAAAATTGTGACAGCAAAGACATGCTTTCAAATTGAGCGTGGTTTTAGGGATTATGTTTTGTTTTGACGAATAAAAAATTATAGTTAAACCTACTAGATAAAATTGGTAATATACAAATCAAAAAATAAAAAATTGTTACTTAATGCGTCACGACTCTCTACCATTGCAAGCGATCTTTTTTTCTTATTGTTTTGTTAGATTTTTCTGCCTCAATTTCATACGCTAAAAAAGAAAACTATATGACTTTTATATGTGAGCTGGTATAATTGTATGTCTTTTCTTCACATCCTAAGCGAATTTTAATTTAGCTTTAATAAGCTATTTGACTGATGTGACAATAAGGATATAAAAAAACTAATTCAATTGCAAGTGAAAAATCAAAGCTAATACATTAATATTGGGTATGAATTTTACATAAGAGGTTAAAAATTAGTATTTTTTTTACTTTATTCACTATTTATGTTGTTATTTATATTTTTTTCACTATTTAATTTTTAAAATAATTCATAAAATACACATCATATATATAAATTGTGTAAAGATATTAGGGGCTCAGGGCGAGACACCCCAAGCCCCCTTGTCTCCGCCCCTTATCTCTTGAAGTCTCAATTCTCAAATTAGTTTTTAATTTCCATTTGAAGTTGTGTGATTTGAGTGTATGATTTTCGAACTTTCACTCGGATTGATTGATGCTAATTACGAGTATTTTTATTGCGGGGTTCTTCATTTTAAGCTTTCCTCGATGGCAGCTTTGATTTTTATAAAAAACAAGTACTACCTGACCTATGAGTAGAATAAAAAGAAAACAAAGGGGTTCGAGGTAGTTTCATAATCGGCAGCTAAAACCTACAAGTTGAGCAACCCAAAAGACAGAGTAAGAGAAGTAGAAGTTGAAACTTCAAGGAGACAGAAATGTAGGGCTCTAAAGTTTGAAGAGGAAGATGGTTTGAAGTTGGGCGCCAATTATAACCCCACTGGCTAATCGATCATATAGTAATAGGGACAAAACAAAACAGCAGGCTTTGCACCATGTCAATGTTGTAAAAATGTTTTCTTTTCATTGCGGCTACTCTGCAATTTTTTAACTGCTACAGCTAGTTGCTTACTCGCTATATATACAACCACAGTACATACCTGCGTGCTTGGCTGCTCGTCATTTTCAAGCTTTTCTATTCCCTTTATTCTATTCCATGCTGGCTCCGACTTCTTTCTCTCTCTTCACGCTCCCGATCATTCTCAAGTTTTGAAATTTTCCTCTGCTCTTTGCACTTCACCCTCCATTTTTTGGCTAGGGCTCTTCGCTTCCTGCTTTCCCAGACTCGGGCCCTTCATGGTATGAATTTTCATCCCTATCTTTTGCTTTGCTCAATTGAGATTCGATCGCTTTGACGAATTTGGAGCTATTGGTTTCTCTTTGCAATTGGCCTGCAATTGGGTTTCTCTTTTTGGGTTCAAATTTGGCCCTTGAAGTTGTGTTCTACTGACCCTTCAAGCAAGCATTTCGATTTCTCTTGAATTTCCTTGTCAGGATGCTAAAAATGGCCTTTTTGTTCACGCTTTTGCTGTCTTGGTTTGCTTACCGTGTCTGTCTCTTGGGTTTTGGAATTGGCTCTCTGGGTATTGTTTTTTGTGTTTCCTTTGTCCCATTTTTTTAAAGATCAACTTGAAAGTTGCACAGAAGGTTTCAAGACTTTGCTTTGCTTTTTGGGTTCCTTTCTGTTTTTCCCTTTTTTCTTCCCCTTTGTTTAACTCATCTGACCGATGCTTTACTCTTAATTTTCACTTCTGATTTTTGGTTGCTTATTCGTTGTAACGCCACTTTCTCTTGGATTATTAAGTTTCTGTCTGCAAGCTATTTTACCTATAGCTGCCTCATGTTTGAAATTTGGAAAGATCTGAAATTCTTCTCTCTCTGATTACCTGCGGATACGTCTTTGAACAGAGGAACCACATACCTTGTGAAAGCTCCTTTTCATTGATTTTCATCTCATTCTTGTGATTGGGTTGCTTTTTGCTTTTTAATTTTTTTATTGGATTTTTCCCAAAAAATGGTTCTGTATTCACATTTTTGTTCGTTTCTGAATTTGGAGTGCAGAAGTTGTTGAAGATTTGACCCACTGATCAACCTCCTGATAAGGGACAGGGTGAGGGGAATCATCTGTTGCACATTTTTGCGGCGAATAGATTATAAGGTGTTCTCATTTTTTGGAGATAACCATGTGTCTCATTTCCCATGGTTCCTTTGTTAAGCAGCACGGTCATTAATAAACAATTTCATTTCTCGAATTCTTTTATAGAGTTCTAGATGTAGTCCTCTGGTGCTGCTCGTGAGTCACCTACTAAATCTACTTTTTTGGTTGGACATTTAATTAGTTCTCTCCATTTCTTGTTTACTGCGCACAATGGGCTTCCTGGTGAGCTCCGTGTTCATTCTTTCAACTCCATTTAATTGTCCCTCTCCTCCGGTACTTTCATGTGAAAATTTACTTGTTCCCCCTCTGCTGCATCCTCTGCCTCAAGTCAATATGAAATGCAAAAACTGTGCAATTAACAGAAAGCTTTAATCATATTGACCAAGTGTGATCACCTTGGTTTCTCTTGATTGGCAGTTTCAATAAGAGTTAGGATATGGGATGCCTAGTGTCAACACCCAAGGATTCTGGTGTGAATAGGAGGAGGCCAGGGAGCATTGGAGAAGTTTCTGTTTATGTACCAGGCTTACGGATCCCAAAACCTGTTGATTTTTCTCAATCACTCGGTGATCATTTGTCAAAGAACTTAGTGGGAAGGCTTTCCGCTTTGAGAAGCCGCATAGTTGTTATGGCTGGTCAAGAAGGTCCAACTATCACCAGAACAAGGAGAAAAAGTGCTACCCAACATGGTATCTTTTAGAAGAATCTCCATTATTTGTTTTTTGAACAAGTATCAGCAGGGGCTGCTTCTGATATATTAGATGATATTCTTGTCTGTAGGAGGTTCAACATTGGCTGATCTTCATCAGGCTCTTGAAGACTACTTGCCTGTTCTTTTGGGCTTAGTTAGAGATGGTACATTATGCAAGATGTTGCAACTCTTCTTGTTATGGCTTTCATTTGTTGGAAAGGGTCTAATTTTATCATGTATTCCTATAATTCAGGGAGCCACTTGCAATACAAAGTACTATTTGTCTGGGTAAACCAGGAAGATGATATTGAGGTGGAATATAGTGCTATATAATAAGCTGTTTTTTCCTTTCTCTTTAATGTTTCACCTTTTTCCGGTGAATAATGCACTTGATGCGATTGATTTGGCAGGAAACAGGCATGTCCAATGCTTGGTATGAGGTGCTGTCTGTTTTACATTTGATGGCAATGCTGTTGTTATCACAGGCCAACTTATTACTTCTTCCGAGGACCTCTGCTGATGGTTATCAACCAAAAGTATCAGAGGGTATTGTCTAACATCTTCTTTTGAAACTTATCTCTGTTCATCTGTCTTGTGCAAAATCTTGTTTAATTTTGAATTCTGAAGCACCCCCTTCATCCCGAAATAAATGCCCCTCTTGCTCTTTTTTTCCCCTTAAATTATGGATGTCCTGTCACATAAGCATATTACATATATTTCTACAAAATTTGCTATATAACATCCTTACAACAAGGAGTATTCATGGGTTTTGCATGATGGGAAGGGTACATCTGGGAGATGTCTGAATATAGAAAAGTGACATATTTCGGGACACAAAGAAAAGGAAGAGGGACATATTGTGGAATGGAGGGAGTACTAAACTGTTGGGTTGTTTCGTGAATTTTCCTGTCACGAAGAATGTATGCGGTATGGTTTTTATCATGCAGAGTAAAAGTCATGTAATATGCTTTGTAGCATGAGTAACTGCATGCATTCATGTCCCTACACCCTACTGTTAGCCACCTAAGGCCTCTTTTACCTTCAATGTTACCTCACAAAACTGGCTTGATACTTAAGTTCCTGCCAGTCCAATGAGCTGGTAAGTGCCCTTGGATTTTTTTATTTTTATTTTTTATTTTCCAGTTCGATAAGAGTTTGTCTAAAGCTCTATTTTTCACCAGGAAATGATAGATATCCTATACTCGTTTACTCTGATTTTATGCATAATAAAGTTTCCCTTTCTACAGAACTCAGGCTATTATTGCCTCTGCTTCTTTGATGAATTTGCTCCTCTTTCCTTTGCATCAGAAAGCAGGAGAGCATCTGTGGATATTTTCCTGAAGGCAGCTGGATATCTTGATTGTGCTGTACGACATGTCCTACCTCAGCTTCCAGCAGAAGACAGGTCTATACTTCTATAGAACTAGAGTCATTCTTTTGTTTTGATGATCATATTCTAAGATTCTGTATTTTACATTTAGGCTTTTTACAGTTTTAGATCTTTTCATACTGCAGGAGAAATTTACCTGTGGACTTGTCAGAGGGAGTTCTTCGAGCACTTTGCCTGCAAGCATTAGGGCAGGTATATTCTTCATCCTTGAAAAAAAGAGAATAAAAATTAATAGGATAACTTCAACTCATTCTTAGAAAAGAGGTGATATTCCATTTCGGGAGTTCTCCTAGTATATTTTATCCTAGTATTGAATTATTCTCTTCTCCATATTCTTTGTTAGGTCTTTGGGTTGCAGTGTAAAAGCTTTAGGCTGCAGCATATTTGCTTACTAGTGAAAAATCTCTTTGCTGCATAAGTATACAAATGCTAGACTTCCAGCACAAAGATTAATTTTACATGCCTGCTGTTTTTGTGGACGTTTACCATTTATTTGAAGTTGCTTGGACTCTAGAATTATCAGAGTTACCAGATGTCAGGAAAACTTTAATACTTACTGTAGTTTTCTCTCTAGCTATCATCTCAAAGAGTTATGACATGTATCGAGATCTTTTGAATTTTAAAAATATTTTTACCAAACTAAAGATCAATAAATGCTTTGCTTTCTATAGATACTTTGTGAACAATCTCTTTCCTTTCATACATGCACTTGGAAAAGGGCAATTTCAGTTGATATTCTATTGTATATAAAAAATATCTGTATAATGACAACAATTGAATTGATTGCTGTGATGCTGTTTTTTTCATAGAATTAAGCAGAAGTTAGGAGATCAATTGTGTCTCCCATTCTCTCGTACGTGCAAGTCAAGAACTAAGTTGATTTTAGCTGATAATCTAGGTACCATTTATCTTCTCTGATTTTTGTGAAAAACCTCTTCTGCACTTTGTTTAGGGTGTTGATATCCAGCTTGGAATGGCCATTGATAGCACAAAAGCTACACTTGCTGTGAAAAGAAGGCTTGCATGTGAGATGGTGAAGTACTGGCAGCAGGTATATTGGAAAATATCCTCTCCACACATGCAGTCACACTCTTCACATTTGCCATTCTTTATCCAAAGCTTTGACTAGCTGATATATCCTTTTCGATTTTCATACAATGGCTAATCACATCTTGTAGAATTAAGGACGGATTTCTGTGATGTGTAGTGCTTCTACGTTGCCTTGTTCTTCACCCCTTGCAATGTAGGCTTACAATGTATTTGAAGTCTTAGGAATCTAATTCACAATGGACCTGTTTTTGCCACCTCCTAGGGCACACTTCTTGGCTTACAATGTGATTTTGTTCAGCATCATGCTGTATATTTAGATTCTAGTTTGAATAGTATTGAATTTTGTAAATGGGGGTTAGATGAAGGACAGCACAAAATGCTACAGAAGGAAGGGTAATCTTGTAGAAACATGCTTTATATGGTTGGCACAGCATCTGTAATTTTTACAGAAAAGCCAAAAGGAATACTATGGTACAAAGGGAGTAATAAGAAAAAAAGTAGAACTAAAAAGGGCCATTTAAATTTCAATTTCCATTCAGTTTGTGACACTATCTTGGAGGACCTGTACCACTACATAATTCTTGCAGGACTGGCACTTTTTGCTTTCCATCTGTGCACTGAAAATTTCTCATTATTCAATAACGATGTTTTGCTTGGATGTTTCTGAGCTTGTGTTGATTTAAATTTTCTATTCGTGTTTTAATTTGTTTCGACCTTTGCACCATTTCATCAGTTTATGTTTTATGTCTTGGACAAGTTCTTGATTCATGAATATATTTCTGTCTTTTGCTGCTGTTTGAACAGGCTCAAGATAACATAATGAATCTTCCATTATCAAGTGGATGGGGTGAGAAGCACCGACATTTTGTGAAGTGGAAATATGCTGAAGCAAAGGTTGTTGTGACTTCTTACTCTATGTTTGATGTGCTTTATTTGGTGTTCGGTTTTTCTTTTCCTTGAAGCAAGTCTCAATCAATTCGTTGCTTTCTGGGCCTCAAGTTCTACATCTTTCTGGTATATCATTTGATGTAACAAAAATAGGAACAAATAAATAAAAATAATAGTGTGTAGATGTTATAGTATCATTTAAAAGAAAGAAAGACAGAGGGAATGCTTGTGCTTATGATACTGATACTTAAGGCTGGCTTACTCGGTAGCATTTGCGCAGAATTGCAATTCATGGTATGTCCTTTCTGTTTCAAAATGAAGCTTCAAGGAAGTGAAAATGAAATTCAATGCAAGGTTGGCAAGTAAACATGGCCTAAGCTGATGCGTAAGCGAATTATATTTCATAATTGTCAGACTAATCTATGTATGCTCCATTTTTCTTTTCTTTTTCAACAGTTGGCTGCATACTATTATCATGGAATGATCCTCGATGAGGGTAACACAGAGAAATCTCATGGCATGGCTGTAGCTGCGTTGCAAGCAGCGGATGAATATTTCAAAGAAAGTAAGAAGGCTTGTGAGGCATTTAATTCTGCCACGCCTCTCTCAAGGTGCTTTCCTACGTTCTTGATGAGTTATTTGTGTTTCATCTCTACGTAGTTATTTTTTTTTCTTTCTAGAATCCATCTTACCGAGCTGAGAAGGTAGTGAGCTGACGTTAATTGATTCATTTTGCTCTGTTGTACATTTCTTATTTTGGTTCCGAATCCCACAATCTTTTGTGTCAATTCTTATATAAATATTGCAGTGCATCAGCTAGTTGCTCTTTGTGGTTTCTGTTCTTGTTGGGATAATCTTTTTATACTAGGAAGTTCCCCTGAAGAAATATTGTTGACTGATTTTCTTGTGACCGATACAGAAATCCACCACTTTGGGGAACAATGAAGTATCTCTCAGAGAAAGTACCAAAAGATGCTTCTAGCAAGGTGCGAATTAACCGTGATCTGTACTCCCATGAAAAGTAAGTATTGTTCTGCGTTAAATTTGCTGGTAACCAGTAACAGCTTCTTCTTGATTCACCATGCAAAGCTTCTTTGATGAGGATACCGTAACCTGGATGCATCTGAATGCTTTCCAGAATCATGGAGACAGCTCCGACATTGCCAGACTTTGCTTTGGCATTGAAGCCTGATGACTACCAACTTCCTGCAGTGGATCCATCATGGAATGAGGAGAAGGGAAGCGGCTCTAACCAGACGAATGCTGACGAGAGACGAGACTGAAGTCGTAAACTTGCAGGTGGCATACAAGACGAAGTTCAGAGGGCCACTGGAATAGGTGGACTTCTCCATTTCTTGTGTGCTTAAAGATTGTCCCAGCAAACTTGCAGGTGACAAACAAGAAAATATCCTCTCGTCCTTCTTTCCGAAAGATTGTAATAGATCCCTTCTTCCAGGCTTCATTCTCGTTTGCAATTTGCTTCTCTTCCCAAGGGCAAAAAAAAAGAAGAGCAGCCTTTGTTTGCTACTCATGCAGTTGTCATCCTCGACGTATTTTGTTCATTAAAATGATCCAATTAAAAGAACATCCAAAAACAGGAATTCACAATAAACTCATTCCTCATAACCAGAGCTCTCGTAGACGCCCATTTTCTTCTATAGACAATACTACCCATTGTCCAAAAGAAAACCAGTTTCTTTAGAATGATACATTGGCTAGTTGAACAGATATCCTCAAAACATCTGAACCTAATCTTCAATTGTATTGCTTCCATCTTCAGTCAGTTGCTTTTCTCTCTCTTGTTGCTCTGCAAAATTTGGTAGTTGAACCAGTAAGTGCACACCAATTAGGCATCATAGTTCATACAGCTACAACTGATCGTTTATGTAAAACAAAGAATAGGAGGCTGTGACGCTATCCAGATGAGTTGACTACGGCCGAAAAAATATGTCACATTAGGAATTCTTTTGTAGCTAAATCCAGATATCTACTGGACCAACAAACAGGTGGCTGATCAGAGCTAACAGTAGTTGTACAAATTCATGAACATTGAATAAGTGTCTAGATCTACTTAATATCATAGCTGGTGGCATATTCAATTTAACAACAATATCCATGAAAAAAAAATCGGTGGAAAAACATATGGTAAACGGTATGCAATCATAGAAATACAATTCTGCTGTGTGGTTTCCCACTCGCATCTTAGGAAAGAGAAATGGCAAAGGAACTTGTGGACAGTTCACAGGAATGATTCACACAAACATGACACACCATTGTTAATATTACTTACAAATATACCATGACACAATTCAGAAAGAAATCTCGATCAGATTTCCCATATGTTACATTTAAAGGTGTCTCCAACAGTTCTGAACCATACAACCATAGAATGATTACAGCTCAAAAGGACCAACAATGCTTAGGATGGAAAGCTAAATGACAATAGAGAAATCAGTATGTTAAGGTAATTCAGGAGGGAACAACAAATACTCAGGTTTTGGTTTTGCCATGATTGATGTAATGGCACATGTTAGAGAACACATGAATTCTCCAAATTCCCAAGAACTTTAAATTGAAAGGATCAGCTACTGGAAGAAAAGGGTTTAAGCTCCTATTGGGAAGCTTCCTCACTGCAAATTAGAGACGCTAAAAAGTGCGCCTGACATTACTCCAAGAAGAAAAGAAATCTCATTTTCACTTCCATGATCAATCAACATTCCAGAGTATGAAATGAGTTTGCTCTTTCCCATGTAAGAATCATATTCAACAGGAAAACACTGCCAGACAAAATCACATGCATCATATCCACTGAAGTAGATATGCTTTCCTCATATCAGAATAGCCTCTCACTGCCCTCAAACATATATACATGTGCTGGTGAAAAACAGCCAGCCTAGGGATATAATGCAGCAGTATACTAACTATTTCAGGGCAAAAATCTTTTACACAAATCAATATCTGTGCTTTGACTGCTACTTCAGAATCAGGGAATAAAGAGAATAGATGATCACTGGAAGGTGCTGAAAAATTTGCTCGTGTATTAAAATATCCGTTTCAAGTGGCAGGTAAGGCGTAACTTACCCATAAGCTGGAATAATGCTTTCTGAGTTCGCCTTTCGAGCTTATCAAGCTTCTTCTGCACATCCCTTCGCAGATCCCAGTTGGGCTTCTTGGGTGCAATATTGAGGAACGGATCCTGCAATACAGAAACATGATCAGGATAGCAAGACAATGAGCTAATAGTACAGTCTGAGAGCGTCACTACATCGCTCACTGAGAAACAGCACCTCTTTGGTCTCTAATGGTGGCGGTGCTTCGGAGACGGGGTCTTCGAATTTGGGCACCACAGGAGGAGCAACTTTGCTCTCCTGAAGCTGCTTATCTTGAGGAATGTAATTTCTGAATTTCATGCTCGGCTTTCTGCACTAAAAAAAAAACCCATCGATTTGGATTAATATTCCACTTAAAATCAGCGCAACCAGCGCACAGAAAAGCATCAGGGACACCAACCCATCGGAAAAACAATAATTTGGTAGAGAAAGAGTGAGGTAGATGGACTGACTCTTCTTCGTTGTCATCTTCGAGCTCCTGTGGCTGAGCGGAGTCGTCGTCGGGAGTACTCAAGAGTTGTTGAGCCGCTTTGAGAGCTCTCAGCCTCTCACGGCGAGAAGCGGCTGCTTGTTCGACGGAATCCTCTTCGGAAGCCATGGATGATTCTACCGATGGCTAGGGAACCGTAGCCAGACCCAGAGCAAAGCCGATTCCTAGGTTTTAACTTTTCTCTATATATACATATATTTTCCGGAGATTGAAAAGCAGGTGGTGAGATCACGGCAGAGCTCCCCGCGGCTCAGGCCCAGTCCTAATTCTTGGGCCGCATCAGTGCAGCTGAGAGTAGAGATTTTAACCGTATTTTAGGTAATGTCAACGGATTTCTACCTGATAGATATTCCATTATATCCTGGTGCATAGAATTTTTTTTAATAATTAAATAGATTTAGAGCATATGTGAATTTTTTTTTACCTATTAGATGAGCATAAGATGTTGGTTTAGACTTACTCGTCCTATATTAATAGTATTAAAAAAATTATTAAAAATGATATGTAAAAACTATAATCTTTAAAGCGTCATTTTCATATAAAATATTTATATTTTTGTAATAAATTTTAAAAGAAATAAAATCATAAATTAATTACCGTGAATTGTAAAAGGGTCAGTTTTTTTGAAACGGTGGGAATAATAATTTACAAAACAATCTAATTGATTTCGCTACTTGCAATCACAACTAAGTGTCATTATAAAACCATGGTAAGATGGTTCAATTGAAGCTCCACAAAAGGTTCCTATCATTTTCTTCACAAAGTTGTTTGCTTACTGTTAAATATGTGCTTATGTATGCTTACTGTTAAATATGTGCTTATGTCACTAATTTGATTTGAACAAATTCTTTACGATTTATTTGGACTAAGCTAATTTCTGTTTTTATTATTCATATTGTTTTTTTACAAGACCGATTTTAATTTTTTTTATTATGGTACTCCGTTATAAGTTACTGTTTTTTAACATGGTTGTATGGAGAGGGTAGGTGGGTTTTATCCCGATTCTACTTGCATTAAAATGGATAGAATATGAATATTAAAATTATAAAATTGATGGATGTTGGATAGAATATAAATTTAGTATTCAACATGATTGATAGGATGTGAGTTTAGCATTATTTTATCCACGTCCTATCTATTATTATACCTAATTTTAGGCGCCTTACTGCTTAATTAACCCCCCCCAAACTTTGTTAAATCTGATGATTTAACCCTTCTAGTTTGAATTTGTCTAATTGTTATCTTGAACTAAGCATGTTGAGCAATTCAATCCGTCAACTCGGATGATGTATGATTTCTCTTAATTTTTGGCAGTTTTGCATGAAATTAGACGCGTTCATGGATAGACATAGGCTCACAAATTGTTGTTTTAGTTTTTTTTTTTTGCCTAAAGGCACTTTTGGTCCTTGAACTCATGTGACTTGGACACTTTCCCCCTTGAACTATGACTTGGTCCGACTATCCCCCCAAACTTGTCAAAGTGGAACACTTCACCCCTTATTGGTCCTTGTGCAGCGCACGTGATGGATGGAAACAAATGCCGCCACTTCTTACCATTTTCTTCTCCACACTTCACCCTTTTAAATGACGGCCTCTCCTCTCTCGGCGACTCCTTTTGCCCCAACCCTTTTTTCCTCTCCTCCCCCCCTAGCCACTCTACATTGTCCTCCATTCTCTCCCACATGATGAGGAATATTTTTTTTCTGAAAACTATTATCTTATTTATCCATTTGGAAAATATTTTAAACTCATTAAGAAGCTTCTTATTTATGTATATGTTTGATGTAGATTATTTTTTAATGACTAAACTATTTGTTTTGAGATATCTTTTGTTCTTTGAAACTTTTAATCAATCTTTCAGATATTCAAAAAGTATTTTTTTGCAAACAAACATATATTTTTTGGCATTCTTTTTTCTAAATTTGGAAAAACATAAAAATTATAAACAAAAAAAAATACTCAAATGAAAATTAAAATTTTTTAAGAAATTCTTATTTCTAAAAAATATTTTTCAAGTTAGAGCGGAAAAAACACTTTTAATTCTAAATCTTTTGCAACTTTTCTATTTAAATCCTAAAAATTTGAATTTTTTTTAATTCTTAAAATGTGCACACTAATAATCCTAAAGTTAACCTCGTAACAAGTGGCAAACGGTTTAGGACTAGTTGCTTGCAGGTTTTGTAAGTTTTAGATCTTAAATTGAAACTTGGAAAATTTTAAGATTTAAATATAGAAGTAATAAAAAAATTTAGGATATAATGGTGTTTTTTTCCCTTCTATGAGCTATCAACATCCATTCAAGACGGAACATTCCCTACTTCACTAAAATAAGATACACTACTAAAATATATGACTTTACCAACTGCCAGTTACCAACGTGCAGCAGTTGGTAACCTGAATTTACCAACTGCTGCACGTTGGTAAATGACAGTTGGTATTCGATACGTTGGAAAATTATTTACCAACGCGCAATCAATAACACGTTGGTAAATTCCAACGTATACACGTTGGTAAAATTCACGTTGGTAATTTTCCAACGGTCATGAACCAGGCTTGGTTTCCATCGCGTAGTTGTAGTTACCAACTGCTAGCCATTGGTAACTTACCAACTGCTGGGCTACCAACTGCCGCGTTGGTAACTTACCAACTGCCTGACAGTTGGTAAGAACCCGCGTTGGTAGTTACCAACTTACATCAGTTGATAATGGAGTTGTTATGAAGCCGTTGGTAATTACCAACTTTCATACACGTTGGTAACAGGATGACAGTCGGTAATTACCAACGCGCGCAAGTTGGTAAGTTCCCCGTTTGCACGTTGGTAATGTACATTAAACGTTCCAGGTTTCGGTTGTTTCGTATTTTTCCCAGTTTGAATACACATTCAAAATTAACCCATCTTTACTCAGCAATAAACATTACCCAGCTTTACTCAGCAATAAAAATTACACAGCTATGCAAACGTAATTAAAATAAAATATTCTCAAATACATTTTAATTAAAACAAGAACATATATGTCTGGAAGAAAGCATTCAACATTCAACAGATTACACATTTCAGTAATTTCAACTGAGTCTTAATTAGGTCTAAAAATTATTATGTAAGGGCTCTAACACAAGAACTTTGGAAATGCGCTTACTTGTTGATGACGCCTATCATGGAGTCCCGACTATCTCCTCATCGTCCGAGTCCGAGTCATCAGGATACTGTGGAACTGGTTGAGCCGGTGGGCACGGAAGGTTTAGTGAACGACAAATAATCTCCAACTGAGCCCGATTTGCCTCCAATGCGGCTCTCTGAGCCTCCATCTCTGCTCTCTGTGCTTTCTGTCTTCTCTTAATTCTCTCGAGCTTCCTCTCGTACTCCGCATCCCTTCGCGCATTCTCCTCCGCCATCATCTTCTGTACTTGCTCGTTGAATTGCGGTGTCTGTGTGATGTCGATAGGCGGGATGGCACCTGGCTGTTGGCGTCCCGGTATAACACACTACTCAGATCCTAATCCAAATACACGGCCTTTCCTTCTACCGCCAGATGCAGTACTAATGATTGCTAGTTCATCAATTGCCTCTATTCCATCCTCTTGTTGTGTTTGCTCCTCAATCTCTATACTGATACAAGTCTACAGAAACATAATAAAATACAATTGAGTGTGTCATTATTTGTAAAACATTGTAAGTTTCTTAAGAATATTGTGTGAACAAACAGTTATTATACTTACAACAACTTCTTCACAGCGTTTACTAACATATTTCTCATTCTTCATTTTATGTGTTGCTTGAAGGACTTTAAACAAGCCAGAGTCCTTCTTCTCAGGATCTCTCTCTCTCTAATTGAATGAAACTTAACATTAATATGTAATTTAATTTCATTAGTATCTTAAATGTTGTTTGAAAGAACATTACCGAGATACATACCATTTGCTCTCGATGTGCAGACATCGAGATAGATCCCCCTGCATATGTCGCGCTGCAAGAGCCAGACTGTGAATCCTCGTCAGTCACTGTTGCTCGCATTACCTTGAACCTAGCGGACTTCTGTTTGAACTCCGGACTCCCCCAATATGCCTCCATCTCCGCATATGCAGCATCTGACATAAAGTTTGCCTTCGCTCGACGTTTAACAGGATCTTTCACACGGTGAATTTCTGACATCATGCTTCTGTAATGCTGTGCTCCCAAGATATTCCACACCCGATACACCTCATTATGGTGTATCGGATCCCACTCACAGCTCCTCTGTACAGGTTAATATGTTTAAAGTATTAGCATGGAAAAAAACAATTCTTAATCTTATAACATTATTACATCATTATCATAGTAATATTATTGTTATACCTCAAAAACACGCCACCATTGCTGCAGGTCTGATGGAGAGACGGAGGACCAATCAGAATATGGTTTGAAATGTGTGGTGAAACATGGTGTCACTAACCGTGTCGCCGCAGCTGGAATGAATCTGCGACGTTCAAATTGTTAGTTACTGACTTGTTGATGATTCCATGTAAAGTAATTACTCTTACTAATATTAATACGTGTGTCTGGTATTTATTACTTACGTGTTCCCATGTGGGGATATCCTCATCCGCGATCGGCATCTAATACCATCTTTTCATATGGATTCGTCGAACACCCCTGGTCAAACTCCCTAAACCCACCCACACCCTGAGCTGTATCTGATGCTTCATTATCAGGCTCACCATGAGCGGTCCAATTCAAGTAAAAAGGCTTAAAACCCCATTTGTACAGATGAACTCTGACCTCATCAGCCTGATTAAACCGTAAATTCTTACACTTCCGACAAGGACAGCGAATGCATAACCCGCTCATAGTTTCATGGTGGGATACAGCAAATGATATAAATTCTTCCACCCCGGTCTCCCACTGTTGTGTGTAACCAGTTCGGCCAGGCAAGAAACGGTTACTGTACATCCAACTACGGCCGGATTCCATTACACCCTAATTCTGTTCGTAATCATAAACACCTCAATCAATTAAATGATATACGTACTAAAGTTTTATATTGAGTTAGTAAAAATAAGAAAAGTATGCTTCAATGTTTACGTTCTCAAGTTTACAGTATTTTTAGATAGACAAAGTTTATTCTCAATCTTATTGTTCTTAGTAATTTTTTTTAAATTAGATTGCAGTCACTTTTTACTCATTTTTTTTCCTAATTACACTACAGTTGCCCTTTCAATGACTAAATTGATTTAGTGGTTTAAGGTTTTTTAGGGTATGTGTATTGGGATTTTGTTAGGGTTAAGGGTTTTCGATTTTTTTTTTAAGGATTTAAGGGGTTTAAGGGGTTAAGGGTATTGGATATAGGGTTTGGGTTATCAATTTTTGATATTTTGTCTAGGGTTTAAAATGTGTGTTTAGGTATATGAAATTATCTACATAAGGTTATTGGGGTAAATTGAATTAATTCAATATTATGGTTTTGGGAATTATTTTAAGGGCTATTTGGGATTAATTTGGAGACTTTTTTATGATTTAGGGAATACAAATTTTTATGGGGTTTAGAGATATAGAATTAGGATTTAGGGTTTTTGACGGTTTATGATTATTGTAATTATGAATATTACAGTATTGAAATTTAGGGTTTAGGGATATATATTTAGGGTTTAGGTTAATGGTATATTAGGTTTAGGGTTTTAAGGATATAGAATTTGGGTTTAGGGTTTTACAGTTTATGGTTTAATTACGCTATAGGGTTATGATTTAGAGTTAATGTTAGTTACTTAGCTAGGGTTAATTAGAGTTACTTAGAGTTAATATTTTGACATATACATATATTACCCACACATTTTACTTAAAAGTAATTATTTTCTATTTTTAATTTAATCCCAAAATTCAGAAAAAACTAAGAAAATGTACATAAATGTTAAATTATAATGGGTCACCCAACTAGTTCAAATCCAACCATCAACAACAATACATCACCAATATTTCACAAATTTTACTACAAAATACCATGAAATAATCGGAATATTACCTATTTTTTGGAAAATAAAAATATTAAAAATACGTTCTAAACAAATAAAAATTTAAGTGAGAGTAAATTTAAGTGTAGATTACTTACATAGTAATTTTACACAACAATTAAATATACTACCTAATCAATTTACTTACAACTTATTATTAACAATTTTAAATTAAACTAAATAATTTCACACATAAATATACAACCTAAATAATTTACTTCCAAAGTACTTATTTATTATATCTAAATATAGAAACTAATTTTACACAAATATTAAATATACCACCTAATCAATTAACTGACAATAAATTTTTCACTATTTTTAATTAAACTCAATATTTTGACATATACATATATTACCCACACATTTTACTTAAAAGTAATTATTTTCTATTTTTTATTTAATCCGAAAATTCAGAAAAAACTAATAAATTGCACATAAATGTTAAATTATAATGGGTCACTGAAATAGTTCACATCCAACCATCAACAACAATAAATCACAAATATTTCACAAATTTTACTCCAAAATACAATGAAATAATCGGAATATTAACTAATTTTTGGAAAATAAAAAAATTAAAAATACGTTCTAAACAAACATACCTCAAATCCGACTTCAGTTGCTTCAAATACCTCCAAATAGCTTCAAATCAGCTACAACAACGAAAATCAAAACCCATTATCAACAAACAACCGATCCAAATTCGATAAAAAAGATAGAAAAAATATTCACACTAACCTATAGATCAACGAAATGAAGACCAGATCCACGTTTTACTAAGCTCAACGAAGCAATTTCACCCCTTAGTTTGTCAAACGAACGTGCTGTGTGTGCGTGTGGGAGGAAGGAAACGCAGAGGGAGAGAGAGGCGAAGAAGAACAGAAGAAGAAGAAGACGATCGATGGCTGCGTTTCGCGGCACGGGGGGGGGATTTTAAAACAGAAATTATCAAAACGCACCGAATCAATTAATGATTTTCCAACGGCTCAAGCCGTTGGTAAAGTACCCTTAAAAAAAAAATTCACCAACTGCTGGGAAGTTGGAATTTTACCAACGGCTAAGACCGTTGGTAATTACCAACGGTTTGCACGTTGGGAAAAAAAACTGTAAAATTTTTTTGAAACCCTCACCAACGTGTGCACGTTGGAAAATAAATACCAACGGTTCTACGTGTTGGTAACTACCAACGGCGTAGCCGTTGGTAAAATTGCTGTTGGAAAATCATTAAATTTTAGTAGTGATAGCCACTAGCACATGAGTATTTAAGCTAGTGTTGGGAGCATGGATCTCGGGCCAACTAGGAGGGCTTGGATCAGTTTAGAATCAATCTGAAAAAAATAATTGGATCAGCATTTAGTTCCTATAAAATAATTTAATTTATTTGGATCTTCCGTATGGGAGCTAAGGATATGGCAATTGAAAGAAAAAAAATAAAAAATATGATAAAAATAGATAACATTACATTTCATGCAAAAAGTTAAATATTAATTCATAACTGTAAGACACCATACCCCTTCAAAGGGGTTAGTCGCATGAATTCTATAATTGTGCACAAGCCATTAAGAACTTTGGTCCACAGTTGACTTGCCAAAGATTTCATTCAATTGCTTGTAAGTTCATTAAAACTTTTATTATCAAGATAGGTTCCAGCCTATTTAAAATCAAACACATGTGACAGCACTGCACTTAAAACATTTCAGAAATAATAGCTAAAACTACAAAACATAGTTTACTTACATTACAAGGAACTACACTTACGTATAAGGCCCTTATTTACATACCATATAGCAAGTCACATTTCATGTCTATCCATGATCACATTGTTATTAGAGGCATTTCTATGTTTAATTTACAAACCATAGTATACAACTAAATACTGAGACCCTAAGTTCTAGGCCTCTCTATGCACTAATGTCCCTTAGCGCCTATTGTCCCCTTTCGTGCTGCAACCCGCATATACAAATCATAAGGGGTGAAATTCCATTATATTCTCAATAAGGGTCATGTACCAGCAAAACAGTCACTAGGACATATATATATATATATATAAACATTATATACATGTAATGCGAGCTCAAATAATCAAGAGTCATGATATTGGCCAGTGGCAGAGTCACGTTTAAGGGGTAGGGGCAATTAATTTTAGAAATTTTGGAAAAATTATATATTTAGTATTGTATCTTTAATAAAATTTATAACTTGACCCCATAGATTTTAAATTTTATAACTATATATTATAAAAGAATTATCTATTGGCCCACTGACAATTTTTTCTAACTACACCCCTAATATTAACATCTCAAAGGGATACTCAGTTGATATCTTTCATTAAAGTAATTTGGTCTTTTACTCAAGGGATAATAATGTCTTAATTTTTACTCGAGTGTTTTTCTCTCTTGTATTGAAGTGCCCCATTATGTGCATCAAGAATGCTTAATTAAGGCTCTTCTTGGGCATATCTTCGGACCTCCACATACCTTAGCTGCCGATTATGTATTTAATTTTAAACTAAAGCCAATTATATATATATATATATATATATATATATATATATATATATATATCCATAATAAGGATAAATATATATTTGTAGGGTTGACATGAATAGCTGCAAATACGTTTTATTTTTTTTATTTTAAATTTAGAAATCAATAACTAATCCGATAATTAATTACAAATGACAAATTTGGTTTTGAACTAGTCCAAACCAAATAAATATCAAGTAACCGAACAATTTTATATCTAATATTCTAGATAATCCACTTGAACTTCTTGATTTTATCCAAATAATAAACAAACTTAGCACCAACTTATTAATACATCTTACATAATAAGATGAACAATAAATAGATATTAAAAGGGTTTCTTTCTTATAAAAGTTCAAGCCTGAAAACTCTCTCTCTTGTGTGCTTGTCTTATATAGAGTTATCTCGAATATGGAACAAACCAATTAAATCAGAGTCCAGAATAGAAAGCAAACAGAGAAATTAACCAAGGCAACCTTTTTGCACTCAAATGGCTGGTTCGCCAAATAATGTTGCATCCACCGGCCCAATATTATAATGTTGCACCTAGAAATCAATAGTAAAAATAAATGTAATATGGCAGTACCACCTAATGAATATTTCTAGATGTTACCTGCAATTCCGTGTTATTAGTTAAAGTGGAACTTGTTCTTTAATTTCTCTTTCTCCTTGGACTAAAAAAAGAAAAACTATTATCTATCAGAAAAATGCGAGCATGACCCTATATGGTGCATAGTTATACAGTATCCCGGAAAGCGTCTCCTTTTAATCAGTTCCAACATGAACAGAGACAATGCACTACAATTGCCCTTAGAATTAAATTAAGTACTGTTGCTTAATTGTTTTGTTTCCCCAAGAGAAAATATTGTTCCTTAAATCTTAATCTTCCTCCATTTTAATGGAAGACTTCAACAACTTGATGATCATGTGAGTCCTAGGCCTGGAAACTACAAGAAATACGTTACTGTTATATAGTGGAGCATATATAGTAGTGGGCCGGGTTTTCAAGGGCAGACCACTCCATTTCGGAGGAGCAACTAGCAAGCTATATCAATGGATCAGTTCTCTAACACATTGATGAGCCCTGTACTTCCTCGACTCCTAGTCCTAGCCTTGTCCATTCTTGTTGCACCGTATCTTGTTTTCAAGCTCCTGAACTGGATCAGAAAGCTCGCTTGCAATGAAGATGTTGCCGGAAAAGCTGTCCTTGTGACTCGTCACTGGCGCCGCTTCAGGCATCGGCGAGGTGTGTGTCTGTGTGTGTATACAGGTTGAATATTATGGGGTGGAAGGAGTATATATTTGTGTTTTTTATTTTTCTGTTGTTTGGATTTAATTAAAGCAAATAGCTTATGAGTATGCAAGGAAAGGAGCTTGTTTGGTGCCGGTGGACATCAAGGAGGAGAGTTTAAGAAGTGTTGTGGACACAGCCAAGGGACTTGGTTCGCCTGACGCTATTTCCATCTCTGCAGATGTCTCTTCGCTGGAAGATTGCCAAAGATGTTGGGTTTCGGGAGCCAAACAGCGCAGCGGAATTTAACCGAAACCCTCCAGGATCCAAGTGAAGCGGGGTAAACCGAGTGTTCGAAAATTTTCATATCTAATTTTCGGTTGAGATCTCTCACTCAACTGTAGAGTCGAATCACAAAACCTGAACAGTTGACGTGTTCAGGTTCTCTATGGTATCCACACGAGCCTCTCGGGATCACCACGCTTCCACCACGTCACGGCAGATGCGTTTCTCTTGCGCTCGCCGTGCTAGTTTGCGTCCTCCAAGGAATTGCAAGAGAAGAGTGTGGCTGTCCTTTTGGGAGGCTAAGGCAAGGAGACCTGCGAATTTCTCACTTAAAAGTTGTATTTATAGTGAGACTCAACTTCCAGGCCTAATGGGTTTCAAAGCCCTAATCCAATTAGGATTTAATTTCGGGCTTAATAATGGCTCAACTCTTGGCCCCATTATTAATACGAAATTAAAGTGAAACCATAACCCAAATAATTAGCCCATGCACTCTAATGATCCAAATAGCTCTATGTGTGCGACCCAATAGGCTCTTGCCATGTTGGCAATGATCATAAATCACATTTATGATCATAAGCAATGAGCGGTGTCTAGCAACACATCATTGCTACCCAAGTGACAAGATTGTCGGTGAATCGACTAAACCTTTATGATCATCACCGATATATGCCATTGTCCCTTTGTCCAAGATATCAAGACTAAGCACGAGACATGGAATGTGTCACTCTCGTATAGCCCAATCTTTGGTTTCTTGATTACCGAGTAGACCAACTTAAACTGATGACATTGATATCATATATCAACTCATCCGAGCATGGCCATGCATTTTCTAAGTCTCACTCTATCAAGGGGCCCGAAGATATCACTCCTGTTACATAGGAGGGACAAATCCCATCTTGATCATACAAATCCCTCCGCATGATATGTGACATACCTAATGACCTCCTTCAAGTTCACTCAGTTACGAGCAACAAAGGAAAGTATCAAAGTATGTGACTCACATGTAGGGAACCTTGATGATCTTAGGTCGAAGGACTACATATACCATGATCACTATGAGAATCACTTATGACACTCATATAACGATCCATGTAGTGTTCTCATGGTGGGTCGGTCCAGTACACAAGTTCTCCAACTTGTACCCATATGTAGACTACATATCTCATATTAGTCTCCACATATGCTAGTCGTTATGTATTATTGCAACCCGCTCCACAATAATACTAGACCAGGGACGTTTAAGAATATCATTATTCTAGGGTTACAATTATGTTTGTTAAGTTACGCAGAAACAAAACAACAAACATAATTGTTGGATTAATGCCTTAATAAAATATCATGACTCAATGTAAAAAAATACAATTATCTCATGATTGGCTTTTTGGACACAACACTAACAATTCATTAATTTCTCAGTTGAACATTTTGGCATATGTGAGTTTTTTATGTATTCATTTCATGTTATTAATTTTTAACCCTTTTTTTCTTTTGAATGGACAGTGGATCACTTGGTAAACAATGCTGGAGTGGCCAGAGTCGAATTGTTTGAGAACATTGGGAGCCTTTCTGAATTCAAGCCTATCATGCATGGTAATTAGCTAGCTAATTACTCATTTTAATTGTTTACATTAACTTTTCAATTTTGATTTTTTGAGTTTTTTATATTTACTCGTAAGTTATACTACATGAGAGTTACCTATATATATAGTGGCATGACATGTTCAATTTCATGGAGAATAATTTCATCCTGAATGGATGAAAATAATAACTTGTAGGAAATCAAAACAATAAGGGGAATGAGTAGCTAGGTGGTTCTGGGCTTGGGACAAAAGTACAGTAACTAAAACTAAACTTTAATTTCTGGTAAAAGTACATATATAGCTTGAAACACAATAATAATTAAAGAAATGGTGGCCATGATAAACACTATAATTTGCAGGACATAAAGTTTTGGGGAACGTTGTACGTGACCCATTCCGCAATTCCTCACCTGAGAAGGAGCAAGGGGAAGATCATTGTGGTCGCTTCAAGTTGTGCGTGGCTGGTACCCTGTTCCTAGGTTTTCCGTCTACAATGTGAGTCCAAACCATTTTCTAGCTAGTTTACGCATGCATAATTTGCTAAGGGTTTCGCTATTTTATGTGTGGCTTGTTACATAATTAATGGTTTGATTCAGGCAAGTAAGGCGGCGCTTATAAGCTTCTATGAAACTTTGAGAAGTGAAATCGGTTGGGATGTTGATATAACAATTGTAACTCCTGGCCAAATTCGCACCACCATGTCCGATAATATACCTCACGATGCAAAGGTCAGCCTATACATCATTTCTGCCTATAAGAATTGGGGCAAAAATCTCAAATTTTTCAGGAATGTTTTTTTGTCCGAATCCACTACTAATGTTTTAAAATGGTTTAAATGTGTTATTGGCAGTTAAAAAATAACATAGAATAGTAAAAATAGTAGATTTTGAAATCTTGGATGATTGTGTAACTTTCAACAAACATCAGGACTATAAGTATTTTTTTTATAGAAAAAATATCAAATTTCCCACCAGTGTTATGGAGCAAGCATAAATTGGTCACTAAGTTTTTTTAATATATATTCAACCAGCCACTCAACCACTAACATCAGGCAACAGTTCCTCCATTTCCCCATGACACTTACCACCGTTTATGAGCCTAGTCTAGTAGACAACAACCCATCCAAGCTATTCCAAAGCGCAACTCCTCCATTCTCCCTCAACCTTGTCGTTGATTCCATCCGAGAGACTTTGTTTGTTTGCTTACAGAGGAGGCGCGTGAGCTCACGAGCAAACATTTGCAGCTGAGACACCATTATTGATAAAAGCTGAAGTCTCATCCTCACACTCGAAACCAAACCCTCATAAGGATAAATCCAAAACCGAAACTGAAAACCCATAAACTAAAATAAAAATTTAGGTGTTTTGGAAGTTTAAATCTTGATCTACAAAAATTTAATAGGAACTTGAAAATATGGTTTTTAAAAAGTTTTAAGAGGAGACAAAGAATAATTGAACAATGTAAAAACCTTCAATTAAAATTTGGAAAATTTTCATCATTAAAGGCAAAAAAATCTCCAAATGACGGGGTCAATAGTGGTAGTGGATGGCCGAGATCCTCAGGAAAGAGAGGGAATGTGACTTCTCATAACTAATTACCTAACATCTTTGTAATTCTGTTAAAAGTTGCATTATCACAAAAAAATTTCAAAACTTATTACTTTTAATGTTATCCTTTAGTTTTTTTTAATGAGAAGTGACATATCTATGTCAGTTTGAAACTTTAGTGACATATTTAAGCTCATTTTATAACATTATTGATAGATTTAGAAAAAAAGAAAAAAGCTTTTGTGACAAATTTAAACCAAACCCAAAATATTAGTGAAAAATTTAAAATTTCTATTTGCAAGAACCTATTTTTAAGAACTTTGCTAATTACATAATTTCTATCTATAAGAATATACTTTTTAAGAACTTTGCTAATGTACTAGAAATTTGTACCAAATTTAATGTGACAGGCTGCATTTTGGTTCATTCCAAAGGAGTCCAAAGAAGAATGCGGGAAAGCAATGGTGAAGAGCGTGTACCGTGGGGATAAGGTGCTTTTCCTCGAAGTGATCGAGTTCTGCAACTATTTGGCCTTCGTTAACAGTTATCGGCAACCCAACCAGTCTAGAAAAGTACTATCAACCACAAACTCAGCCTTTTCACCCCCATCCCAAGACTAATTAATGATCACAGTTACTTCCTTAATTAATATCCGCCTCGGGAAGCTTCGATACATTTTTCAATGTGTACTATATTGACTTTTTAATTAATAAAGAGAAACAATATTTTCATAATTGTAAAAAATAAGAATAAACTCTTTAAATTAAGTTAACTTAAGTTAAAATAAATTAACTATACATTTTTTCATATTCTTAAAATAAGTTATAAACTCAAACGTTTATTAAAGAAAATTTAAAAATGAAAAATAAATTTTTTTTTTTACGTTCAAACACCACCTTCTTAATATTTTCTACCATGTTTTTTGTTATAAAAAAGTACAAGCTAACCATCTATTTGAGTTTAATTAATAAAGGAGTTGGAGAGATGAGAATGAACGGAATGAATTATTTCCCTCAATTTAAAAGAATGCAAAGAAAACGTACAAATAAGGGCAACGGAGAAATTATGCCTCTTCCTCCCCTTTATTTCATCATATCCAAAGACAGTGTAAAGATTGGGCCACTACATTTCATATCAAAAGATTAAAATATCAGTTTAAAAGATTTTGTTACCACTAGGATCTTGCAACTGCTTTTTGGTGGAAGAGATCTTGCAATTTTAAAATTGTTTTGTTTTTTCGGAAAGTAACTAATTGAACTATTTATTTTTTTTTAATATTATCAAATTATTAATTAATTGCCAAACTATTTACTATTATTAACTTTCAAACCATTTTCATATAATGCTTGGCATTAGTTTTTTAAATTTTAATTTAAACGATATATTCATTTCTCAATAGATTTGAATTGTCTAATAATACTTTAACAAAGTTAAGAGTTTAAATTATCAATTCTTTTTTCTATGTAAATGTAAAATAATTTTTTCCTAGGGAGGATTCATCAATACTAAGTTTAGCAAATTCCTACAAAATTGAAGAACTGAAATGAAATAATTTATTAAGGTTAAAAAAATGAAATAGTTGTCTGTGTTCAAAAACTAAAACAGAGAGAATATTCCCTGTATTTGCATTGACGGACGTTCACTAGGCACAAAAAGTAATAACAGCTTGAGGGCATGAGGGTTGAGAAGATAAGACTTTATTTGTTCTTTTCAAATTTTACTTTTAGTGGGTAGATAATCATTGGATATTTTATAAATACAAATCTCTTTTAATTTGTTTTCCTACTTTCAAGGAATCCAAAACGATTGTCATTTCTTACTTTAACAACAGACATCTTTGAGTTAAAAAAATAATCAAAAATTCTAAGTTTAACTAACAACGAGAAAGACAAAGACAAAAAAGTGCAAAACTGGTTTAAATATATGCTATTTTGGGGTGTCTACTTCTGTCATTATGTTGTCAAGTTCTGCTATTTGGATGTCTGTTTATAGTCTTTAATATTGTTTGCCTACATTAACAAATGCCTATTATTTGGAAACAACACACATATTCCTAAATTAATAATCATAAGTAGTAAAGACAAAAAGTCCTACAAAAACAAGTTAACCTTACATTGGAATATATTGTAAGGAGCAGAAAAAAATACGTAGAAAAGAGCCACTTCAAGCACTTTGACGACCTGGAATGTATGCCATGGTAGCTTTTTCATGAGACTAGACTGAGAGAATAGAATTAATCCCATTAGTTCCTTAGTTCAAACATTTTTTTGTATATCTTTATCTTTAAGTGGAGAAGAATGTGGATTCATGTTATGTCAAGTCAATCGAACCTCTATTACCCTCATTTCAAAAAATCTAGACATTCAATCCATTGACGATATGAGACCTATCAGTTTATGCAACACCTTACACAAGATCATTTCCAAAGTAGTAGTTAATCGTCTGAAACCTATACTTGACTCCTTAATCTCATCATTTCAAAATGTTTTCATTCTAGGAAGAAGTATTTAAAACAACATCATCATTTCTCATGAGCTTCTCCATGCTATTTGGAAGAGAAATAACAACAGTGGACCAAGAGCACATAAAGCTGTGTTGAAGCTAGATATCTGTAAAGCTTACGATCGTATCCAATGGTCATTCATAGAAAAGGTCTTTAGATCAATAACTTTCATAGAACAATAGATGCATTTAATTATGCAATGCATCTCGACAGTATCATACTCTGTCTTATGGCTGGTTCGAGAAGCATTAACTCAAGAGAGTTAACGTATTTTTTAATTTGAGGTCAAATGAGCTATAGGGCGTAGTAATAATTGCCCCTAACTGTTCCAAGAAATTACTGCATTCTAATAAGTAATGATTATGAACCTGTGTTGAAAAAATTACAGGCAAATGGATAAGTAATTTCGGACAATTTGGGGGCAAATTTGTAAAGGCCATGATGGCCCCATTCTCGGTTAGCCTACCATCTACTCAAAATGTGCTAATGCTCATGCATTAACTATAGCCAAACTGGCTATTAGTAAATGGATGCATGACGAAATGGGTCAACCTTACAATTGGAATCCGGTAGGGAAATCCTGTCTCCCCATACTTATTTATCCTTTACGCTGAAGTACTATCCAGTTCTTTAACTCGGGCTCAAAAAGAGAGGTTTATTATTGGGCTCAAGGTAAATAGAAAAGGACCCACTATTAGCCATTTATTCTTTGAGGGTGACCGTTTACTATTCTTCAAACCCATTGAAACAACCCTTAGCAACATTAAAGACATCTTACACCTTTATTTAGCGGCAATTAGACAAGATATAATTCAGAAGTCCGAATGGATGTTTTGTGCATATGCCCCAAAAACTTCATAGAACAGAGCATGTTAGATACTTCCTTTTCAAATCAATCAAGACATCTTGAACCATTTTGGTTTGCCGTTCACCCAGGACCTTAGTAAGTAAACATAATTCCAATTTCTAGAAAATAAGGTTAAATAGTGCTTGGAAAGCTGGAATTGCAAATTGCTTATTATTGTCGGGCATCTAACCTTGACCTAATCCACTTTATCCTCAATCTCTATTTATCTTATGTCTCACTTCAAAGTCCCAGTAACCATGGTTAACTCTTTGTCTAAACAATTCATTAAGTTTTGGTGGTCAATATCAAGGGACAAGTAAGGGGTCCAAATGAAAGATCAAGGCCTTATTAAGTTGCCTAAAGGATTGGGTGGTCTAGGAATAAAAAATATGCAATTTTTAACCATACGCTCCTGGTAAAAACTTTATGGCGAATATTTTCAGGGAATTCGAATAACCTAGTATTTTGAGTTTTAGTAGCAAAATATGGTCATTCTTAGTCTATTTGGCAAACTATTAGTAACTATCAAACCATTTTTATATAATGTTTGGCATCATTTTTTCAAATTTTAATTTAAGCTATCTTTTCATTTCTCAACAGATTTGAATTGTCTAATAATAGTTTAACAAAGTTAAGAGTTTAAATTATCAATTCTTTTTTTTTATGTAAATGTAAAAAAAAAAATTGCTAGGGAGGTTCATCAATATTAAGTTTAGTAGATTCCCACAAAATTGAAGAACTGAAATAAAATAATTTATTGAGGTTGAAAAAATGAAATAATTGTTTGAGTTCAAAAACTAAAATGGAGAGAATATTCCTTGTGTTTGCAATGGCAGACGTTCACTGGGCATAAAAAGCAATAACAACATGAGGGCATGAGGGTTGAGAAGATAAGACTTTATTTATTCTTTTCCAATTTTACTTTTAGTAGGTAGATAATCATTAGATTTTTTCTAAACACAAATATTTTTCAATTTGTTTTCATATTTTGAAGGAGTCTAAAATGATTACCATTTCTTACTTTAACAACAGACAATTTTGAGTTTAAAAAAAAAATCAAAAAATTCTAAGTTTAACTAACAATGAGAAAGACAAAGACAAAAAAGTGCAAAACTGGTGTAAATATATGCTATTTTGGGGTGTCTACTTCTGTCATTATGTTGTCAAGTTCTGCTATTTGGATGTCTATTTATAGTCTTTAATATTATTTGCCTATATTAACAAATGTCTCTTATTTGGAAACAATTACAATTCAATTTTAGATGTTCCTTTAAGAAAACAAAACACATATTCATAAATTAATAATCATAAGTAGTAAAGGCAAAAGGTCATACAAAAACAAGTTAACCTTACACTGGAATATATTGTAAGGTACAGAAAAAAATATGTATAAAAGAGCCACTTCAAGCACTTTGACGACCTGGAATGTATGCCATGAGGGCTTTTTCATGAGACTAGGCTAAAAGAATAGAACTAAGCCCATTAGTTCCTTAGTTCAAACATTTTTTGTTTGTATTTATCTTTAAGTGGAGAAGAATGTGGATTCATATTATGTCAAGTCAACCGGACCTTTATTATCCTCTTTTCAAAAAAATCTGGACATTCAATCTATTGA
Organism: Aquilaria sinensis; assembly: GCA_005392925.1. Taxonomy (NCBI): domain Eukaryota; kingdom Viridiplantae; phylum Streptophyta; class Magnoliopsida; order Malvales; family Thymelaeaceae; genus Aquilaria; species Aquilaria sinensis. Next base: position 117,874 of record SMDT01003246.1, on the reverse strand, counting down.
CGATATGAGACCTATCAGTTTATGCAACACCTTACACAAGATCATTTCCAAAGTAGTAGTTAGTTGTCTGAAACTTATACTTGACTCCTTAATCTCGCCATTTCAAAATGTTTTCATTCTAGGAAGAAGTATTTAAGACAAAATCATCATTGCTCATGAACTTCTCCATGCTATTTGGAAGAGAAAAAACAACGGTGGACCAAGAGCATATAAAGTTGTGTTGAAGCTAGATATCTATAAAGCTTACGATCGTATCCAATGGTCATTCATAGAAAAGGTCCTTAGATCGATAACTTTCCTAGAACAATAGATCAATTTAATTATGCAATGCATCTCAACAGTATCATACTCTGTCTTATGGCCAATTCGAGAAGCATTAACTCAAGAGAGTTAACGTGTTTTTTAATTTGTGGTCAAATGAGCTATAGGGCCTAGTAATATTTCCCCCTAACTGTTCCAAGAAATTACTGCATTCAAATAAGTAATGATTAGGAACCTGTGATGAAAAAATTCCAGGCAAGTAGATGAGTAATTTCGGACAATTTGCAGGGCAATTTTGTAAAGGCTGTGATGGCCCCACTCTAAGTCAGCTCACCATTTACTCAAAATGTGCTAATGTTCACGCATTAACTACAACTAAACTGGTTATTAATAAATGAATGCATGATGAATTGAGTAAACCTTACAATTGGAATCCGGTACAGAAATCCCATTTCCCCGTACTTATCTATCTTTTACACTGAAATACTATCCAGTTCTTTAACTCGGGCTCAAGAAAAGGGGTTTATTATTGGGCTCAAGGTAACTAGAAAATGACCCACTATCAGCCATTTGTTCTTTAAGGGTGACTGTTTACTATTCTTCAAACCCATTGAAACAACCCTTAATAATGTTAAAGACATCTTACACCTTTATTCAGCGGCAGTTGGACAAGATATAATTCAAAAGTCCTAGTGGATGTTTTGTGCAAATACGCCAACAACTTTACAGAACAGAGCGTGTTAGATACTTCATTTTCAAATCAATCAAGACATCTTGAACCATCTAGGTTTGTTGTTCGCCTAGGACCTTAGTAAGTTAACATCATTCCAATTTCTAGAGAATAAGGTTAAACAATGCTTGGAAAGCTAGAAATGCAAATTGCTTAACAATGTCGGGTATCTAACCTTGACCTAATCCACTTTATCCTTAATCTTTATTTATCTAATGTCACTCTTCAAGGTCCCAGTAACCATGGTTAACTCTTTGTCCAAGCAATTCATTAAGTTTTGGTGGCCAATATCAAGGGAGAAGCAAAGGGTCCACATGAAACATCAAGGCATTATTAAGTTGCCTAAATGATTGAGTATTCTAGGAACAAAAAATATGCACTTTTTAACCATATGCTCCCAGTAAAAACCTTATGGTGAATATTTTTAGGTAATTCGAATAAGTCGGTATTTTGAGTTCTAGTAGCAAAATATGGTCATTCTCAATCTATTTGACAAACTATTATTAACTTTCAAACCATTTTTATATAACGTTTGGCATCAGTTTTTTAAATTTTAATTTAAGCTATGTATTCATTTCTCAACAGATTTGAATTGTCTAATAATACTTTAACAAAGTTAAGAGTTTAAATTATCAATTCTTTTTTCTATGTAAATGTAAAATAATTTTTTCCTAGGGAGGATTCATCAATATTAAGTTTAGCAAATTCCCACAAAATTGAAGAACTGAAATGAAATAATTTATTGAGGTTGGAAAAATGAAATAATTGTCTGAGGTCAAAAGCTAAAATGGAGAGAATATTCCTTGTGTTTGCATTGGTGGACATTCACTAGGCACAAAAAGCAATAACAACATGAGGGCATAAGGGTTGAGAAGATAAGACTTTATTTGTTCTTTTCAAAATTTACTTTTAGTGGGTAGATAATCATCGGATATTTTATAAATACAAATCTCTTTCAATTTGTTTTCCTATTTTCAAGGATTCCAAAACGATTGTGATTTCTTACTTTAACAACAGACAATTTTGAGTTAAAAAAAAACATCAAAAACTTCTAAGTTTAACTAACAACGAGAAAGACAAAGACAAAAAAGTGCAAAACTAGTTTAAATATATGCTATTTTTCGGTGTCTACTTATGCCATTATGTTGTCTAGTTCTGCTATTTGGATGTCTGTTTATAGTCTTTAATATTTTTTGCCTATATTAACAAATGTCTATTATTTGGAAACAATTATAATTCAATTTTAGATGTTCCTTTAAGAAAACAACACACATATTCCTAAATTAATAATCATAAGTAGTAAAGACAAAAAGTCCAACAAAAACAAGTTAACCTTATACTGGAATATATTGTAAAGTGCAGAAAAAAAATACGTAGAAAAGAGCCACTTCAAGCACTTTGACAACCTGGAATGTATGCTATGGTAGTTTTTTCATGAGACTAGACTGAAAGAATAGAACTAAGCCCATTAGTTCCTTAGTTCAAACATTTTTTGTCTGTCTTTATCTTTAAGTGGAGAAGAATGTGGATTCATGTTACGTCAAGTCAACCGGACCTTTATTACCCTCATTCCAAAAAATCTAGACATTCAATCCATTGATGATATGAGACCTATCAGTTTATGCAACACCTTACACAAGATCATTCCCAAAGTAGTAGTTAATCATCTGAAACCTATACTTGACTCCTTAATCTTGCCATTTCAAAATGTTTTCATTCTAGGAAGAAGTATTTAAGACAACATCATCATTGCTCATGAGCTTTTCCATGCTATTTGGAAGAGAAATAACAACAGTGGACCAAGAGCAGATAAAGCTGTGTTGAAGCTAGATATCTATAAACCTTACAATCGTATCCAATGGTCATTCATAGAAAAGGTCCTTAGATCGATAACTTTCCTAGAACAATAAATCCATTTAATTATGTAATGCATTTTGACAATATCATACTCTGTCTTATGGCCGATTCAAGAAGCATTAACTCAAGAGAGTTAACGTGTTTTCTAATTTGTGGTCAAATAAGCTATGGGGCCAGTAATATTTGCCCCTAACTGTTCCAAGAAATTACTGCATTCCAATAAGCAATGATTAGGAACCTATGTTGAAAAAATCACAGGGAAGTAGATGAGTAATTTCGGACAATTTGGGGGGTAAATTTGTAAAGGCTGTGATGGCTTCACTCTCAGTCAGCCTACCATTTACTCAAAATGCGTTAATGCTCATGTATTAACTACAGCCGAATTGGCTGTTAGTAAACGGATGCATGACGAAATGGGTTAACCTAAAAATTGGAATCCGATAAAGAAATCCTGTTTCCCCTTACTTATTTATCCTTTACGTTGAAGTATTATCTAGTTCTTTAACTCGGTCTCAAGAGGAGGGGTCTATTATTGGGCTCAAGGTAAGTAGAAAAAGACCCACTATTAGCCATTTGTTCTTTGAGGGTGACTAGTTATTATTCTTCAAACCCATTGAGACAACCCTTAACAGCATTAAAGACATCTTACACCTTTATTCAGCGGCAGTTGGATAAGATATAATTCAAAAGTCTGAGTGGATGTTTTGTGAAAATGCCCAACAACTTTACAGAACAGAGCATGTTAGATACTTCTTTTTCAAATCAATCAAGACATCTTGAACCATATAGGTTTGTCATTCGCCCAGTACCTTAGTAAGTCAACATCATTCTAATTTTTAGCAAATAAGGTTAAACAATGCTTGGAAAGATGGAAGTGCAAATTGCTTAGTAATGTGGCATCCAACCTTGACCTAATCCCTTTATCCTCAATCTTTATTTATTAAGTTGGCTAACGGATTGAGTGGTCTAGGAATAAAAAATATGCACTTTTTAAGCATATGCTCTTAGTAAAAACCTTATGGCGAATATTTTCAAGTAATTTGAATAAGCTGGCATTTTGAGTTCTAGTAGCAAAATATGGTCATTCTCAGTCTATTTGGCAAGTGAAGACTAGCCCAAATGCAACTACCATATTGTGTAGCCTAGTATATGGACAGGAGTTGCTAAAGGATCACCATCAATGGGTTATTTGTAATAGTGCTTTAATAAAAATGTGGGAAGACATTTGGATATCGAGTCTTCAACCCCTTCAGCTTTAACTACTCCCAAGTATCAACGTTTTTAACCCTAATCTTAGAGTAGCAGACCTATTGGATAGCTTAGGCCAAAATTGGTCCTCGACAGTATTAATACACAATTTCCTAAACCAGGTTATTGACTTAATTCACCAAATATTTTGCTTATTTGATTGTACAAAAAAAGATTCAATAATTTGGTTGGGAACTAGTTCACGCACCTTCGTTGCCAAACAAGGCTATAACCTAAAGCTTAGGAAACAATTAGCTCATTTTCTCAATGCATGGTCAAACTTCTTGAATTAGATGCCACACCCATGTTTTCTCTCATTATCAAAAGGGTGTAGGCCTCACAACTTTCACATAAATTTAGAGTTTTTCTCTAAAAATGTCTTATAAATGCATTACCAACAGCCAACAATCTAGTCACTCATAGAGGTTTGACATATCCTTAGTGCTCGTGCTGCAGGAACCATAATGAAACTACACTCCATTTATTTTAGGAATGTTAGGGTTCACAAAAAATTTGGGGAGACTTTTGCCCTCACTTATCCATAATGAATCTCCAATCCTTTGAGGCATGGTTGGTGACTGTTCTTACAGAAAAAAGGCAAATGGAATTTTAAGTGGCTAACCCATCTAGTATATACACTCTAGTTTATTTGGTTCGCAGAAATAAATGTGTATTTCACAATGCAACTTCCCATGTCTAGTTAATTATAGTAAGACGAGATGCCCTTATCCAGCAAATCCTCGCCTCGCATGAACATAAAAAACAATATTTGTAATCATTTTTTAATACGCATCATCCACTTTGTCAAACATGGGAACAGAAATATCAACAATCTATGCCTAGATTTTTGGAAATCTTCATCATTGATGGGGCTTGGCGGTAATCCTTAGGACTTAGTGCAACGGCTTGGGTTTGGCAAAGAGTTAATGGATACCTTAGGTTACATTATGGACTCTGGCTACCATTCTATTTTTTAGTAGTAGAAGCTGAGCTTTAAGCTCTTTTGGAAGCAACGAAGGCGATAACCATCTTAGGCATCATTGATGCTACCATTCTGTTTGATTGTGCCCAGGTTCTTTATGCTTTGTGTGAAAGTATCCCCTTTGACCCATGCATGACACACTTGGTCTAGCAGACCACATCACAGTTTGAAGTGACAACAAGGTGTTGTGTAGTGATCGTTCCCAAAATAAAAGTAGCTCCAACTCATCGTGTTATGGTCTTATTCCTCCTTTAGTCTTCACATCTTTTCTATTTCTGTGTAAAAAAAATGGAGAAGAATGAATATATTGTGTCAATGCTAGCTCTGTTTTAAATAGAACTTCAGGAACTTATAAAAAAGCTGAAGCAATCAACAATGATTAGTAATGCAATCTCTTTTTGGTGTTGTTAGTTATAGGAGAAAACTTTCTTGTAGGTCAGTACTCTTGCAAAAGTTATTTATGTATTCTAATTTTTAACTTAATTTTTAGTTTTATATCATTTTTAAGTCCATTTTAGCTGAGGAGAACACAACTCTTTTAGAATGAAAAACAACAAAATCTAAGGTGTATTTGCTCCTTTTTTTAGGGGATGGGGGAGATAGGCCTTGAATCTTTTGTCTTAATAATATAAAATTAAATAACGTGGTATACCATGCAGTATACCACTTACAGTGGGTAAGTGGTACACGGTACAAATTTTTTTACATTTTTTTCATTTTTTTGCATGAAATACTGCAGTATACCACAATATTTCATGGTATTTTGCATACTAGTAACCTTTTATATACATTTTATCAAAAAATTGTTGTATATTATAAATACTGCGAGATACATAGTACAATATTCTATTTTTCGCGGACATGTGTGAGATATTTTTTTTTTCTTTTTACATAAAAATATCATACATAAATATATAAAATCGTAAAATATAATTAATACACACATTTTAACGTAAATATTTACTTTTATTTTTTGGTTACTTTTTCTTTTTTTTTTGGGTATTAGAAAATGTATTGTTAATGTTAAAGTATTATTTTTTTCCTCTTGTATCAATAAATTAGTTTGTTTTTTGTTGAGTAATTTTTATTTTGTTCTATATATAAAATATTTTTATGTTTTTATATAAAATATATCTTCATTCTGTTGACACCCAATTTTGTCCGGGCACTGACTTTTGTTTAAGTTTTAGGCTGGGAAAATTAGTTTAGGAGTATTTTGATTTTTATAGGGGCATTTTAGTCTTTTTAGGTAATTGTCAATTTTTGGGAGTTTAAAGTGGTCATCTAGGGTAGAAATAGGAGTTAATTTAGTTTAGGGACTAATTTGGAGTCTTAAAAGTGTTGTTGGGTCAATTTGGGAAAAGAGAAAGTTTGGGAGAAAATGGGAGATTTTTAGAAAGTTTTGAGCAAAATTCAAAGGTTTGGGGCAAATCTGTCAAGTTTGAAGAGTTTTAGTCAAATCTGGCGATTTTGCGGGATTTCAGGAAAATCTGGGACTTTTGCAAAGTTTTGGGCTAATCTGACGATTTCTGAAAGTTTTGGGGTCAGAGTGAAATTATCACAGAATTTAGGACTTGAATCAGCATTTTTTCCAAAAATCTTAAAAATTGAATTTGGGCCAGTTTTAAACAAGGAAAACCTAGTTAATCTCGACTAGGACTCTCTAGTATAAATATGTGACACTAGTGGCTCGGAAAAGGGAGAGAGACGAAAGCCCTAAGCTCCCAATCCCGAAAAAGGGAAAACTGCAACTCTAAACCCTGCCTCTCCTCCCTTCTTCCCAGAAACCCTAAGCTTCTCCCCCATTGCGCCGCCACCCTTGGTACTTCCCCTCCGTCACTTGTCGTCTTCCAGCCTCAAGCCTTCGTTTTCCTCTCCCGTTCGTTGACCACCCTTCTCCGTCGTCTCTCCGTCAACCCCTCCTTGCCCGACGCCGCCGTCCCTTGCACTGGGCTCCCCGGCCACCCGTCGAGTCACCATCCATCGTCGGCCAGCCGTTCGCGTCGTCGCCGCCATCGCCGCCTCGTCTCGTCGTCGCCGTCGTCCTCCCCAACCGCCTGAGCGCCGGTGCTCCCTCCGCCGCCAGCTGCTCATCGTCTGACCGCCGAATCGAAGAGGATCCGAAATCAGACCCGTTTCAGAACCCAGATTCGACGCGCCCCAGTCAACTTTTTGGTATAACCCTCGTTTAGCCCCTGGATTTATTTGTTTTATTCATCTGAGTCACTAACGTTCTTCTATTTGCAGATCAATCACTGACAGTAAGTTTCTTATTGTTTACTTTTCTTTGTTTCTTTTTTTTGTTTTTGGGCACCCATTAAATTTAGTCGTTAATTTCACCTAGCATGTTTTTTGTGTATTCTATTTTATTCTCTTAAATTACCTTAGTTATCTTTTATTTTTATTAACTAACTTTGGGATTATGCAATTTGGTTTTAGGATCTCATAATGTGTCTTAGAATAAATAATAATTAGTTTTTTTTAATTGCTTAGATTTTATTTATTATCCAGGCATTAGCAAGAAATCAAATGAAGATAACTCTTTTTATATTTTTAGTACTTGACATTTATTTTTCAGGATGTTCGTTCTCGTTGGTTTGCTAAAATCCCGAGACGGATTATTTGTTCCATATTCGGTTGGTCTGATAAGATACCCGGTTTGGAATTAAAAATTAGATAAAAATTCATGAAAATCACTTTAAATCAAAGATTAGATCAAGAAATAAATGGTTAGGAAAAGATAAAACTAACCCCATGGTACCAATTCCCGGGCGCTTTAATAGGGTTATTTTAGCGTAACCGACTCACGATCTTAGAATCTCTCGCAGACCATTTTTCAGGTATTCAATCCACCTAGGAAAACTGATTGGTGGCGACTCCTAAAAATCACGTTGCTACAGCTTGGCGACTCCGCTGGGGATGAGTCTAGCCATAAAAAGGGGGGTTTAGTTTTGCTTTTTTTCTTTCTTGTTTGTTTCTCGATATATTGATTTGACGTGCTGTGTTTTTTTAGGTTGGTGCACGCACACACGTCGGCATGCATAATGAGCTCAATACCCAAGCTCACTCCAACCAAGTTTTACAAAAATACCCGAGTTAGGCTAGTCGTGTGAGACGATAGTTTCCACGCTTTCTCTAATCCATAGTAGTCAGTAGTATTGCTTGAGTGTGACAGTAGTCACCCCATAGAACCATGAAAACTACGACTCGAATTAATCCTTCATCACATAACCCTTGTGGGTGAGGAATTGGGCCTTTTCTAGTCCGATAGGACTTAGTAAGAAGGATTCGAGAACCAACCCATAACCATTCATTTCAAAAACTACCCACATATATAGCGGCCATAGATCTATCCACTAGGACTACCGTAATAAGACACAGCCTGTTTATTGCTAACTCTCTTGTCAAACTAACCACTTCGTGCCTTGTTAGTATGCTTGCTTTCTTTATAACGTTGATTTATCTTTCCATAGTAGCTCATATCTTATTCTGCTATGTCACTAACTCTCTTCAAGTTATTGTTATCTTTGCATGCATTGCACTATAGGAAAGCATTTAGTGCAACCTCCATCACCATGGACATTCTTGACCTACTTCCGACAGATTACAACGAGGCTTGGGCATCCACTATAGAAGAAGGTCAGCCAGAAACCATGGACCTCTCTGAAGAGTCGCAGTTAGTACATGGAGATTGCCTGTCACCTGGAAGCGAGATTGATTTGAAAAGTCAGGTTCATTTTCGACTGGAACAAAACTCTGTGAAAGAGTTATCATAGATATGGAAGGCTTGGTCCTCTGCTGAAAGAGAGATCTTCGATAGCGAGTTCGGGCACATTGCCTATCTTCTGGACGTTAAGATCGACGAGGCTTTGTTTCGAACATTGATATCATTCTGGGATCCATATTATCGTTGCTTTTCGATCAACAAGATGGACTTGACTCCGACCATCGAAGAGTACTGTGTTCTGTTGAACATTCCTCTTGACTTCCCAACTGAGACATATTCTCCTGATCCAAAGAGTGATGTGTCACGATGCCTATCTCGCTTCCTAAACATGCAAGTTATGAATCTCAAGCAGCAAGCTACTAAGAAGGGTGGAAAGAGCATGGCATGGAGCACTCTCAAACATCTTATGAAGACAATGACATCAAAAGCACAAAAGAGGAAGATGTTTGCACTAGCAATTTATGGGCTCGTCATATTTCCAAGGGTGTTATCACACATTGATGAAGGGGTAGTCAAGCTGTTGGATCAGATGCAAAGGAAGCACATGAGCCCTCTTCCTGCTATTTTGGCTGAAACCATTCGCTCCCTCAACTTTTGTAGACGCAATGGAGGACGGTTCATCGGTTGTGCGCCGTTACTACACATCTGGATTAAGAGTCACCTGCCATGCCTAAAGAGGGAATTTGGCCGTCGCTTCTTCCAGGATTTTATTCCGATCAAAGCTTTCATAGACAGCATCTGGATAGAAAAAGGGAGTAAAGAGGAGTGGAGAGATTTCCTTAAAAGCCTGCCAGACTCTCAGATTACATGGAGGGCGCCTTTCATCTCGGCAAGACCAGTACTTTATCGATGTGGGAAGCTTCCATGGGTTCCTCTCCTCGGAATATGGGGTGGAACAAGCTACGCCCCGGCTTTGGCTCGCCGGCAGTTTGGGTCCCAGCAGTTTGTGCCAATGACACATCGATTGTGTGAGCTCGAGTTCTCTTATGATGATCCGCAATGCCACCGTCTCATTTCTGGAATGGCAATAGCATGGAAGAAGGTTTACCTAGTAAAGCCTGGAACCTTAGTGTCTTCAAAAAGGTATCCAGAGTGGAGGCAAAATCGAAGGGAAGGTATTCTCCCACTGGATGGGCCTAGCTGCACTACTAAAAGGGATCTCGAGGAAGAGCTTAGGGAAGAAAGAGGCAAGATGAAGAAGATCCGAGCCGAGATAGATGAGAAAAACTCTGAACTAGAGGCACTGAGGAACGAAAACCTACTCTTATGAGGAAAGCTTGAAGACAAACAAGCCATCATTAAGCAATTGGTTAAGGATTGCGATAAGAATGAATGGGAGAAAGAGAACTGGAAACGAGAGTATATCCGTCTACATGTCAAGTGGAAGACTTCGTAGAAGAAGTACGGAAGGTCACCTGGGTTGCAAGAGAGATGAGTGAAGAAGCTGATGACATAATTGCTGGTACTTGGCCTAATTCATTCCCAGGACAGCAGGAGATGATCAGCTACATCAAGAAGGCCCGCAAGCAATACAACCATCTTGGAAAATTCTTTTAGTCCTTAATGTAATAAAGTGGGCTGACCCACTATGGCTTCCTTTATTTGGTTTTAGGATTCCTTTGGTGATTTAGTGTTGCGCTAAATGTTTAGTCATAAACAGTCATTGGAGTTTGAAAGTGCTACGATAGTGGCCGTTCAACTCAACTTCTTTAATCACATTAATAAAAATGGCATATGCATCATACATCATTTACCAATTCATACATAAAGTCTAATAAAAGAATTCCCACTTTTAAAAAGTGAGTGAAAGATTGGTACTCGACATCCATATCCAACTCAGCTGCAAGTAAGACGCATGGCGGAACAAATGGAAGGACGCCTTGCCGACATGGAGTCAAAGATCGAAACTATGGCTGAACAGATGAAGCTGTTGATGGACCTAATCAAGGGGAAAGCGGTCCAAATCCCTGCCAAAGACCCACAGGATTCCATGTACCCTCCAGGATTCACCCCGCAACGGGCCCCAGTTCAAGAAATGCCTTTCCAAGACTCAGTCCCATCCGACGGTATTCACTTTAGGCACAATCCCATTTATGAAGGAAAGGGGACAATAACAAAGGAGATAGATGATGCACAAAAGCTTGAAACTATAGAGAAGAGGCTCCGGGCTATCGAAGGGGGCACCATATTTGGATCTCTTTCTGTGGATGACCTTTGCTTGGTGCCGGATGTGGTAATCCCTTCAGATTTCAAAGTGCCGGATTTCGTGAAATACGATGGAACAAGTTGCCCCATCACTCACATCACCCTGTTCTTGAGAAAGATACAACCACTTACAAAGGATGAAAAGGTGTGGATGGCTCTTTTTCAAGAAAGCCTTACAAAATCGGCGCTGCAGTAGTATCTAAGCCAGGGCCCGAGAAACATCAAAACTTGGAGTGACCTCGCTCAAGCTTTTATCAACAACTATAAGCATGTCATGGACCTGGCTCCTGATCGACAAACCCTGCAAAACATGGAGAAGAGAAAACAAGAGACATTCAAAGAATATGCTCAGAGATGGAGAGACTCGGCAGCACAAGTTCAACCCCCCATGACCGAAAAAGAAATGGTAACCTTGTTCATCCAAACATTGAAATACCCATATTATGACAAGCTCATTGGCAACTCAGCAAGTAATTTCTCCGATATTGTCTTATCCGGGGAAAGAATTGAGCATGGGATCAAAACTGGAAAAATCATCGAGTCTTACAGTGAAGGAACAAAAAGAGGGGGACCGCCTAGAAGGAAAGATGAGGAAATACAACAAGTAAGTCGGGGAAGGGGAGTCCCCCTAGTAGGTGCTTTAGCAACTGGGCCTCGCCCGTGTTATCCCGCTGCTAAGCCCACTGAATCACAACCATCTGCTCTAGCTCCGCCGATGGCTATGCAAAGACGAAGGGAAACATTCGCACCAATCCCTATGACCTACGCGGAGTTATATCCCAAACTCATTGAGAGCCAGCTTATTCGCCCAATTCCCACAAGGCCAATGGAACCACCATATCCGAAGTGGTATGATCCCAATGTAACTTGCCCATATCATGATGGTGCTGCGGGTCATGGTATCGAAAACTGCCTGGCATTAAAACGGGTGGTCTAACAGCTAATTGAATCAAAGTGGCTAGACTTTTCTGAAGAGCCAAGTGTCACACACAACCCATTACCATCCCATCAAGCTGGGCCTGTGAACATGATAGAAGAAGAAGATCGCCTCATAAAGACATCAGTTGATGATATTACAACTCCTCTCGAGTTCATATATTCATGGCTTGTAAAAGAAAGAGTCATCATTGAAAAACATTCACGTGAGCATATAGAGAACAAGGATGGAAAGTGGTGTACTTTTCACGATAGTGAAAGTCACTCTATCCAAACTTGTCCACAATTTTATGAACTTTTGCAAGGACTCATGGACTCATCCCAACTTATCATCTCTACGCAAGGAGGAGAAGCCAGTGCGAATGTAATCACCAAAGAAGGGGAATTGGGCGCCGGCCCAAAGCCACTAGTCATACGAATTCGGAGGCCCACCGTCAGGCCCTTAAGAATCCAAGTTCCAACTCCATTCCCCTACAAATCGGACAAGGCAGTGCCATGGAAATATGATTATACTTCCAACATCACATCAACCCTGCCAGAGGTTGGGGGCATGACTCGCAGCGGTCGTTTGTATTCATCAGAGCCAATGGGCAAGCCTCAATGTGATAAGGATGGCATTGACCCGAAGTCTGCACTCCCCACTACAAATGCAACGCAGGAGCAAGGAACCCCTCAAGTGGTGACGGAGGAACAGACATGCGAGTTCCTCAAGCTTATAAAGCAAAGTGAGTACAGCGTTGTACAGCAGTTGAGCCGTCTGCTAGCAAAGATTTCCATACTCTCGTTGCTTCTGAATTCTGATGCTCATCGAGAAGCTCTCCTCAAGATTTTGAACAAGGCTTATGTTGCACATGACATCTCCGTGAATAGCTTTGATCACCTCGTCAACAATATCACAGCTCATATTCTTATTTCATTTACCGATGACGAGATACCAATGGAAGGGAGAGGACATTCGAAGGCTCTACATATCTCTACTAAGTACCAGGATCAGATCATGGCTAGGGTCCTTATTGACAATGGGTCAGCTTTGAATGTAATGCCTTTGGAAACCTTGCACAAATTAGGCATGGACCCATCATACATCACCACCAGCCATGTAGTCATCCGAGCATTCGATGGGACGAGGAGAGATGTTATAGGGGACATAGAATTGCCGATAGCAATTGGCCCATGTATCTTCCATATTGCATTTCAAGTGATGGACATCAAGCCTTCTTATAGTTGTCTACTGGGAAGACCATGGATCCACATGGCTGGAGCGGTTCCATCTTCACTGCATTAAAGGTTGAAGTTCATTATCGAAGGAAGGCTGATAACTGTGTTTGCTGAAGAAGATATTCTACGGTCTAGGCCAGCCGATGCTCAACATGTAGAGATCAACGAAGATACGCCGGATTGCTCATTCATATGTTGGGGAATATGGAGATGAGCCCATCCCTGGCATTTCTAAAACAAGTCGAATGGTGACAAAGCTCATGATGAAAGGAGGATATTCGCCAGGACTAGGCTTGGGACAAGCCTTACAAGGGATTTCAAAACCCCTGGAGATCCCTTCAAATGAAGGAAGGTATGGCCTGGGCTTCACACCAACAAGACAAGACAAGATGAAGATGATAGCCGAAAAGAGGGAAATGAGGATTGCGCGACTGAAGGGGTACACTCTAGATGGAGGAAATCTGAGCATCCCCTACATAACTGAAACGTTCGTGAGTGGTGGCTTGATCCCGAGATGTGACGACAATGGCACACTAATCATAGACGTCCACAAATCTCTTGAAGATCTTTCAATTCAGGTGATAACCAACGATTCACCCGACGATGAGAAGCTCGTGCAACCCTGTAGCTCGTGGGATGTGCTGGACAATTGGGAGGCGATAGATCTACCTATTGTAATCGAGAGCTTTCCAAAGTAATTTAACAGTAAAAACCTCCTAGAGATAGGTCCAATCAATAGGGTGTAGTCTTTGCTTAGGTGGACTTTTTAGTTATTGCTATTCATTTCAATAAAGTTGTGATTTATGCACACTATCAATAAAACGTCAGTTTCGCATTCATCTCATTCTCGCCATTTCCTTCTTCTTTCTTTCCTTCTTTCTTATCACTGCAGACCTGAAATTCTCTTTGATGACAATGAAAGAATGAATTTCGATAATCCTATAAACACTGCTGACTCGGACGACGAAGATCTCCAAACATCTTCAGAGTTACTGAAATTGATTGAGCAAGATGAAAAGGAAAGAGCCACAAGCCAGGAACCGACTGAAATAGTCAACCTCGGAGATGATCAGAATGTGAGAGAAGTTAAAATCGGCACTCTCTTTCCTTCTGAGGAGAAGGAAGAGTTGATACTTTTATTAAAAGAACATGTGGATGTATTCGCTTGGTCATATCAAGATATGCCAGGCCTAAGCTCGGATATAGTAGTGCACAAGATACCATTGAAGCCCGGGGCAAAGCCTGTCCGACAGAAGCTATGAAGACTGAAGCCGGAGCTAATCTTAAGAGTCAAAGATGAAATTCAAAAGCTATGGGATGCAGGATTTCTGGGAGTCGCTAAGTACACAGAGTGGGTTGTCAACATAGTCCCTGTGGAAAAGAAGGAAAGTGGGAAACTAAGAGTCTGTCAAGATTATCGACCCCTAAATGAGGCCAGCCTTAAGGACAATTTTCCACTTCCTCACATCGATACGCTGGTGGATAATACTGCTAGGAATTCCTACTTTTCTTTCATGGATGGTTTTTTCGGGTACAATCAGATTAAACTTGATCTAGATGATATGATAAAAACTGCTTTCATTACCCTTTGGGGGACGTTCTACTATAAAGTAATGCCCTTCAGGCTGAAGAATGCTGGTGGTACCTATCAAAGAGCGATGGTTTCTTTGTTCCATGACATGATGCATTGGGAGATTGAGGTCTATGTGGACAATATGATTGTCAAATCCTGCACCGCTAGGGGGCATCTAGACGTACTCAAAAAGTTGTTTGATAGACTTCACAAATACCAACTAAAATTGAATCCCGCTAAATGTACTTTTGGGGCTTCTTCAGGTAAATTACTAGGCTTTTTGGTGAACAAAGATGGAATTCGAATTGACCTAAGTAAAACCAAGGCGATTCAAGATATGCCTCCTCCAAAGACCCAAAAGAAGTAAGAAATTTCTTGGGCAAAATCAACTTCATAGCGAGATTCATATCGCAGTTAACATCCAAGTGCGAACCTCTGTTCAAATCACTAAAGAAGAACAATCCAATCAAGTGGAATGATGAATGCCAAAAGGCATTTGAAAGAATCAAGCAATACCTGTCTAATCCACCGGTTTTGGTACCACCCCGACCTGGAGAACCATTGATCCTATACTTGTCAGTGTAGGATTCTTCATTAGGATCTGTATTGGGTCAACGCGATGAGACTGGCAAGAAAGAGCATGCAGTTTACTATTTAAGCAAGAAGCTTACCACGTATGAAGAGAAATACTCAGTAGTAGAGAAGACCTGTTGTGCCCTTGCATGGGTAGCAAGCCGGTTGTGGCATTATATGCTCAACAACACCACATTGCTAATCTCTAAGACGGATCCTATTAAGTATATCTTCGAGAAGCCCGCTTTATTAGGAAGGATCGTGAAGTGGCAAATGCTTTTGTCTGAGTACGACATACAGTATGTCACTCAAAAGGCCATAAAACGGAGTGCAATTGCTGAATATTTGGCCGATAGAGCATTGGAGGACTATGAGCCGATGAAGATGGATTTTCCCGATGGAGACATAATGATAGTAGAACATGAAGCGCGAGATGAAGACAAGACATGGAAGATGGCATTCGATGGAGCATCTAATGCATTAGGACATGGGATTGGAGCTATACTCATCTCTCCAAGTGGAGAACAGTACCCTCTCACAGCAAAAATCACATTTCCTTGTACCAACAACGTAGCAGAATACGAAGCATGCGCTATGGGACTCCAAATGGCATTGAGATTGAAGGTACGAGATCTCCGAGTTTGTGGAGATTCAGCGTTGGTCATATATTAAACTAGAGGTGACTGGGAGACTAGGGATTCAAAATTGATTCCTTACCAAAAACTCATACTCGACTTGGCAGGACAGTTTCAAAGGATAAGCTTTCATCATCTTCCAAGGGAAGATAATCAAATCCCGGATGCCTTAGCTACTTTAGCTGCTATGTACAAGATAAGTAGCCATGAACACACTCCTGTCTTTGAGATGAAAGTACTGGATTCCCCGGCCTATTGCATGAACGTAGAAGAAGAACTGGACGGGAAACCATGGTATCATGATATCAAGAGATACCTCCAAGAACGAGTATACCCACCCGAAGCATCAGAAAATGACAAGAGGTTCTTACGAAGACTGTCAATAGGTTTCCTCTTAGATGCGAACATACTTTATAAGAAGAGCCCAGATTTGGTGTTGCTCCGTTGTGTAGATTCACCTGAAGCAAGAAGAATCATAGAAGAAGTTCATACTGGAGTATGTGGGGCGCATACTAGCGGCCATACCATGGCGAGACAGATAATGAGGGCTGGTTATTACTGGCTCACATTGGAGACTGATTGTATCAATTTTGTGAGGAAGTGTCACAAGTGTCAGATATATGCCAACAAGATCCAGGTTCCTCCTGCTCCCCTCAATGTAACTGCAATACCCTGGCCTTTTGCTATGTGGGGAATAGATGTTATTGGAGCAATCACTCCTAAAGCTTCCAATGGTCACAAATTCATTCTTGTGGCGATCGATTATTTCACTAAATGGGTAGAAGCAGCATCTTATGCGAGCGTGACTCGAAAGGTGGTATGCCGGTTTATCAAGAGAGAGATTATTTGTCGATATGGGTTGCCAGAACGTATCATCTCTGACAATGCCACAAATTTGAACAAAAAAATGATGCAGAATCTATGCCAACAGTTCAAGATCAAACATCACAATTCAACACCTTATCGGCCGATGATGAATGGTGCAGTCGAGGCAGCCAATAAGAATATCAAGAGAATCATAGAAAAGATGACTGTCAGTTATAAGGATTGGTATGAGATCTTACCCTTCGCGTTACATGCATACAGGACTTCTGTTCGCACTTCTACTGGGGCTACACCTTTTTCTTTAGTATATGGTATGAAGGCCGTATTGCCCATTGAAGTCGAGATTCCTTCACTGAGGGTATTGCTGGATACTCAATTGGAAGAAGCAGAATAGGTCAAAGCTAGATACGAGCAATTGAATCTGATCGATGAGAAGAGAATGACTGCCCTCTGCCATGAGTAACTTTATCAAAGGAGAATGGCCCGAGCTTACAATAAGAAGGTTCGCCCAAGACAATTTCAGGAAGGTGACATCGTCCTCAAGAAGATTTTACCTATCCAACACGATTCTAGAGGAAAATGGACACCGAACTATGATGGACCATACGTAGTGAAGAAAGCCTTTTCAGGAGGAGCTTTGATTCTAACAGAGATGGACGGACGAGAGTTGCCGAAGCCGGTGAACTCAGATTCAGTAAAGAAGTACTACGCATGATGGTGGAGTTCTTCGGATGAAGAGAAAGGAGTGGATGTAGGGTTATGAGGGTTTGTTCAATCAAAGTAGTCAAAGAGAACGTTCTTCTTTCACACCTTCGTTGTTCTTTGTTCATACCCAAGACTTTTTGTATCCCACTATTCATAAATAAAAAGTCATTTCTCTCTAGTTCTTTTCTTCAAATACCATGTTACTGCCATTTTCTAAGTGTGCTACAAATTATGACTTTGTAGAAAGGGTAGTAATAATTAAAACTTGGAAAAAGCAAAGACCGTAAATTATTCTGGTAAGCTCTACGGGTTAACACGGGTAAGATCGAGGTCCTGCCTTGCGAAAGGTGCAAAACATTGGCTAACAGGGAAGAATGAGTAATAAGTCTTCGGGTGATACCTTGGTAGTCATCTGGATGGTTGCTTCAAAAGTATTATAGTCGAAAAATCGGGACATGGCCAATATCAACAAAAAGAAAGCGTACTCACGAAAGTTTCATAAGCACAACAACAAGGATAAGTATCCAACGGGACGAAGGCATGAGGCAAGCATATGATAAGGAAGTTGAGATAAAGATCCGAGACCAGGCTAAGGAAGTTCCTTTGAAGAGAGTTTCAAAAAGTGAGTTTCTGAGACAAGAGAAAAAGAACTGGGAAGCATAAAAGAAGTTCAACGATAATCCAAGGGGGCAGTCAGCAAGAAAGAAGCCAGTAAAACAGAGACAAGAAGAACCAGATCCATCCGACCAAGTAGGCGAGGACAGCAAAACACAAACAGAAGGAAGTCAAGATAATAAAGAGAGTCATCAGTCGTGCATGTTTTGCATTCATTACATCTCACATTATGCATGCATAGCATTTACATAACAGGAATCAAAAGGGAAAGCACATCCAGGAGGTAACTATGGCACTACTAAACACAAACAAGGGCTTCGGGTGAGTAATGAGGTACGTCTTACACAAGCCCACTCAAATTCTCATTGATAGCAATCAAAGCAATAAGAGAAGAAGATAGGCAAGTTACAGAGGTGGTAAAGAGTCAGGATGCTCTACCTTAAATATTTAGAGGTTGTAAAGAGACAGGGTTCTCTACGTCAAAAGTCATCAGAGGTGGTAAAGAGTCAGGGTGCTCTACCTTAAAGGAATTTGGAGGTGGTAAAGAGTCAGGGTGCTCTACCTCAAAGAAATTTGGAGGTCGTAAAGAGACAGTGTTCTTTGCCTCTAAGGCGAAAAGAGGTGGTAAAGAGAGGGTTCTCTACCTCTTAGACCATGGTGTGAGAGAGTTCTCTACCAAAGTTAAGATTGAGAGAAAAGTTTCTCTCTTCTATAGAAAGGTTTCTATAGAGAAAAGGGTGAGGAAGGTTCCTTAACCCATCAAGGAAAGAGGAAAGAGTTATCCTCTTAGGTTTGGAAGCGATAAGAAGGTTCTTATTGCGAAATGACTAGGAAGGTTCCTAGACTTGGTAAACGGGGAGGAAAAAGTTTTTCTCCTTAAATTCTTAGACGATAGAAAGGTTCTTATCGTAGAGGTACTAAGAAAGGTTCCTTAACCTCACAAAGAAGAAAAATGTTTTTCTTCTTAGGTTTGGAAGCAATAGGAAGGTTCTTATTGCAAAAGGCTAGGAAAGTTCCTGGGCCTGGAAATCAAGGAGGAAAAAGTTTTGCTCCTTAGATTCCTAAATGATAGGAAAGTTTCTATCATAGAGCTAATGGGGAAGGTTCCTTAGCCTCAAAGAGGAGGGGAAGAAGGTTTTCTCCTCAAGATTTCGACGGTGAGAAGGCTCTCATCGTCTAGCTTAGGTCGGACAAAATTTGGTAACAGCTTTGCATGCGTCATATTCTATGAGACATGCAAAGGGGGGCAGCTGTTGACACCCAATTTTGTCCGGGCACTGACTTTTACTTAAGTTTTTAGGGGGAATTTTCATTTTTAGGGACTAATTGGTCATTTGTTAGGAGTTTTGATCATTTTTGTCATTTTAGGGTTTTGCATAGTTAATTGATCTAGTCACATTTAGGATATATTGATATTTTTTTTAAGTATTCATCTAGGGTAGAAATAGGAGTTAATTTAGTTTAGGTACTAATTTGGAGTCTTAAAAGTGTTGTGGGGTCAATTTGGGAAAAGAGAAAGTTTGGGAGAAAATGGGAGATTTTTAGAAAGTTTTGAGCAAAATTCAAAGGTTTGGGGCAAATCTGTCAAGTTTGAAGAGTTTTAGTCAAATCTGGCGATTTTGCGGGATTTCAGGAAAATCTGGGACTTTTGCAAAGTTTTGGGCTAATCTGACGATTTCTGAAAGTTTTGGGGTCAGAGTGAAATTCGCACAGAATTTAGGACTTGAATCAGCATTTTTTCCAAAAATCTTAAAAATTGAATTTGGGCCAGTTTTAAACAAGGAAAACCTAGTTAATCTCGACTAGGACTCTCTAGTATAAATATGTGACACTAGTGGCTCGAAAAAGGAGAGAGACGAAAGCCCTAAGCTCCCAATCCCGAAAAAGGGAAAACTGCAACTCTAAACCCTGCCTCTCCTCCCTTCTTCCCAGAAACCCTAAGCTTCTCCCCCATTGCGCCGCCACCCTTGGTACTTCCCCTCCGTCACTTGTCGTCTTCCAGCCTCAAGCCTTCGTCTTCCTCTCCCGTTCGTCGACCACCCTTCTCCGTCGTCTCTCCGTCAACCCCTCCTAGCCCGACGCCGCCATCCCTTGCACTGGGCTCCCCGGCCACCCGTCGCGTCACCATCCATCGTCGGCCAGCCGTTCGCGTCGTCGCCGCCATCGCCGCCTCGTCTCGTCGTCGCCGTCGTCCTCCCCAACCGCCCGAGCGCCGGTGCTCCCTCCGCCGCCAGCTGCTCATCGTCTGACCGCCGAATCGAAGAGGATCCGAAATCAGACCCGTTTCAGAACCCAGATTCGACCCGCCCAGTCAACTTTTTGGTATAACCCTCGTTTAGCCCCTGGATTTATTTGTTTTATTCATCTGAGTCACTAACGTTCTTCTATTTGCAGATCAATCACTGACAGCAAGTTTCTTATTGTTTACTTTTCTTTGTTTCTTTTGTTTGTTTGTTTGTTTTTGGGCACCCATTAAATTTAGTCGTTAATTTCACCTAGCATGTTTTTGGTTTATTCTATTTTATTCTCTTAAATTACCTCAGTCATCTTTTATTTTTATTAACTAACTTTGGGATTATGCAATTTGGTTTTAGGATCTCATAATGTGTCTTAGAATAAATAATAATTAGTTTTTTTTAATTGCTTAGATTTTATTTATTTTTCTTATTATCCAGACATTAGCAAGAAATCAAATGAAGATAACTCTTTTTATATTTTTAGTACTTGACATTTATTTTTCAGGATGTTCGTTCTCGTTGGTTTGATAAAATCCCGAGACGGATTATTTGTTCCATATTTGGTTGATCTGATAAAGTCCCCTGTTTGGAATTAAAAATTAGATAAAAATTCATGAAAATCACTTTAAATCAAAGATTAGATCAAGAAATAAATAGTTGGGAAAAGATGAAACTAAACCCCATGATACCAATTCCGGGCGTTTTAATATGGTTATTTTAGCGTAACCGACTCACGATCTTAGAATCTCTCGCAGACCATTTTTCAGATATCCAATCGACCTAGGAAAACTGATTGGTGGCGACTCCTAAAAATCACGTTGCTACACAATCATACATATTTTATTTATATTTGATAAATTATGATGAGAAAAATTAGAATACAGAAAAAATGTGAAAAAGAATTATTTAATTTATTTAATCTCAAATAATATTCTAACATTTTTTTTACAAAATTGGTAATGGTATGCAATATGGTATACCATGTAGTATATCTTTAAAATATGGGGTGCGGTATACCTAGTGGTAACTGTATTTAACGCCTTACTTAACAATAATTCTAGCCAGTGGCATATAACTGTCAAGCAAGCGTGAAAATTCAAAAGTCTTTCTTTCATAGATTATGGTTTGCATGCATTGTGATAGATTACAAGACTACTAAGCAAACTCTTAAACCACAAGATAGCCAGAACTTGAGAACGACCTTTTGTGTTCTAACAAAAAAAAAAAAAAATGCTCGTGTCAACATAAATTTCTCAAAATAGGGAAAACTAATTAAAATGGTTTCACAGAGTTCCACCAATTGTCTTGTTCATGGGATACCATTTAAAAATAGGAATCCGTGTTAACAGAAGATTTCCTGCTATCATTTCTCAATCATTCGTTTTGGTATCTTATTTAACAATCTGGTGATATTATTCATACATGGATCAAGAATTTTAAAACACAAACTTGAAAAATGCACAAGTTATTGATAATGGAAGAAGACCAAATGAAGATTTCTAGATATGATGCTAAACAAATTTTATGGAGTATAATTCAAAGATAGTAAAATTTCTTTTAAGAGTTATAAGATAAAATCATGGAGTTTACTCAAAAGCAGCTCTCCTAGAAGACTAGTCAAGAAGACCACCCATCCTCAACATCATCACATGCCCAATTATGTAAGTCTAACCAAGCAGGGCCCTCTTAGTAAAAGTAGAAACATTTTCCAGCTCAAATGTTCTTACTTTCTTGTGAAGAAAGCAGTGTTGACAGAAAATGACAAAGAAAACAACCTTTGTTTTTATATGGAGACTCAAAATAGCTGCCTTTTTAATTTCTTAAAGATAAGGAATCCAAAGAAAGCTTTTGCCACTAGAAGTGGTTCTAGACTCCCTCTCACATATTTAAAGAGCACTTTCTTTAGTAGGAGATATCCTTCAACTCTCTTAACTTTCCTCTAGTCTGTGTTGGGCCTTTTTTTTTTTTTTGCTTCCATTTGAAATAACATTTTTCTAATTCATTTTTAAGTTGCTTAATAGTGTGTGTAAGTTCGGAGTTAAGGTATTGTTGAAACTTAGGAGTGTTACTTTAATAATAATAAATTGTAATCACCTCATTGTTTATCATTTAAATGTGGCATGTATAAACTAATATTCACTAATTTACTATAAGTTTATGTTTTAATTCAATAATCATATGTGCAAATTTTCAGTTTATATTTGTGCCATTTTTTGTTTTTGTGCTTGCATAATGCTTGGGCCGCTTTGCATAGCCATATGCTTTGTATACGATTGTAGTTTAATTGCATAATTGAAAGCTTAGATCATTTTATGTAAAAAAAAATATTGAAAAACTTGAGGATTTTGTGGGAAAATGCACATGTCAATAGAGAAATAAAGGTGTAAAAAAATACCTTACCTGTTTCTACCTCCCCAAACTCAAACATTCTGTTACCTTTAAAATCCTGGGGAGGGTGCACATAAAATATTTGACCTATTACTTTACCTAAACCCGGACTGTCCCTCACCCACAAAGTTTTGTGGAGGGTGCGTGTTTAACTAATACTACTCGAATCAAGTATGAAGAGGGCACGTGTTTAGGGATCTATCATCTCCAAACCTTATTGCTATCATCCTTGCATGTATTGTACAATGCTTGAGCATTTAAAATATAAATACGCCACACATACACAATCCTATCAAATACAATCCAATTCAAAATTTCTAATTAAATTCACGAGTCATATACGATATACAATCTAATTTAAGTGCAGATCATCAATTTCTTTTCATTACTTTGTTGTGTTTTATAATTGCAGCAATGTTTGTCACATAACTTAAATTTTGTTTTTTTTTGTTAATGTTTTCACTTTTATTTGAAAAATTTCTTAGATGTATTTAGATATCATATTTATTTGTAAGGTTCAATTTAGTTTTTAATGGTTAATGTTACTTGTGATAAATTATAGTAGTTTAATATTTTTGTGAATTATTTGTGTAGGATATTGTGGGTATAATACTTGACCTTTTTTATTTTGATGCGGGGGGATTCAGGTAAAAACACTATAATCACAAGTTACAAGAAGAGTTTAGATATAATTTTTATATTGGGAGGAGGACATGAAAATAACTCTCCCATCGTAAAACTCGATCAGCCAGCATCTTGTACACAATATGTAGTAGGATGGTCGAACCTGGGCAAAAGTAACCCACTTAGGGAATGGCTAAATACTTGATTGGTCCTCAGGTTGGTTGGTTTGTGCACTTGAACCTGAAATTCTGTTTTAGTTACATGTAGACACCTTTTAGAGTTGTGTGTCCCTGTGTCAGTATATATATTAGAAGCTTGCTGGGTAGCTGGCTTCTTAGCCACTTGAGTCGGCTCATTTTTATTACCTGGGGCGTTCAGAAACTGTGCAGAGTAGCATTGACGATCGTGGTTATGGAGTTGGAGACGGCGAAGAAGAGATGCCAAGCCGTCATCGATAGGGTAATAAATTCCTCCAAAATCAGCCCCTCTTGCAAGCCAACGCTCCTTCGCTTGGCCCACTCCGAGCTGTCTTTCCTCTCCGATCGCGCCGGAGCTGCGCCGCGCAGGTATCTACCATTTCGTTTCTCTGAAACTGAATCGGTTCTGCCTTCTTCCTAAATTAGTGGACCCGTTTTCACAGCCTCAACGTTGGCCACCTTGAAGCCGTCGTCCACCTTCTGCTCCAGCCTTTCGTCACCGCTGTTTCACGCGTCTGCAAGCTAATTCCGCTTGCGAGTGAGGATTCCGTCCATGTCGATATCGTTTGTACTCTCACTCCCTATCATACCCCCTCTTGGATTGTCGTATCTGATAGGAACCCCAGTTATATATCCTGGGATTTATGCGGGAAATCAAAGGGCTTGAGCTCCCGAGTTAAACAGCTTCTGCAAGCGGCCCGTAGCGATCGCACGCTAGGGCCTTCGTCCATTCTTCTTTTCTTCTGTAATGGGCTGCCGGAATATCTGGGGGAGAAGCTTCGAGATGCGTTTGGGGCTCTGGAGTCTGAGTTGGAGTTCTCTGTGTTTGATTTGGACTTTTGCGAGGAATTAGAAGATGGGTGGGTCAATGTGCTTGGGAGGTCGTTTAGGGACGCGCGTTTGTTTGAGATTAAAGTTGATCACAGCGAGAATATCATTCCGAGTTCCGGCCATTTGATCGGAGGCTTAGTGTTGGATATTCCTCAACTGGGGGATGCCGATGGACGCCTTGGCGATTCATTTTGCTCTCTTCTTTATCGAATGAAAACCGATACAGAGTGTGATCTTATAAATTTTGATACAACAGCGTTGGTTGCTGTTGTTTCCGGTATCACCAATGGTCACGCCAAGGATCTTCTGGCCGCGCCACTGGCTGAAATGCAGCGGCGCTTCGAGGGAAACACTGAATTTGTGATTGCGCAGGTAAGAATTTCTGCATAACATTAATCTTCTAATGCGAGCTCACATGAGCTGAAGGTTATCTTTGTCATTGTCAGGCCATGTCTGAGATTCAGAGCCCATTACATGAAGAACTGAGTGCTGTTTTATCTGGAAAGCGAGGCATGGTATGCGGAAGCGTTCTTTCAGAGTTCAAGACATTGGTGAAGATGTGGGGGGGTTCTAACGAGAAGCGTCGAGCCGATCAGCTACTGAAGTGCCTCATGTGAGTTTGGTGGCAACTTTCTCCCATTCGTATTTCTCCCCTTTTCTGTTCTGACTGGAGTTTACTCATATGCTCAAGTCAAGGCTATGGAGGAAAAGAATTTGGAATGAGATTAGACTTAGAGTTCCAACTAGCGTTGTTTTGGCTGCTTCGTGGCCTCTCTAGTCTGAAATAGTGTGGAAAAACTGTCATTCTATGCATTATGTTGGTGGATAGACTTAAGTTAGTTGACCAATCATCATGATTTTGGCTTTTCCTTGTTCTTCTTACTTTCTTACTGCAAGCATTCAAAAGCAAAGAGCTGTATCTTGTAGCTCTCTTTTTACCTAATAAAACAGGTTTCATGGAGTGGGCAGATAAGCTAACAATTTCTCAGAAGAAATTCACCAGAGATTGTTTTATTATAGGGAGATTTCTCATATTTAAATGCATTGTATTTCATATTGCACCCGTATCTGAAGTGGAATGATTTCCAAAACTGATATCATTTACTGTAACAGGATTGTGTCTGATACCCCTTCTGTGCGCATGAACAGCCTGCCAACTACCAGAAAGCTAGCACTGAAAAACAAGATTGTTTTTGGAACTGGTGATTACTGGCATGCTCCAACTTTGACAGCAAATACTGCATTTGTGAGAGCAGTTGCTCAGACGGGCTTATCTCTGTTCACTATTGAGCATAGACCTCGTGCTTTAACTGGTGACTAGCCACGTACAATCCAGGTCTAAGCATTGCCTTTTGGAGAATCGTTTCAGATAGTAAGTATCCACTGCTTGTAGAGCCAAGCTTTCAAGTCTATGCCTTTACTTAGAAATCGGTTCTGAGAAATGCCGTTGTCAGCTAATAGGTTTAGCGAACATTTTAGAGTAAGATGTCAATAGGTTCTGGCCCCTAAAACAAACTGAAGTCCATAAGAATAGATAACTTTTTGAACCTTGAGTTAATATGTTACCTCGATTAAGAAGGAAAAGAAAATCCAAAAAGCAGAAGCCACTTTAATTTTAAACATGGTATTTTCATTTTGGGTGAATCTGAAGTAATGCTAAAATTCTGCGATGCATACCAACGGAATTGAAGTTTGCAATTTGTAGGTAAGATGAAATAAAGGCTGTGTTCTTTTAATGCAGTTATGTTGCTTTGATTGGTGTTATCAACAGCAGTGGTTGGGCATTAAACCACTAAGGAATGAATGGCCCCCCAATATTCAATCAATTAGTTGATCAACTTTGTATATTGGGAAAGGTAGCAACATTTTTCCTGATGATTTACGGTCTGGGTTTTTCATTCTCACTTATATGATTAGATTAAAAAAAATTAAAAAGAAGCTTTAATGAAGGGTAAAAAAAAACCTTTAAGTTTCTAAATTCTGTAGGTGTTTAGAGCCATTAATCTGAAGAAAGACTAGCCATATGAGGGGAAAAAACACAAAGGGAACAACATTTTCGAACTCTCAATAAGGCTGTAGGCTCAATGGCTAGACCAAATATACATTAAAAAAAAAAAACTAAGAAAAATTGAACAAAAAAAAAAAACAGATACAAGGATGGCTGTAGGCTAAGTGGCCAAACCAAATGTCCAGAAGAAGAAAAGAACAAAATCTAAAGCTTTACGTGAAATTTGCAGTTACTGGCTTTAATGCTGATCAAGTTGTTAGCTGATAAGCTATCAACCACCAATGAGCAGTCCCCTAGAATCTTGACTTTCCTGAGCTTTAACGCTCCTAATTTGATTGCTACTGGTGCACGAATCTTAAGATCCAGTGGGATGCGTCCAGTTTGCTGCTGCTGCTGCAATGCAGACATTATAGTGCTTCCGTACTGGGATTGACCTGTCAAGGCCACATTGAGTTTTGTTATATTCTGGTGACCTTGGTAGAATTTTGGCAATGATCCTGAGCAGAGCTCAGTGTTGGTATACCATACGCTTAAACGACCTCCTTGTTCATAGTATATTCCAATTTTCTTGTTTGGATTGTTTGCGGTGATCTTTACATCAAATCTGGCATATAAACTGAGGTCATAGTTGAGCCTCAGATCACTAATGCTTAAGCTATCAACCGAATATTTGGGGGCTTGAGGCTTGAAGACAAGGTAAAGAATGGCTGCAGTTGCGGCGATGCTTATTATGAGGGTGACAAGAAGGCTGATTGTCCAACAGATAAACCTGCAACAGCATCTTCCCTTTGTTGGTGGAGACATGTATTGCACAGGAATGGTGGCTCGTGGAGGATGTTGCTGACTCAGACCGCCCTTTTCTGATGTGGCTGAGCCATGGGCCACCAACGGAGTTGCTGCAGGTGCTTCAACATCCCCAACAGGATGAATTCTCTGCTGATCCGCCATTTCTATAATGGTGCTGCTTCTGGTTCTCGAACTGCTTCCACCTCCCACCTTCCTCAAAACAAACTTGTGATGCAAAATGATAGTAGGAAAGCTTTGTTACTTGTTCCTGCCATCTGCTATCTATATATATGTAGCTAGAGTTTATGATGTGGTTTCCTTGTTTGACTTTGTTCACTGCTCTTGATTGTTTAGAAATCTCACCCACCTTCCTACCTAATGACAGGGACATGAATAATCAAAGCTGTAGTGGTTGTTCAGCTAAGTAGTGCTCGAAGAAATAAATTGATTTTATTATGTGCGACAAGTTGTTGATGATGTTTTAGTTTTGAGTGTTGGATTGGGTTCCCTGTTATTTCTGTCTGGATATGATATAACTGTCGTCTGTCGGGAGGAGGATTGTTTAGGAATTTCAGAGAAAGTGCTATTATCTGAATTCCAGATTGTTTTACTCTTGACGCCCCAGTTTGGGATCAAGCTTGACACATGGAATGATCCTTATAGGTTATTATTGTTTTTCTTTTTTTCGTTTCTTTTTTCAATTAAGACATGAGTTTTATTAATATTGGGTTTGGGTGTCCTGCTTGTAGAAATATTTTCGAGCGAAAAGGCTTGAGGTGTGGCCAAAGGGAATTTAAAAAAAAAACAAAACAACAACAGCGGGGAAGAAACTTCAACCCAACATCACGAGTGTAGACAATTTCTAAAAATTTTCCATCTTGCTTCTTTATTTTTATTTTTTTTAATAAAAGTATGGCTGTATGGCATATGCATATTTTAGGTAAGTAGAAAATTGTTTTGTGAGTAATTTCTCTGCAGATTACTAGGGATGAAAATGAGGTGAGTCTAACAAGCTTTGAGTTAAGTTTTGAGCTGCATTTTAAGTTTGAATTTTTAAGAAATTAAGTTTTGAGGTTGAATTGTTGAGCCCTAACTCTTAATGAGTATAACGAGCGTAACATTTTTTTAATATAAAATAATATTAATTTTATTTTTAATATACTTAAACCTAAATATTCTAATTTCTATTCCTAAATTGAGCTTGAACCTCAAATTAAATTTCAAGCCTATCAAGCAACTGAATCAAACTTAAAGCTTTTTGAGCCGAGCTTGATCCTTGTTTTCTAAGCTAATCAAGCTCAAGCCAAAGTTAAACCAATCCTTAATAAGCCGAGTTTTGAATTTGGGGTGCTCGGGTTTGATTAGGTTGACTTATTTCCGCCCCTAGTTCCACCTGCTATGCGACTCTCCTTTGCTTCATTATCTTGGTCATATTTTGTTAAAGTACGCATTTTGTTTCTGAAAATAAACCAATTTTCTTCATTGTCTGAATTAGGCTTGTCTTGTAACAATAAATGAGAAAAAAAAAAGAAGAAGGTGTTACAGGGGTGTAACATTCATGTCTTTCAAGTCCTCGGGAAGAGATGGAATTCTCGAGCAAGTGGTGGCCCCTGCTGATCTTAAAATGCTGAACTTGCAGTTAAACCTTTGTTCATCATGACGAGTCGAGATGGGATCGTATACTGGATGGGTGAGTCCTCTCGAAAAGCAACCTTAGAGGGGCATAACACTGAAAAGAATGTGTGGTTGGGAAGTTGAACATATGGGATCAGAATAGAAAAGTGTTCCTTCTACTGCTTCTTCTGCATTTTGATCCATTTTTCTCAACCCGGCCACTGGAACACATGGAATTCACAGGCTCCCATACTTCTCATTTCTCTCATTCCTCGTGGGTGGTTTTGCAGAAGCACTTGAACATCGACTGCCCTGTCGCATGCCTGGCCTGGGATACTCCGCATTAAATAATAAAGCTTAAAAAATTTCGCATGTATAACATAAAATTTATGCAAAAATATCAAATTTAGTACTAATGTATTTTGTTGGAAGCGGATATGCTACTAAAGATTTTTTTTTTCCCAATCTCCTATTAATATTTTAAAATAGGCCCAATATGTCACTGAAGTTTCAAATTAAGAGTGTATATGTCATTAACCATTAAAAGTCTAACGAAAAATATTTAAAAGCTAAAAAAAATATTAAAAATAACAAGTTTTAAAATTTTAGGGTGATAATGTAAGTTTTAATAAACTTTAAAGACTTTTTATAATCAGACTCTCTCTCTCTCTCTCTCATACCGACGAGGAGATTAGATAGCAAAGACAGAGGAAGGACTATGATAGGACTGGGACGCTAGTGATGGAGACAGCAACAGGGCTGAAACACTAATGGCAAAGATTATACCATTTTTTGATAAAAATCTCAAAGGTTCTGATATTTTTTCAAAGATGCATAATAATCCCAAATTTTCAAAACCTACTATTTTCACCATTTTGTGTTATTTTCTAACTGGCAGTGTCATATTCAACCAATTTTAAAACATTAGTGGGAGATTGAGTAAAATATATATATATATATATATAGTGGCATGCCCGCTCCTTACCCAAAACATTAGTAACAAATTTGATATTTCTACCTAATATCTAAACTCATAATCAGGAATTTTTTTAAAAATAAAATCTGGAAAACGCTCTAATTTAGCATCTATTTTTTTTGTTATTAGTCGAATGACTATAACATGAGTATGAAAATTACATATAAATTATGGAGAAGTTGAGCCAAATATGCATGCCTTGTAGAATTTATTTTTATGGAGAAGTTGCGCATGATCAACCTTTCTGTTTCACCTCCTGGGGCAATCAGCATCTACTGAAGTTGGCCCTGTTTCAGCTCCGAAACAATTACAAAGAAATTACTTTGGCATGTGGACAACACAACGCAAGCACGTCCCTTCTTTCATCAGCCGGAATGCTTCATTTGTCTCCTCGAATGGCAGGTTATGCGAGATGAATTCATCAACTTGTATTTCCTGTGAAAGTTACCAAGTTAAAAGATGCTTCCCATAAATAAAAGGAATAAAGGGCAGCCTTCCAGTTGGCGGGCAAGTGAGCTTATGGTCTTAGGTTGACAGAAAGTACTGGTACAAGGTTCTGATGCGATTCTTACTTTAGTTATGTACTTGTCTATCAATGATGGAAGATCGGATTTAGGTTTCCAGCCTCCAAACAGTGAACCCCTCAATGTTCTTCCCGAAAGAAGCAGCCCATAATGAGCAGCTATTTCAGGCTTCGTCTTGGGTACCCCAAGAGTAACAGTCAGCCCCCATCCCTGTACCATGATAGAAAATAAATTTTACTTTCATGTGCAGGCTATGCTAGGTAAGAAAAGTGCATAATAATGTCATGCGAGATTACATCGCAGCAGGACTGTAGTGCAGTTGTTACCATCCCGGTATCACCTATACATTCAAATGAGTAATCTACCCCTCCACCAGTTATACGCTTAATGACCTGAAAATTTAGAATACCAAGTCAGCAGAAATAGAGCAACTTCATCTTTCTTTCCCCTTTTTTCTTTCACTTTTCTTGTCCCCATAGGCGTTTGTTTATGACATGTAACAGTTCCAAGAAAGGTTTTGCCTGGCTGTGGCAATCTGATAAAACAATAGCATGTTCCATGAACAAATGCATCAAAAATTTTATTTACCTGTTGAATAGGCTCACTGAAATCATCTGGGTTGATGAATTCAGTCACTCCAAAAGCCTTTGCTGCAGCCAGATCGTACAAGATGAGTCATATGGCATTACAAAGATCAAACTTCAGATGCCTAATCATGAAACACCTACATACCCTTTTCACATTTTTCAGGGTTAGTGTCAACACCAAGTATTCGAGAAGCACCTCTTAGTTTGGCACCTTGTGCAACCTACCAATTTAACCGTGCCAACAATCAAATGGTCTGAATCAAGCTGAGATCCAGCTATAAGATCCATAACTGAATTCACTCAAAAACAAAAAAGATGAATGCTTACAGAAAGGCCCACAGTACCAAGACCAAAAATTGCTACTGTTGATCCTTCAGATACATTAGCAACATTCCAAGCTGCACCAAGACCTGAAAGCATAACATGTGGGCTCTCATGTTTATTCACCGTCCTCAAAACTTGATCTTTAGCTGTCTCAATTACAATGTGCAAAGTAGAAGCACAGACCCACATGTACTTTCCATTATGCTCTAGACCAATTTTTAGAGATTCAAACAATGGTTGCTTATCATATCACTGAAAGGTTATTACCAGCAGCTACTCCACAACTTAGCAGGCATATTTTCTCCAAAGGTACACGCGAGCTGACTTTTACAGCACACCCAGAGTGTACAACAGTGTACTCGCTGAAACTTGAAACTGCACAATAATGATAAACAGGTTTCCCTTTAAGTGAGAATCGGGTTTTCTGATCGCTGTGCATTACTCCTCTTCTTTCCAACCCAAGCACTTCACACATGTTACTTTTACCCGATGTACAATGCCTGCAAGCCCCGCATTCTCCAATGAAAAGGGTAAGCACATGATCCCCTTCCTCGAATTCGGTAACATCCTCTCCAACACTCTCAACAATTCTGCAACCAGACACCTCTATTTAGCCGACGCAAGAAACATGTACTGTAAAACATTGCTACAATATGTTTAGATTGTAATTCCAATTTAGTTTAGACAGGATGATGCATCTTTTGATTTACCTCAACCTGTAAGCTAAAAATCCCTAGAAGATAGTGAAGTTGTTAATCTGACAACTCGGACTGAAAAGAACCCGGAACAGAACAGCAATGGAAAACTTGGGACAAGCAGTATCAGAATTTGTAAATGCTCTTAAACTACAAGAGAAAAAGTTTAGTGACTGACCCGGATGCTTCGTGGCCAAATATTCGAGGAAAGATAGCCTGCAGCAGACGAAAGAGAAAAATAAATAAAGATGAACATATAACAATATCACACAAACATAAAACGAGGAACAGAAACTAGTAAGAAGAAGCTAGGGAAAGAAAAAGTCGTACCTGAGATTCCCAGGCGGAGAGGTCGCTGCGGCAGAGAGAAGTGGCGACGACTTTGATGCGCAATTCATGAGAGTGAGGAGGGCTGACTTCTACTTGTTCCATTACCAGCTCCTGCCCAGCACCCCAAGCCACCATTGCTACACCCACCACCACCCATCCATCAGATCAATCAGCAACAGGTCTGACTTGGTGTAAAACCAAAACGGCGAAGAAATTGCTTACCCTTGCAGGTGATGACGCCGGCTCTAGAAGACATATTCGCCGTAACTCCAACTCTTCTTTCCCCGGTTGTGGTGGTTGGTGGACCTTCCGGGCATGGATACAAGTAGAATCAAACAACTAGATGGCGTTTGGTGGGTAGTTTTGGCCTAAACCCAACTTTGATCCCTAAACTAACCCATATCAGACAAACGGAAAAAAAGGTACACTTTGTCTCCGCAACTAATAATTACAGTTTTCTCTTTTGATTGCCTGCTTGATGTTTTTTTTTTTTTTAAGTTTAATATGGGGTTTCTTATGGGTAATCCACAGCCTAGGGCCCTAGACAGTTGATGAATGGACACCAAGGTGACAAGCTTCATCTACATTCATGGAAACTTCCATTAATCATCTGTTCCATTTTGTAGTTTTATCTATACTATTGACACAAAGATTATAATTAATGTAGGTTAGTTAAGAGCATAACCGTGTTAAATTCATTTGTACTTGTTTAATTATATTTGTTATTTAATTGTGCGTGATGGGTGATTGAGGAATTTTTCCCCAACAATATATATATGTGTGAATGTGCATACACTACAAGAGAAAAACAAATTAGCAACTGAAGAAACAGTTGCTAACTACGACTGACTGGTAACTGAATCGTTCAGTAGCAAAATCATTAGCCGCTAGTTGTTAGCGACTGACTAGTGACTAAAATTAGTGACTGAATATGTTAGTCGCTAAAATTTTGAACTTTATTGAAATAGCAACTGAAAGTTCAATTGCTAATACATTTAATTTAGTCGCTAGTCATTTTTAAATTTAGTCATTAAGCCTATCATTTCAATCGCTAATTACTAGAAAAAACTGATTTTCAAATTAATGATATATTTTATATAACATTATGTATATTTTAAGTATACATACAAGTATAAATATATTATTACAACCAAAATTATTATTACAAGTGAAACATCTCCAGCATCTACATCCTTTGAATTTTTGACTTCACCCATGGTATCAACTATTGAAAAAGAAGTATGATCTAGTTGTGTAACTACTTCACCAATCACGTTAAGATCAACTATAGCTTCGATTCTTTCAACAGTGGCACTTTTGGGACAACCAAGCAGTAGGCCTCGGGCAGCAAAGGTAGCGGCGACTCCCGGAGTGTAGACGGAATGCGACGGTAGCGCCCGGAAGTTAATCAAAACAATGAGAGAAACAGAGAAGTAAGAAGGAAAAACAATGAGAGAAATAAAGAAGGAAGGAAAAACGGGGAAGGAGAGACCGAAGCTAAAGGTTTTAATTTGATTTAGCGATTGAAATAATGACTGCAGCAAACTAGCGATTGAATAGCAACTGATTTTAAAAAATATTATAAAATATGTGACTGATTAGTGACTGAATAGTCAATCACAATAATTTCCATGGCTCACAAGTTAGCGACTGACTGGCAACTGATTAGCGATTAAACTAACTGGCAACTAAAATTTAGTCGCTAGTTTCAGTCACTCTATTGCCCCCCTCTTGTAGTGATACACACTAGTACTACATTATAGTAAATTTATCTTTAGCTTGTACTCCTTTTGTCCCAAATTTTTTTCACCATTCATTTTTTAGTAATCAATCTATGATTTTTTATTTTCAACATTTTAGCATATAAATGAAAAACTTTTATATATGAATGATAAATCAAGACTTATAGTTTTTAAATATATTTTATAATTTTTTCTAAAAAACAATAATATGAATAAATTCAAGTTAAACTAGTTGGAAAAGTCAAATGGAATAAAGAAAGTTGGATGGAGTGAGTACAAAATAAGAAATCGTCATATTCACATAAGAGAAGATCTTAAGAAATCATCACATTCACATGTAGGAAGATTTTATTATGAATGAAAATCTAATGTCATACAAATCTACAACAATAGATTGTTGTAGTATTTATTTTTTTGGTACAACAGAGAAATACATGAAGCTGAAGAGGAATAAACATGGTGTTTTGTTGATCACCCAGCAAGTGATGCTCGATTGATCAACAGTAAAATTTTTATTCTCCTTTTCTGGGGTATACTTACTAGATTCATATAAGAAAAAAGTAAGCCCAGGCAAGACACTCTTATAAAATCATTTTTGGCTTAGGGATTGGTGTTGGTTCAAGTTATGATAATGCAAGGGTAGGGTCACAACAGCAGAGAAACCTCACACCCTTCCACATCTCCTCTATCGAATTTTCCTCAATATCTTCGTCCGTGCCCGGTTCCATGTCCATGTCCTCTCCTTCTTGCCCAGGCCCTTCGTTCATTTGCTCCCCTTGCACCGGTCCTTCGCCTTCTTCCTCTTTTTCCTCATACGCGCACTGATGATGTTCAGCACTTGTTTCGTATTGTCGATATAAGCATAGATCCTTACAAATTCTGTTACATGCTGACCAGTAGATTGAACCATCAGGCTCAAAATCCATGTCTTCATACTTAAGATCTGTCTCCTCCGCACAACTTGTTATCAACACCTTTGGATTTTGAGTTTTAGCTCGCATCTCTTTTGCTTCTGCTTGTATCATTTCAAATAAGATGTGTATATAATGTGAGTGTTTGTTGAACCAAATCTAAATCATAAAATAGAGACACTCCTAATAAAGTACGTAATACGGAAGAAATTAAATGATAGAGAAAAACTTATGCAAGACGTAAGTTAATAAGGGGAGTAACTTGAAACAAGTGAAATAAATAAATAACTAAATAAATAGTCATTTTCAATCTATTATAATCAGCAGGGAAATAAAAGTTTTAGCCGGCCTGCCATTATGATCAACCCATCTTAGTTATCCGATCACTCTTATACTTATGACTACCATCGGCAATCGCCTCTCCTTGATGCTGCCTTACCTTTTCCCATTTTACCTCTCCCTTTAGTCTCCCTCCAGCACCTAAAACCTGTCGGTTTCCGATAACTATCTATAGGAAACTATCAGTTTTGATGACCAGCAATCTTGTTTATCATTCTTAGAAAATTTCTCTAAAAAATGATCATAACCATCATTGAAATTTTTTATGGCTTGCCGTCGGAATGTGCTGTCAGAAAAAATCAAGCATTGGTGGTGCGGTGGTGCCGGGCTACATTTTACCATCTAAAAGGGTCACTATAGAAATTCTAACAGCTAGCCGTCAGAAAAATTATTGGAGAATTTTCAGAAGGGAAGCAGTTAAATAAAGCCACCGAGAATTTCTGACATGTAATTGTTAGAAATTATGAAAATTTCTTTTTCTTTTTTCTTAAGAAAAAGCCTTGAGACTGCTAACCAACTTGATCCTTTTACCGCTTTTTGCAACAATTATACACCAAACCTTTGGTGCCCATGCACAATTAGCTCGAAAATGGTGAGAAAGAGAAGAAGGAGGAGGAGGAGGAGAGAATAATATGGTGGGACAGGAAGGGCGGAAGGAGGAGAAAAATTAATTTTGCAAAGGAGGGAGAAAATTTTGTGAGAAAGAGAGAAAAAGGGAGGGTGAGAGTGAAAAATGAGGTTTTGATGGAGATAGGGTTGGTTTTACTATCGTAGAGGGGAAATTTTAAAGTTGATTTTCGGAATTTAGTGAACGGAAAAATTTTCAAGTCTAGGCTATTTGAAATTTGAAAGTGAGAAATTTAGGAGTTATTTGGATATGAAAATTTTTCAAAGTTTTTAAAAATTTCCTTTAGTAAAAGTTTAAATGAATGACATATTTTAAGGATATGGAAAATCTTATTTTTTAAATTTTAAAAAAGTTATTTATAAAATAAAAATAAAATTTTCTAAAATTTTATAAAGTTTAAAAAATAAAATTTTCTATATCCTTAAAATATGCACCTCACTCGAATTTTTATCAAATAAAATTTAAAAAAAATAGAAATTTTTTTCCAAATTCCTAAAACCAGGGAAAAAGCCATTGAAAATTTTAAAGCAAAAAAGAACTTTTAGTTCGATAAGCTTAGTTGGGCAGGAAATAGGCCGTTGGGAGATTTTTACCCGAATCATCCAGGTGGTCGTTTGGTGACATCGCGTTTGGAAACTCGTTTCAGTCGGTAAAAAGGGTTGGGTCAACATTGACCAGAAATGATGCTGACCACGAACGGGTCTGCTTTTTCAGGAAATTACGTGATCCGCCACTGGCCCAATTTTACTGCGCCCCCAACTTATCAAGGCCAGTCACCCGCTGTGGTTCCGCCGGCCACCGTCCCCATCCCCGTTAACCCCCTACTCGGCACATACGAGCTAACGCTGACCCTGCTCCTGTTCCCGATTCTCACGGCCCCACTACTAAGAAACCCACGCCCCACCGCTACAAGCTCGGTTACCGATGAGACCAGATCCTCCCAGATCAAGCTCCGACGAAGCCGGTGTGCACCGCTCAAGCCTCCCCCCTTCAGCTGATGACTTCCTCCCTCCTCCCGTGCTTGACTCGAACGCAAATACGTGATAAGGCCCGGCAGCGCGGGGTGGCAGAAGGAGGCGGAGGGGCTGCGGAAACAAGGTGGCGGTCATCTAGACATCTAGTCTGTACAGAAGCCCTCCCCGCCTCTTTGATCCTCCTTTGCTTGTCCGGAGTTTGAAGACATTCCGAAATTGGTGATGAGCAAAAAGCGTTTTTCTTTCACAAGATTGGAGAAAAGATAGACATGATGGCAGAGAGATAAGGTAGCTCAAGACTCACCGCAAAATCGAAGAAGCAAACTGAATGACAAAATGGCCAGGAATGGAAAGAGAAACTTGTGAACAGAAGTCATGTCGACACTTTTTATGAACTCGTATGAATCTGAAGCAAGAAGAGTGCGGACACAATGACTATATAAAAGTAAGACGAGGGTCTAGTAAGACAAATGTTTTAGTAATTTCCGCAGTCATTTCAATCGAAAGACAATTGCTTTTCCCGACAAGAATAATTCTTTTGCTGATTCCAAAATTCATATATACAAATATATAGTTGGTCTGGGTTGTAATTTTCGTTTGGACATGTTCTAATTTCTCACCTCTCTAGAGAGGGCAACATCGTTTAAGAACATGGTTTATTATAATTTCGCCTCCCCTATTTTGTAAAAGTTATATGTTACCCTGCTTTTTTTATACCGTCAACTAATAATTTCTGAAATTTTAATTTAATCTGTTTGGCAGTTATGTTTTGATAATTTTAAATCTTTTTATATTTTTATCACATTTAAATGATTTTTTTAAAAAAAATACTATTCACGTTTATAGAGAAGAAAACATATTTATAGAGATAAAAAATTAATAATATAAAGCATCAACTAATTGGAAAAAAATTGGTAAACAATATAAAAAATATGAAGAAAAATGTAAGTTTTAAAAAAAATAAAAGAAACAAAGTGTAAATTAAGTTAAATCACATAAATTATTGTAAGTTCTCCTTGAAAACTCGCATAATTCCTTTCTTGGTATTTGTAGGTATATTCATTACGAGAAAATATGTTTTTTGAAAACTGAATTTTGTTACGACCCCTTTGTTGGGACTTTTTGTATGTCATCAAGATACATACTCATAAATTTTTAATTAATAACATGTCATTTCGTGCTCACACATATTTTCGGGATATTGTGACTATAAAAAAGTAAAAAGACAATCTAGTACGACAAATAAACGTGTTTTTCACACAGATGCCAGTGGGAGAGACAATTTCTTTTCCCTAAAAGATAAGAATAATTCTTTTTCTGATCCCAAAATTCGTGTGTGTGCGTCTATATATAGTTGTAATTTTGGTTTGGACATGTTCTAATTTTTCACGTCGACATCATTTTTTTTCCCCTCCATTAACAAGAACACATTCATTATGATTTAAAAATTTGCATAATTTCTTTCTTTATATTTGTAAATATATTCACTACTAAAGAATAAATGTGGGAATTAAACTAGTTCGACCTAGCCCAGATTGGGACCAGCCCGCAATCAAACCCACGACAGATTGGTCAAAGATCGGCTCAGTACACCTAGTTAAGGCCCGCTATAATGTGGGCTGAATTTGGGCTTAAGAGAAGAGTCTCATGCAAAGCGACACGGCTCAACCCATAACCCAAAACCAGCTTGGACCAACATCGGCTAGTCCAATCCTAACGTTAAGCAACAGTCAAAATAGGCTATTTTTGAAATTTTTCAAAAAGGATGTTAATTACAACATTGGTCCTTTAACGGTTTTTTTCTACAACTTTACCTCAAATTTTCACTTTCACCCTCTCAACAACTATATTTTAAGGAGTTTTTGGTTCAGACAAATTTCAGGCCTCTCCTATAAATAGGAAGGTCATTTCCACTCTACTTTCACACAAAAATTTAATCTCTCTCCTTTCTTTACTATATTCTTTTAAGCATTTTAACTTTTTTGTTGATCTCTTCCAAATTTCTTCCTAATCTTCTCCTAATTTCTTCCTCATCTCCTCATTTTTTTATTCATCACTACTATTATTTTATCACTCATGGCTTCAAGAGGAAAGGGCAAGTCAGCGGAGACTTCATCTTCCCACACCACTGGCCTTCAAGACTTATTCCGTCACTATTCTTGGCTGACCAAAAAAGGCATCTCAATTGATGAGTTGCACAACAATGATTACCAAATTGATATGACTCACGATTTGAGTCTTGACTATCAATTATCCAAAAATAATGTTGAAGAGGTGGATGCGATGACTGCCAAGTATCCATTAACACAACTGATGCCGACAAGTCGTCAACCCGATGTAGAGGATACTCGACGACAAAGGACAAGGTAAAATCCTTGAGACTAATGGCTTGGGTTTGAGAGCATTATGAGCTCGTTCTTGAAGGGAAGTTGAGGTACGGCAGATACAAATACTGCTGGAAAAAGTTGATGCATAAAAAGAATTCCGGCACCAGAACGCTACAACGCCACATTAAAAATCAATATCCTAATGTCCTTTCCAATGCCACGATTAGTTCTAGAGGACAAACACAATTTGATAGTACAACCAGCGAGTCAGGTATATTTTGTTTTAACCAACAATCTTATAGAAAAGACATGATAAATTGGATGATGCTTACTGAAAAACCTTTTTAACAAGCTAAAGATGTGTACTTAGAATCTTGAATTAAATCACAATTAAACCCTATATTTAAAAAATTTTCTAAGAAAATAGCTAGGAAGGAAAGCTTTAAACTATTTGAAGCCGGAAAATCAAATTTACAAGTCTATTTCTCTGCTCTTGATCATTGTGTGAAATTTACTTCTGACATGTGGACATCACCTACAGGTCAATCATATTATTGTGCTACTGCTCATTAGATTGATTCTGATCGGGTCAAGCAAAAATGCATTTTGTCATTTAGGGTCATTGAAACTTATCATACTGGTTATCACATATACAATTGTATCTTAGAAATTTTACGTGATTACCATTATGCTGAGAAAGTCCTATGCATTTTATTTGATAATGCTTCAAACAATGATGTTGTCGTTCACCTTTTAAGCCAAGCATTGAAACCACCTCCCAACGGTGCATTTTTTTACATTAGATACATGTGCCACATTTTGAACATTTGTATGCAAAAGGGTTTAGAAGTTCTCCACAATGAAATTGTGCCTATTTAGAATTCATTGATGTTTTTGAAATCAAGACCCGCTGTGTTTCATGAATTTAAAATATTTTGCTGTGAAAATAAAAAACCATTTTGTTGGAAACAGTTTAAATTGGACTATCCAACCTGCTAGAACTCCACTTATTTAATGTTGCAAAATGCATACTCGTATGTAAATTTGTTGACGCATTTCATAAATTTTAAGATGGGTTGTGAATTCCTTACAGCTGAAGTCTAGGAAAATGTTCTAAAATTGGTGAATCGCTTAAGTTTTTTTACAAGATAACTGAATTTTTCTTTGATGTTTACTACCAAACTATTCATCAAGTTTTGCTTCATTTAGTAAACATTATATATGCTTTACATTAGTTTAAAGATAATAAGTTATTGAAACCGACTGTCGAAACCATGCGGGCTAAATGACTTCAGTATTTCAAAAGCATTCCTCATATCTTTTTAGTTGCTTCTTTGCTTAACCCATATGTCAAATGACTGGCATGACCACATTGCTTGAAGGCATTTATCATATTTATTTAAAAATATCTCATATAAATATTTTGGCTATATCTGCTACTACTTTCGAGTACTTGCATTTTTCATACAAGTTATATTATGAATGGTATTCAAATAAGGTAAGATCCGAAGCTCCTCAAACTGAGCATCTTAGGAGATCAATCTCATCAAGATTCAACTTGGCTCTCCAAAAGTTGAAGCATCCTCAATCGACACATCGGGTTTAGCTAAGGCCGATGACTATCTCAACACATCGTTTGAGCCAAGCAACATCGATATATTGAAGTGGTGGAAATAAAAGCAACATCGATATATGAGCCAAGGTTTCTAATCTTGTCGATAATCGCACAGAAGATTCTCACCGTTCCAGTCTTCATCATAGTACTCGGGGCAGCGTTTACTGTAAGGAAACAGATGATATCAGATAAATGATGAAGATTGATGCCCAAAGCGGTTGAAGTATGCGTGTGTAATAAAGATTGGGGCCTCACAACACTCTGAAAGCAAAAAAAAAAGAGTTTTGATAATGAGGTAGTATCCGATGAAGAGACTTGAATTTTTGTTTCCTTATTACATATAGTTTGTATTTGATCTAACTATGCTGTTAAGCACAAATCACAGGTTTTTATTTTTTATAATTTTTGGAACATTTCACCATTTGAAAAT
Organism: Aquilaria sinensis; assembly: GCA_005392925.1. NCBI lineage: Eukaryota > Viridiplantae > Streptophyta > Magnoliopsida > Malvales > Thymelaeaceae > Aquilaria > Aquilaria sinensis. The sequence continues at coordinate 76,697 of SMDT01003246.1, read as the reverse complement.
GTAAGGCCCGTTCCGATTATTTGTAAGTACCGTTTGGCTTTTTTACTTAACAAAAATTACACAAGATGTAGTGTTTTTTCTTAAAAATGAATTTTAAATATATAGTTAATTAATTTGTTTTATTTTAAAAAAAAAACTGGAAAACCCATAAACTCGACCCAGGACTAGACTAGAATCGGACCGCATGTGCTCATTCCGTTCTTTATCATACTGGACCCAAACCCATGCCTGTCCAGTACCAGGTTGGGTCAACCCATCTCCCACCTCTGCAAGAGCGCATACTTTTTTTCCTCCATTGATAAGAGCATATTTATGATTTTGTTAGGCCTAAGTACCCCACTAGTCCCTGAACTTGATCAATTTGAATGAGTTGGTCCCTCATCCAAAAATCAGTCTAAGTTAGTCCCCGAACTTCGTAAAACATGATGACTTAGTCTCTAAGGCCAGTTAGATCGGCATTTGGTCGAGCAACTTGATGAATTAGATGTGGGGTAGTTTTGGCCTAAAGCCCAACTTTGATCCCTAAACTAACCCATATTAGAGAAACTTAAAAAAGACACCTTGTCTCCATAACTAACTACCTGTTTGGTGTGCGTTAACAACAACCTATTTTCATGTTTTTAATTGGCTTTGAATGGCGCCCAGGGTTTTGTTCTTTTATTACCCCCCATAATGTGAAACAAATTACAACAATTTTGATAGACTAGTTGCCCACATGGCTTAGCCTGTTCCACTCATCTTGTCCATCTTCAACCTCAGCTTTGGTTTTCCTTTTTCATAATTCCAGCCAATATTGTGTTCAACTTCATCATACCACACAGTACACAAAAATACAAGCCTCTATATGGTGAAATAGAGAGAACCCAGTAAACATACTAATGAAATCACAGCTGCAGAATGGAAAAAACGCCAAAAGCCAGAAATGTGATGAAAATGCACATAGTGACCAAACCTGACTATCAATTGACAAATCAAAAGGGAATTGGCTCAACCAAGCTGGAAGTTGATTGTGTGGACTGGATCCGCTTGATATGATACTTTTTTTTTTTTTCAATAGTGGCAGCTTGTATGTACACAGAAAAAAAAAAAAAGAGAAGTTCCCCTACTAGTTTGATCATAAATACTGACTTCTTTTAATGGCATTTACCTTGGGTTCATATGGGTCAGACATGGAAAAAGGCAAAAATGTATTAACTTCCTCCATTTAAAGCGAAATGAACCGGGCATAAAAGTAAATGGTATTCAGTAATACAGATACTCACAAATCATCATAGTTTTTTTTTTGATTGCTTAATGTTGTTTTTTTTCTGCTTAATCTGGATTGTCAGGTTTTTGTGGGTAGTCCACAGCCTAAACAGTTAAGGATTAGACACTTAGATGACAAGCCTTATATACATTCATGGAACTTTCATTATTAACTAGTTTCATAACTCTTCTAATGGACAGTGAAATAATTTATATGAATAAGTGTGTTCCATTAGCCATAACAATAGATCTTTGTATGTTTTAATAATACTATAACTTTTGAAATACATTAACAAAAATGATATTTAATAGTGGTAAAGATTACAAAAAAAAAGGTGTTTGTCAACATACTTTAATAATACCTATAATATAAGTAAAAAGGTAATTCAAAAGTATACTTGAACCCAAGGAGCATTTTAATTAAAAAACATAACTCATCCTCTAGTACACATTCCTCTCACATTGTTCAATCGCCAATATCATAATAATTTGTCTCCTAGTTGCTAACAGGTCAAGCTTGAATGAATTTACTTACATAGGATTCACATTAAAGACAACGGAGTTGGGATTTATAGGTTCAACAAATAGAGTAAACAGTTGGGGGGTTACTTCTTAACAACAGTTGATATGCTGTCATTAGCTTGCATGTGTAGCTTTCAAATAAACTTTCTCCAACTTTCACCTTTTTTTTTTCAGTGTTCAAATGTAGGATATGTGCTGGTTCATAAAATTGGTACCCCTGTTGATTGATAAGATGACATAAAGATATTTCACCACTGGGATCCCACACATGGATGAAATATGAATAAAGAATAATTCCTTGGTAAATAATCTATACTTGAAATATTAAAGGGCAGGGTGGACAAAGACAGCAATGGGATGGCCAAAATTCTTCAACTCTCATGAATCTATGAGAAGCTTGAGTTATGTACCATCCCTAAATGACCGATAAAACATTAAGCGACACAAATATTTTAGGGCAAGTAAATGCCAGAGTAAATGCAAGATGGGTAGATGTAAGAGTTTTGGATTGTTGAGGATTTTGCCGTAGAGCTTTGGAGAGAATAACAATGATAATCTTTAAAGGTAATGAGTCTATGGCCAGATTTTTCAGTTGCATAGGGCAAAATAATATTTTATAAGTAAAAGGAATGGACATAGGTTAAAAAATGCAAGGAAGAAATAAAACTATAAAACACTAATTAATATTCTTTAAAACTAAGGAGTTAAGTAAAAGTATATATATGGTACAGTAAATGATCTCCCATTTATTGTCAATAAAAAATTAACCCCTAATGAGAGAAAACAATGGAGGGCTAACTCAAAATCGGCCTAAAAACAAATATTTTGAAAGCCCAAGAAAAATAATTCAGGGGAAATAAATATGAAAAGGTGAAAAAATGTTGATTTCTGCCCAAACCCAAGTGAGCAAAAGAAAAAAAATATACCAAGGCCTGAAAGAGATGTATTATAAGCCTAAGAACCAAAATTTGGCTGCAAAGGTTTGAAATGAAAGGTGAAGCAGTAGACTGATGGGTTTTAAAAAAATATAAAGGGAAAAAAAAAGAATGTGAAAAAAAATAGTTTGGAAAAAAAATATAAATGGGCAAGAAATAATTTTAGTTAAGGGGCAAATATAAAGGGAAAAAATATGTGAAAAAAAAATTAAGTAACTTAGAAACAAATTGTTGAGAATTAATTAATTTTAAAAATTAGTGTATTGAAGAAATTATTAAGTACGGAAAATGTATGGAACTAGATAACACAAAAAAAAACCATTTTGCACAATTCTGAACAAATTATGGTAACGCAATTAAAAATTGATAATTAATTAATATAATTAAAAAATAGCAAAAAACTTTAGCCAAACTTAAATTGATATGGGACCAATTTCGGTATCCAATAAGAACAAATTTGATGGTTGAAAAAGGGCGGAAACAATAATTAACATTGGGCCTAGGCCATGATGATCAGTTGAACTCATATGATGAAGTGGCTAAACTATGACTTTGTTAAAGTTAGGGTGTGAGTCAGTGCGTGTCGGGCGCTAAAGAGATTCGGGGATTAAAGAAAAGCAGAGCAAATAAAAGGGACTTGGGTGTAATGATGGGGAGTATAAGAACAAAAATTAGGGTAAGACCCTCATCTTGGTCATCTTCTCCCTCCCTCTCTCCTTTGTGCCTCTTTCTTCTCTCTAGAACCAGTTGCCGATTTCTAGGTTTGTTGGGTTGGGCAGTAGGTGACCTGAGTTTTCTGGCCTCTAGGTGTATGAGTTCTGGTGATCCTCTACCATAAATATGAATTCACCAATCGACTTTCGCTATTGTAGAAAAATTCGTGCGGTGACACCAATGTGCTGGTGGTATATTTTTTTTGCCCCAAATTTGTAGAAAACATACGTTGTTTGATAGAGCTTTTTCTCATTTCAACTTTGATGTAAACAAATTTTCTAAAAAGCTAACCAGTTTTTGTAGATTGAGTTTCAAAATTGCAGGCTAGTTTTTTTTTTTCAAACGGACCCTTTGATGTTTACATGGTTTCAATCAGCTTTCTATACCCATTAACCTTTGCGAAACTGATTTATTTTTAAAAAAAACATTTTTCAAAATTTGTTGCGAGAAAATATGAAACCTAGGTTTTCTTATCCCTCCACAATATTGCGTTTACTAGGTTTGTTTTGTTGGGAATTGTTATGGTAGAGGAGCGTCACATGACTGCCAGGCCTCATGCTCCGCCGCCTATACAGCACATACGCATCATGCACCTCCATCGGTGTGGGGCTATTTCGGAGAAGGTAAAAACCTATTGCGTTCTCTATTTTTTAACTTAACATTTCTCTATTCTATTTCCTATTTGTTCTAGGTTTACCTGACTTGTTTATTTCCAAGAAAATTACAAAAAACAAATTCCTAATAGTTGGCAAAACCTTAGGTTTTATCCCTTCTAGTTCAAATAACTATACTTCCCCCCCTACCAGCTTAACTTCATGATTCACTGTTATGAGAGGAAAGTAAAAATAACTGATTTTACCCTCCTAACTTCTTTCTTATAAACTTTGAATCTCAAACTTATGCGTGTAATAAAAAATCACTATTTCCTCCCGCCTTGATCTCTTCGTGCCCGAAACCAAGAAATTCATCGAGCAAACCAACAATGATGTCCCCAAAGGCCACTGCTCTCCGAGGATTTCAAATAAAAAATAAAAAACTGAAGAGCCGATGATTTCGAATTGCGCCGATCTTACCACAAGCCCACTGCCACAAGGAGGCCGTATCCCTGGCAGGTCTTCAGCTGATGTCCGCAACTACTATGATGGTCTTGCGCATGATGTTTTTGAGATCAATTCGGGCCAAGTCACCGTCCTCACTTACACCAACGAGTCGCAGGCATTCCCCACCTAGGACACCTCCGGTCAGATCTTTTTTTGCCGCCAAGCCCAAGCAGCGTGATAAAGACCGTAAGAAAGGCACACCTCGGACCGAAGAGATACACAAGTACGTCTTTGCTTCAGCTTCCTTCCCTTATTTTTCAGAAATGAATCTTCTCCTCTTGTTCAATTCTTGGTGATTTCCTTCCACTTTTCCAGTTCAGATATCAACTGAAATTAAAACTGATAGAGTGATTCTTATTGAGTTTTAATTCTTCAAATTCTCTCTTAACTTCATGTTTGGCTACTAGTGTAACGAACAGAAATTGTGCGTGTTCTGGTTTTCTTGACTGAAAAAGGGTTTCTTTTGACTTAAGTCGGCAGCCGATCGTGGAGCTGTATTTGGGTTTCCAGTCCAATTACGGTTCTTCTTCCCCCGTAGGAAGTGCAATTGCACGGAAACACTAAATAGACAACACAAAGATGAACAGAATGAAATCGAGGCAACGCTGGAGAAATTCAAGTTGTCATCGAAGCCTCACTGGATGACGCCGAAAATTTGGTTCGATTAAGGGTCTAGGTCTGAATGTTCAGGAATTTGATCCGATTTTGCCTAACATGTTCCAAGTTTCTGGTTATTTTTTTAAAGATTATTTGGTTTAATTTCAACGATTTTTAGTGGTCAACGCAAAATTTCTAAGTAAGAAGTCTAAGGGCAAAATCAATTAGTTTTCTTTTTTAGTAACAGTAAATGACTAAGCTAACTTGGCAGGGGTAATTATAAATATTCGAAATAAGGGAACAAAATCTAAGATTTGGCTAAACGGAGACTTTTTTTTTTTTACATATAATTTTCTCTTTATTTCCCCCATTCCATGTAAGTCGTGACGCAAATCATGCGTGGAATGTAACCAAGGATGCCTAATTATGAGGTGTTATAACTTCTACATTAAGCAAGTACAAAATATCTGCCAAATAAAAACACATGCTTTATTGATGTGATAAGAAGAGGCACACATATATCAAACATTTTCACACTCTCTTTGTTCTATTATATGAGTCTTTGTTAGATTCCAAATTTTTATACATAATATGGTAGCTTTTATCAGTGAATAGTAATTACCTATGGTGAAAGAAAATGTATATAAAGTGTATAATAGCTTTTATTAGTGAATCATGATCACCCTATGTTTTGATTCTCACACCTTTGTCCCCGGATTTCTTACCCATCTCACTTTTTAAGGGTAAATTTCATGATTAAACCTCAATCTTTAATTATTGTTTCAGTTTTAACACCAACCTTCAAGTTGCACGTTTTGACTCCTTAACATTGTTAAAACGTTTCATTTTGAACATTTGGGTGACAGAAGTTGTTAGTTTAGACGAAAAGTGCCACATTAGCATAAAATTATAGGGGAAATTACTAACTTTAACCCCTGAAAATTTTTTCCTTTAATAATTTTTTTTAAAACATTAAAATCTAACAAAATAGTCGCTTTATCATCTCTGCCTCCCTCCCTGTGCAACCTCTCTGCCGTCCGCCTCCCTCACCTGCCGCCACTCTCATCTCCTCTCCTCACCATCGTCGCTCTCCAGCCTTCCTCTCACCGTCGTCCCTCTCCAGCCTTCCTGCCCCCACCACCGTCGCCTTCCCTTCCTCTCCCTGCCGCCATCGTTCTCCCTTCCCTTCCTCTCGGCCTCACCCAATTCACCACAGCACCCAAATCTGACTCTGAAATCCACCTCTATCCACCTCCCTCTCCTCTAGCAACCTTGTACTCTGTCCTCGATTCACTCACCCAATTCACCAAATAGAGTTAAATGAAGGCGGATCGGGCGCAACCTACCTCAGCAGTTGAGGAAGAGCTTGATGAACTAGGCAAATAGGCGGACGCCATCGAAGGATTGGAGCCAGACATCCTCATAAATGAGGCGGAGCTGGGCAGGGGTAATCAAGTAGGAAACCGGGACGTAGACGAGGCACTCTTGAAAGGCAACCAGCAAAGCCATGCCGGGCACAACTATCCCGCTGACAAAGTACAATAGCAATCTAACATAGGACACCATTTTAGGCTTAGCTTCGGCCACTTTTGGCATCATCGGAATGGTTTCTTCTATGAAATTCCTAGGAAATGGGAAAATTCTGGACTTGTACGGGAAGAATTCTGTTGCAGAATTTACTTGAGAGTGGTTAAGTGGGTCCCTTCATCCTCCATCTATAACAACAGCGGTGTGAGGAAGGCCGGAGAGCGACGACAAAGGGCGGAGGAAAGCCAGAGAGTGACAACAGTGAGAGGAAGGCCGAAGAGGGAGGTTGAGATGAGAATGTGACTTTGATGTTTGATTTCAATGTTTTAAGGATTTTTTGTTGAGGAGAAAAGTTCTCAGGGGCTAAGCTTATCATTTTTTTCTATAATGTTATGTTGGCATAGTTGACGTGACATTTTCCATTTGAGCTAACAACTTTCATCACACAAAGGTTCAAAATAAAACATTTTAATAAGGTTAGGAAGCTTAAACATGCAAGTTAGAAGTTAAGGTTAAAAATGAAATAATAACTAAATATTATGATCTAATCATGCAATTTATCCACTTTTTAAGCCAGGGTATACAAAACAACAATCAAAGATATAATCTTTAAGGATAAAATTTAGTGGACATGCCTAGTCAAAGCATGAAACCTAGGGAAACAAAAAAACATGAGTAATAAGGGTGATAAGGTAAAGCAGTAATGAATTAGCCATCTGAATTTTTTTTTTATTTTGTTGTGCACTTGCATCCATAATTTCAAAATATTTGTGATATGCTGCAAATAAAAAATGTATGCATCCATAATTTCTGGCCGCTTAAGTTCTCTATGTGAAGCAAGCAAAGCAAAATATGGAAATAATAAGATTTTCAATTACATAAAACAATGTTAAATTAAAATTGAACCTTCTAATTTTTTAATGCTGCTTTACTGCTTGTCGGTGTTAAAGCTTAGAACTTTAGATTTCCTACTTGCCTGCATTGAATGAATAAAATAAAAAAATATATATCAAGTTCTTTGTTCCTTGCATTTGACTGAGTAAGGAAATAATTTATGGGAATTTTTTTTATCCCTGCTTGAATTTGCATGGGATTAGTAGCAACATAAACCTTGGACTTCTTTGCTGATTGAATTTTTAATCCCTGTTGTTAATTTGCAAGAAATGAAATATGTTAGACATTTTGTTACATCATAATTGAAATAGATTCCATAGTGAAATAAATTCTTGCCCTTGTAGTTACTAAATGAAAGATAGGACTACTAGATTTTGCTTTGTTCTTCAGAAAGCTTAAAGGACTCACAGAGAATTGGTTTTTAGAATAAAAAATTAAACTGTAATATTTTTTTGTTTTTATACTTACTCTCCCATAACTGTAATTAAATTATGGGCTGGGGTAGTAGAGATGCAGGGTAGTTAATCAATGCCTCGAAAATCCATCTAAGAATAAACTTAAAATATAACTAATTCTTTAGAAATAGGTTTTAAACTAGACAAATAAGGTAGTGGGCTGTACGGTTTAGTAACTGAAGCAATGTGGGGGATCTTCCCATCTTTCCGACCTGAAAATTCATGTTTTTTTTTAAAAAGAATTAAAAGTTTGCAATACGTGTTACTTTCTAAGCGTTGACGTTACACATGTAAGTATGTTTAAAACAGTGAAAGTAAATCAGTTAGTGAACCGTTGCCTCCATGTGTGTTTTAATAGGGCCATAACTGAACATTGTCATGTGCCACTCTCAAGTTCATTTTGAGATCCACGTGTTAGTCTAATGTTTTTTATTAAATGTTTTAAAAATGTAAAATGTCCAAACAATTAAAATAACTACTTTCATATTTATTTATAAACCTATTTCACTTTGGGCTTTTGTGTGTATGTGCACACACTAATAATAGATTGCCGTTTACATATTTGTTTTTATTTTTTCGTATTATACAACAGAGAAATAGATAAAACTACATCCCACTTCTCCCGTATCCGATTTTTCCTTGCTATTTTCGTCCGTATTCGAATCCATATTGATTCCGCTTGGGTGCAGCCCATCCATACCCATATTCGTATCCGTATCCGTATCCATATCCATATCCATCTACCCATTATTAATTCCACCGCCTTCCTCTTTCTTCTTATACGCGCACTGATGATATTCAACATTAATTTCGTATTGCAGGTATAAACATAGACCCACCCAAAACCTGTTACATGCTGACCAATAAATTGAACAATCATAATCAAAATCCAATGAATTCTTTGTTGCAGTGTTTTAGATGAAGTGATGGCTGGATTTGATGATGAGACGGTTGGAATAGAGGAAGGGAAGGATAGAGGGGAGCAAGGGGACACTATCAAGATAGATCCTTGGGAAGCCCATAGTTTAGATAATGATCTTTATGACTAGGGGGCTTCATTTTTATTTAGAGCATAATATAATTACTTTTACTTGGTTTGTTTTTTAGTGTTTAATCAGACATGACTACATGCTCTCAATTTCTATCTTATTCCTAAGTAGATGCAGACATTTCCAATTTATTTGGTTATCGTTATATATTAATACTCAATTTTCCATTCAATCTCATTATTTGTTTTCAATTTCTATCTTATTCCTAAGTGGATGCACCCTTATCCCATTTCTCCAGTTATCATTATGTATCAATAATCTGTTTTCCATTTAATCTGATTTTAAAAATGTGTCCACATTGCACTCTCCTGTGCTTGTAATTCTTTTATTATTAAAAGCCACTTTTACAAAATAGGCTTTGGTAACCTTTTAGTCAAACAAGAGTTTAACTAATTTTATAAGTTTATGATTAAACTTTCTAGGATTAATGTTTTTGGCACAACATAGATAAAAAAACAAACAGTTCAGATCAATTTCCTAATTAGACTATCATTGAAATACATAAATAAAGCAGGATATTAAAAGAGAATAATTTACCTTCTTTCCCATTTCTACATTTCGCTCCCATCCATAGTAAGGATTTTTGTCATGGAAAAAAAAAAAGAATTATGTTAGTCTGGTGTAGTAATAACATGCAGGGCATATAACATAAACAAATTTCCACACCATAAGAATACTTTTGGTTTCATGATTTTACCAATTAGATGTATAATTCTCCTATGCCGGTGAGATAAACCAGCTGGATTAGGGGTGAAAAGGAGTCGGGCATTTTTCGGGTAGTTCGAGCTCAAGCTCGAGTTGAGGCATTTCGAGTCAGGCTTTTTCAAGCTCAGGCATTTTCAAGCTCAAGCTTGAGCTCTAGCCAAAAAATGGGCTTGAACAAATTTGGGGCCGAGCTTGAGCTTTAAGTTATTCAGCCGCATGAGCTCGCGGGCTTTTTGGGCTCAAGCCCTTTTGTTTGTTTCCCATAAGCACTAAGGCCTAACCCAGCAACCCTTATTTCCCAAGCAGCCCACTGCCTAACGTCACACCTTTACCCCTAGTTTGCCCTCCGTCCCACCCAGTTGACGCTGACAGCCATCACCAAGTAGACAAGATCGCCAATAGGACAACGAGATTGCCATCGCCAGGTCACCAGTAAGACAACGAGATCGCACCAAGCAGATAAACGATTTCCATCGGCGTCGCAAGTTCATGACGAATTGATAGCCCCACGCCCCGACAATCAGCTGAAGATTAACATCCCAGGCATACTCTAGAGTCTGGCACTGGAAACCCAGGTCGGTGATAAACAGGAATTGGTCCCAGGTCATGCAAGTCTTACCCGGTACTCGTTCATTGGATTCAATTCTCATTTGGTACCAGTTATTCACTTGTTTGTAATGTGGATTTATCTGATTGTATGCTCAATTTGTAGTGTTTTAGGATGAATCCTCAATTAGTTTGATTGCAGTGGTCCAGAAAATCATGAGGCAGCTAGCAAACGACGGATTCTAGTGGCTCCATAGTCGAAGTAAGGATGGTGATGGCTCATTTGTAAAGTTCACAAATTTGGGTTATAATAGCAAATAATTAGAAAGTTTGGGATAGTTCTTCAATTTTCCCTTCTCTAGTTACCTATGTAATAAAATTACATATTCAATCCTCATCTTTCATATAAGTTGTAGTTAGGGTATTAAAAATTTAGATGCTAGTCGAGCTTTGCGAGCTTCTGAGCCGAGCTCGGGCCTGAAAAAATTGGGCTCGAGTAATTCGAGCTCGAGCTCTAGTAGTGCTGAACAGTGAAGGGGCCAAGCTCGAGCTTAGTGAGCTCGGGCTTGGCCCGACCCATTTTCACCCTTAAATTGGAGGAGCAAAACGACATCCAAACATAAGATACAAAAGGAGTAAATTTCCTGAATGGTCTCTAACCTTTAATCATTATTTCCTTTTAGTTCTTAACCCATTGTATGTTTTGTTTTAATCCTTAACCTATTGAAATGTTTCATTTTAGTCCTAAATCTGTTGAAAATGTTTCATTTTAGTCCCAATTTGATGAAATTTGTTAACTTAAAATATTTGTCTAATAACAGCTTTTTATATCATAATTTAAATTTTCTAGTAACTATCTTACAATAAATTTAATCTGTTTTATAATTTTTTTATAGTTAATGAAAAATGCAAATCATCTTTTTTTTTTCTTTCTCTGTAAATTGAATTTATTTCATCCATAAATAAAAAAACTATTAATTTAAATTATACATTTACTGTCAAAACATATTAAACTATTTAAATTTACCCAAACATAGTTATCGAACATTTAAATTATAATTTCAAAAGTTTCTGTCAAACAATTTTTCTGAGTTAATGAATTTCATCTAGTGAGGGACCAAAATAAAACAATTTTAATAAATTTAGGACCAAAACAGAACATTTAATAGGTTGTGGGCTAAAAGGAAACAATGACTAAAGGTTGTGGACCATTTATGCAATTTACTTGATATAGAAGTTAGTGAAGGAAACGTATTAGGGCATATGAACAACCAACAAGTGAAGTTTTTAAAACACACATGTATAACTAAAATGGGAGAAGACAAAATCAAGTTATTCCCACCGGATTTCATGAAAGCCATGTGGATTGACATCAAATAGAAGATGAAAGCAACTCACAGAGACGGGAATTTGAGGAGGAAACCCAAATTTTGCCATAAACCTTCCCTGCACCGGATGTGATTGGAAAAAATCTATTGGAAGCTGAATAACTTGAGAATGCCATAGGATTAAACCTTTACGAAACAAAGGGGAAAACATACAGGAATAAATAGAAGATCCAAACTTACCCGTTTTGAAAATGAAATGTTGATTAATATTCCCACATCTGAGGTCAGCCCATTGCCCAAAGACTGAGACATATGGTGAAAAGCCAATCGATTACCAGGTTTTTAGGATTTGGAAAACAGAACCCTCACTTCCTTAAACCTTTACAAAACAAATGGGAAAACTTAAAAAGGAAAAAAATAAAAGATCAAAATCCAGCTACTTTGAAAAACAAATGTGGATTAATGTTCCGCATTTGAGGTCAGCCCACTGCCGGAAAAAAGAGACAAACGGTGAAAGGTTGATCGATTAGCAGGTTTTTAAACTTTGAAAAAGAGAAGTGCTTGACTTCCTTACTAATTTAAACCTCTTACTCTTTTGCCGCCAACGTCAGAAATAAAGAACTGGCAGGGAATAGCGACAGACGGCGTCGTTTGCTCGGAGAAGATAAGAACAAAAGGAAGACACTAGACTTGGCCTGACGGCAAGAAGTTGAGGTGGAAAGGAGTTCTGACCTAGGGTTTGGATAGGCATCCTTATTTATTGGCGCCGTCAACAATAAAATTCCTCCTTAGTCATTCAACTCTTATTACCTTTCTTTCCTATGTCTATGCCCTTCATAACAATCGTTCTTAAATGAGTTTTGGTTGGCCAACAATAGAACTAAAATGGTTTTTTTGTCATTTTCTTAAGTTCTTATGTCATTTTTTAAGTTCTTTCAAATTATTAAGTCTACTTTTAAACCATCTATAATTTCTACTATTACTTTCAAAATTTTATGTGTGCCCAACTTGAATTTTATTACATATATGTACAGGTGTTTTTGGCTTTGAAAAAATTTGTTGAGCATTTCTATTTTTTTTAGCTTCATTATCTCTATATGTTTTTTTTTAGCGTGTATGGCTACACTTCAAATTAATTCATTAACTGTGTGTGTTTTTTCAGCTCGGTTCATGTCATCTTGCACGGTTTATGATTCCAAAGCAATTACATTTTCTTATTGCAATTTATTTTCCATTTCATTTTTTATACATAAATTAATATCGGTGTTTAACATGAAGTATTATCTCATTCGTTTGACGGGTTATGAAACTGGTGTCATCATTACAACAGTTATTCAAAGGTGGCTTGACCAACAATATAATCCCTCCGCCTCATAAAACCTGTCCCATTTGATAATACTCACAAATTAAAATTTCTCTACTTTTTACTTCATTCTTTTAATATAAAATATTAGTTTATTTATTTTTTATATAACGTACATATACTTATCTAAAAAAAGTTATCAACATTTGTCCTTTTTAATTGGCCTTACGTACTTTTATTCTTTAATTTTCTCAACTTCTCTCCTTGTAATGATTGATATATATATATATATTATATATATATATATATATTATAATAATAATAAAGTTACCTTATTTAGAAAAATAAGAAGATGATAATTATTTTGAAACTACCAAAAAAAGAATATAAGCCAAATATTGTGAGACGGAGGAAATAATTTTTTTGTTAAAGTTGTAGATTCCAGGTTCATTATCGTCAATGTGTGTAATGCCCTCAAAATCCTGAGTAATTAAGTCTCAGATTATGAAGAAAAAAGGGCTCAGAAAATTTTCCTAAATTGTGAATTAAGTTCATTGAGTTCGGGAGATACTAAATTAAGTGAGACCGGGGAGTATGATGAGTGTTAGACACTCTCAAAATTTAAACTTGGCTTAGGCGAAGCAAAATCATGAAAATTTAAGGTGGGGGACTCAATTGGACGAAGAAGAATTTTGGTGGTTGGGCTCAATTGCTCAAATGCGAGGAATTGAGGAACTAAGAGAGGGGATTGGCCAATTTTAAAGGCATTGGAAGCCATGGCTGCTACCTCCCTCCATTTTCTATTATTTTAATCCACCTCCTATCCAACTCATCACTTAGGATTCCTTCCCCCACCTACTTGTCCCCCCCACTTTTGACAAATTTTCCCAACTTTCACCAAAGTCTTCCAATTTGTCACATACTTTTGACTATCTCATCCACCACCCACATAAGTCTTCCAATTTGTCTCCCAATTTGTCTCCCACTCACCCCCATGTGAATCACATGATTTCACTCTATATATACACCCATGGCCAGCCATACAAGTTCCATTTTAGTCTCTATTTCACTTATTTCACTTACTTACTCTAAAACACTCATTCTCTCCTCCTAAAGGTCAAACACTTCTCCAACTTTTTCTGCTACAATACCATTTGGCCAGGTATTATTCTTGGCATTCTTGAGTGTGGAGCTTGTGTCCTCATTGTTCATAAGCTTCTAAAGCCTTCCAAGATAAGGAATCCAGTGGTGGATTCAAGAAAAGACAAGCGGGAGCTCTAAGGAAATCAAGCCAAAGGATTCGGCCATACTTCCTTTGGTTGAGGTATTGTGTATTCTACCAAGTGTTCTTGGTATTTCCTATATTTCTAAGTTATGTCAAGCAAGAACATGGCTTGCTAACTTTCTGCCCTTATAAGATCTTAAGCTAGAACACAAGTTCTAGTTACAAAAAGCAAGGAAAAACAAAGAGCCAAGCTTCTGAAGTTTTCGGGCAACAAAAGTTACTAACGGTTTTGGTAAGGATTTCCTATACTCATTATGTGCCATGGTTTTTCCATGATTTTGTTTGTAAGTATTCGGGCGCTTAGGTGATGGTCATTAGAACCATGTGATCCTAAGAGAGCTAAGATGGCTATGTTGTGCTGTTGCTCCGGCAACTCTATGTGAGGATTTCTCATACGCACTAAGTGAATATTCGGGCACAAAGTACTATGTGGGCTATGTATTGTTGCTTCGCAACTCTGTTTTACTCATGAGTTATGTGCAAGCATTACGGTTAGGAATTGAGTTCGGCCAACTCAATTCCTAAGCTACAGAGCTCTCAGTACGGTAAAACAAGAAAGGTCGACCAAAAATGTGTGATGGAATGTATTCATGCTTGCTCTGCCCATATGGATTGGTGTTATGTGGTGTGTGTGTGTGTGTTGTGTGCTTCTATGATTGGTTGTGCATGCTAACCCTGATTATTATTATTATTGCTATTGCTATATGTTTTGTGTTTTCTTTGTCTTAGTGTTTTCTTTGCAGGAGCATGGAGTATTTATTGCCATGTTATTCTTGGCTATGTTAGGCTTTGGAAGCCATAAGGGATCTTTACTGAGTTTTATACTCACTGCCCTACTCTACTTATGTAGGAAAAGAAGTAATAGAAAGGTAATAAGGTCAAGAGTAATAACTACTCTTTCGAATGGTAAAGGTTTGTGCATGTGTTGCTCAATATTCTAAGTGTCTTATATGATGTGGATTGCTTGTGAATCAAGCTAATGTTGCGGACTTTATGTGCAGGCTTTTGGAGTTTAGAAATTGTGAGAACAAGGTCTATTAAGGTGGAATGTGTTCTATGGAATTATGAATTGTTTGCCATGTATCATACTTTTGAATATCATGGCTATGTTTTAAGTGAATGTGATCACTTTCGGTACAACACCATTCTTATGACTTGTAGATATGGACTCTCGGATTATGTTGTGTTTTGGTATTCTTGGTGGTTATACCAAGTTGCTTTCATGTGCTAAGAATGATATGCAAGTATGGAAGCTAAGTGTTTTATGTTCTAATGAGAATGAGTTCACATGTTAAGTACCAACATGATTGTATGTTCATAAAGCTATGTTCAATTATGAAGCATGCAACATTCGACCTTGTATGTGTACCTAAGAAAAAAAATTGCAAATGAACTTGGAATAGTATGGAATTGGTCACATATATGCTAAAATGGCATCTAAGGATATTAAGTGCATGTAAATGGTTATGTGTACTTTTGGGTGAACTAAGTATGTGAAGTGATGCCTATGATATTGTGTGTACAAGTTGAGAAAATATGGAAGAGGCTTATGATGATTATGTGCTATGGAATGATGTATGTATGTTTCTAAGACACATAAGGTTATGCAAGACATGAATTCATAAACAAGTGTTCAAAATATGGATTGGTGTTTTGGTTGCCATGCATGTACTTGGCTATGTTTGATAAAGACCATGAAATGTACACATAAATTCCACATAGGTGCTAGCTTGTTTCCGAGAGCAATAAAATCTCAAAAGAAAGTAATTAATGAGCTAGTACCAATAATGTCCTGGGGTTCATGCTCATATGTTTTAATAAGAATTAAATGTCCCTTTTATGAAAATTCAGCTGCATTGTTAAGTAATTAAGCCTAAATGGGCTAGGGGCTAAGCTGGGCACGACAATGTGGGTTGTGTGTTCATAGAATCCTTCTAGGTCCACTTGTTAATAATTGGGAGCCAAGTTATTACAAGAGTTATGCTTCAAGGATGTGCGATAAATATATTGTTGAAAATGAATAGTGCAAAATGTTTAGGACGGGTGGAGTATCTTATATGATAATATTGTCTGACAATAAACATGTAATTATTAATTGTGTATGCCATTAGTGACATCATTTATCTTTAATCTCGTATTCTTAGCTTTCGCATTTAGTGTATAATAGTAAATGCATTATATATATAAACATTGAGTAAAAGAAGCATTTTTATATGAACTACTATCACGTTCATTAAATGGGTTATAAAACTAGTTCTTCTTATACACGCGCTGATGATATTCAGCATTAATCTCGTATAGTAGGTATAAACATAGACCCAAAACCTCTTACAAGCTGACCAATAGATTGAACAATCATAATCAAAATCCATTTGTCCATAGGGAATAGTTGTCTCCTCCGAACAACTCGTTATCACCATATTTGGATTTTCAGTTATAGCTTGCACCTTTTGTGCTTTTACGTGTAACATTTCAAATAAAATATGTAAAGCATTTAATAATGAAAAAATTATGGAAAAAAATATTGTAACTTGATTAGTAAGGAAATAAAAGTTTTAGTCGGCCTGTTACATTTAATTATCCCATCACCCTTCCATTTAGACTACCATTGACATCACCTTTGCCTGTCACCGCTTCACCTTCAACCGTCTTCTAGCTCTTTCTTTAGTCTCATTCCATTACTTAAAAAAGGTCTGACAGCTATTCATAGGAAAAAAATATAAATTCCCAATAAAGTCTATTTCAATATCTGCTTCCATAATTATCGTCAAAATTTCTAACGGTTCACTATTAAAGAATGTGCCATTAGAAAACAAAATCATGCCTTGGCAATGTTGTTGTTAAACTACGTTAGAAAAGTTCACTTGAGGAAACATAAGGGTTAGCCATCAGAAAAATCATTGGAGAATTTTTAACGGCAAATCATAGCATGCTTTAAGGATGTGGAAGATTTTATTTTCTAAATTTTAAAAAAATCATATTATAAAATAGAAAATGTTGTTATAGATGTTTTCCTGATAAACTTTTCATAGTTTAAAAAATAAGGTTTTCTACATCCTTAATACATACTACATACTTAAACGTTTATCAAAAAGTTTAAAAAAGAGGTATAGGAAAATTTTCCACAACTAAACATCCCATTATTTCTTAGCATAATAAATTGGAAGGAATTTTCCAAATTTTAACAGCTACTCATTAGAAAGGCAATTGGAAATTTTAAAGGAAAAAATATTTTCATTTCGGTAAGCTTAGATGGTCAGGAAATAGGTAGTTAGAGAACTTTCACCTGGAGACTCTTCAGATGTAAGCCTGATCAATTGGAATTAATTTCCTCTTTAACAAGTTAATTTAACATTTTTTGGTCGGACAAACGGGTCAAGTTTGACCGTTTACTGACCCAATTAAAATGCCCCTTAAGTTGTCAAATATTACAACCTCTACATCAATTGTCTGCTCATCGCCATTACAAACCCACCACCGATCCAATTGTCCTTCACTTTACAGGCTAGAATTAAAACCAAGGTAGAATCATGATGAAGCTCCCAAAGCTAGGTTCCCTATAAAACCTTTACTTTCTCGATGCCAGCAACAGTGCCATCTCTAACCATCTCCTGGCGACTCTACCACCATCTTTGGTTCAAATCTCCATGCGAAACAACATCGTTTGTTGGGTTTGTTGGCTCAAATTCAAGAAAGTTAAGGATTTTGATTTTGTCTAAGATTTAGTCTTAGTTTTCCTATTTGTTTAAGATTTGGTCTTCTTATTTTGATACGGTTTAGGCTTGCGTGTGGCTTGTAAAAAGACATATTATTTTAAGGTTTTTAGTATGAGAAAAAAGACAATATGGTAAAGAGGTAAAATATGAGAGTTTTAAGACTGATGAAAAGTCCAAAGGTTAGGGAAGGCTAGGATGAGAAATCATTTGCAATTCTCATATCTTGCAATCATGTGAGGATAAGATATTGAGATTATCAATGGTGTATAAGGGATCCATAAGCCAACGTGAGCACTAAAGGCATACTTCTACTGTAATCTCTATATTTTGTTCAAGTGGATTTTACTCATCCGTGGATGTAAGCTAGTTAAGAGCCAAACTACATTAATTTTGTTTGTGCCCGTTTGGTTGTGTTTGTTATTCCATTATTCGTAATGATTGATTGAGATTTTTTTCTAACAAGTGGTATTAAAGCTTATGGTTTGGTCCTGGTATAGTGGACTATGTGGTGCATTATGGCATGTAAATGAAGTGTATAGCTTGATGCTTAGCATGGTAGAGCATTTAGATTGTTTGGTGGAGCCTTATGGAATCGTCCTATGGATATTTGATAGTGGTTGCGGCGTGATACTGACAACTCAGTACAAGTTTAAAGATTGAAAAATTTGTTCGTATGTGTTGATGCTCATGATGTTGATGTTCGTGATGTTCAGCTCATAGTTGTTTGTGTTCACTAATGTGTTCGTGTTTTGGTAATGTTTGTGGTGTTCATGTCTGTGATTATGATGGTGAAGAATTTGAGTCAATGTGAAGAATTCAAGAAGGTTAAGGATTTTGATTTTGTTTAGGATTTAGTTTTAGTTTTTCTACTTGTTTAAGATTTGGTTTTTCTATTTTAATATGGTTTAGGTTTGTTTGTAGCCTATAAAAAGGCTTATTGTATTAGGGTTTTAAATATGAAAGAAAAACCAATGTGGTGAAGAGGCAAGATGTGAGTGTTTCAAGGCAGAGAAAAGGTTCGAAGGCCGTGAAGGGCTAAAACGAAAAGCCTTTTGTGATTCTCATATCTTGTAATTGTATGAGAGCAAGATATTGAAGTTATTAATGGTCTGTAAGAGATCCATAAGTTAGTGTGAGCACTAAGGGCATATATTTGCTATAATTTCTATATTTTGCTTGAGTGGACTTCTCTAATCCGTAATGTAGGCTAGTTAATAGCTTAACCACATTAAATTCGTTTATGCCTATTTAATCGTATTTGTTTTTCTGTTGTGCATGCTAGGTGATTGGAGAATTTTTCTCAACATCCTTAAAGGTTTAATTCCCCAAAGCATAACTAAATTAAGCTATCTCTAAGTCCTGGACCTGGGTTACAACCAACTCAATGACTTGGATTTTTTCTTCACCCACTCGTATCTCCAGTAGCTAGTCCTCTCCTTAATTCCCTTAACCTCCGTTCAATTGTTGGGAACCTCAATTTGCATAAGGAACTGATCATCGTTGATTTGAGCAGTAATGAGCTTCAAGGTGACATGTCGTTGTTCATGACAATGATGCCCAAGGACTTCACAACGGTTTGACTAAGAAGCTTTGGGGTAAGCTGGCTTGAACTGTAAATACAATCAACTTCATGGATAAAAAGAAATTAGCTTTAAATCAATATTACCCAAGATCTAATAGCTCTACTTTAGTCCAAGTGCTCACTCGCTCTTTCTCAACTCCACTCCTCTTTCTCATCCACCCTTTTGTAGATTTTGCCCTCTTCTCCCCTTGGGCCAAGCATTCTCAGCTGATGCCTTCCCAGCCTCTTTGATCCTCTTTTGTTTGTCCTGAAGTTTGAAGACATCTCGAAATCGGTGAGAACAAAAAGTGTTTACTTTCACAAAATTGAAGAGAAGTTGAATCTAGTTTATCATAGGAAATGGAAGAAATATGAGAAAAGATAGACATGATGTAGAAAGATAAAGTAGCTCAAGACTCACAACTACAGATATCAACGGATATTTGCCCTGACGAATATCCTACTATATCTTACCCAATTAACAGGATTTTTTTTTACAATTAAATGGATTTGGAGTGGATGTAGATTTTATTTTATTTTATTTTGTACCCAATGGATGTGAGTAGAATACGGATTTAGGCTACACACACACACACACACACACACACAAACACAAAAGGCAATATAATAGTTTACAAAATAACTTAATTGACTTAACTACTTATAATCGCAACTAAATATCATTGTAACACAAAGACAAAAAGGCTACGATGAAGCTTCGAGGATGGTTCCCACTTTTTTTTTTTCACAAAGTTGTACGCTTGTAGTAATGCTAAATATATGCTTATTTCACTAATTTAATTTGGAAAAATTCTTTATGATTGATCTATGGCTAAGTCGATTTCCTTTTCTATTATTAATATTTTTTTTTTGCAAGATCAATTTTAATAATTTTTTATGGTACCCTATTATAGTATTATTGTTTTTTAGTATCAAAGTATATAGTGGATAAGTGAATTTTATCCGATTCTATCGGCTTAAAATGAATAAGATATGAATATTAAAATTGTAAAATTAATGGATAGTGTATATGATACAAATTAAGTATCAAACATAATGAATAGGATGCAAGTTTAGTACTATCTCTATCCATTGTCATTCATATCTCTATCCATTGTCATTCATACTCACTGCAAAATCCAACAAGTGATATGAATGACAACGGCTACGAATGCAATGAGAAACTTATGAATAAAAGTCAAGCCGTCTTTATTTTTTTTTAATCTCTGTATATCATGCAAGAATTAATGTGGATACTATTACTAAAGAATAAAGAATGTGCATATATACAAGTAATACGAAGCTCTAGTACGACAGATGTTGGTGTTTTTCACAATTTCTGCCCGCTAAAAGATAAGAAAAATTCTCTCTTTGATTCCAATATTCGTATGCATGGTTGTTCCTGAGTTGTGATGTTTGTTTGGACGTTCAATTCCTTTCTTGATCGTATTTGTAAGCATATTCACTACAAGAAAATATACTTTTTGACAGCCAATTTTTGTTACAACTCTTTTGTAGGGACTTTTTGTATGCCTCCAATATATATACTTATACTTTTTTTAAGCAACGACACGTCATTTCGTGCTCATAAAATTAAAAGTGTGAATTTTTTTTTAAAGACTCATGGAGGCTCGCAAAGAAGCAATGTGAAAGATAACGATAAAATGGGCAGGAGGAATACAATAAACTTTTGAATAAAAGCCATGCGTGTAAGAATGTGATACTATGAGTCTATGACTAAGGTCAAGAATGTGCATATATACAAGTAAGACAAACCTCTGGCGATGTTGGCGTTTATGATAATATCAGGAAAGACAAATTTTTTTTCCCAAAAAATAAGAATAATTCTTTCCATGATTCATGAAAAATTCGTATAATTGGTTTAATTAAAAGTTGTAATGTTTGTTTGGATAAGTTCTAATTTCTCACGTCTTAACAAAGGCAATATTATTTTATTTTTAAGAATAAGAATATTTGTTCTTTAAGACTCGAAAATTCGATAATTCCTCTCGGGAGAGTTGCGAACAATTCGCTACAAGAAAATATTCTTTTTGACAGCTAAGTTTTGTTCCGCTTTTTTGTGGGGACTTTTTATATGCCGTCAAATATGTTCTCGTAATTCTTTTAAGTTAATTTTAATTTTGTAAGCACGAAATAGTATTTGTTGTTACAGAATTACTAATCTCACACATCGGAATGCAATTGTCATTAAAAAATGAGTGGTTATAGCATACCTGACGCACTAGCGTATGCTCGAACTTTGGAACTTTCTACAATACCCACCCCTGAAAAGGGGGTATTCCTGTCCCCCTCGTCTTGACCGTTGATCTTGATTTGGGAGAGAAAAGAGAAATGGGCTGACCGAGGTAACAGGTGAGGGAGGTAAAAGAAAAAAAAGTGATAAAAAATTTTAAAATGTAATAAATATTTCTAAAAAGTAAAAATAAAATTTAAAAATTTTTTTTTTAAAAAAAGCGATTAAATGTAAAAAAAAAATGATGAAATTTAAAAAAGTAATAAATGTTAAAAAATTGGTAAATATTTTTAAAAAGCTATTAAAAACTGAAAAAGTGATAAATAATTCTAAAATGCAATAAATAATTTTAAAAAATGATTAAATAAAAAAAAGTGATAAAAATTAAAAAAGTGAAATATTTTTTCAAAAAAAGCGATTATACCAAAAAAAAAAGCAAATAAATATAAAAAAAATTGATTAAATAAAAAAAACAATAAAATATAAAAAAA
Source organism: Aquilaria sinensis (assembly GCA_005392925.1). Lineage (NCBI taxonomy): Eukaryota > Viridiplantae > Streptophyta > Magnoliopsida > Malvales > Thymelaeaceae > Aquilaria > Aquilaria sinensis. Next base: position 54,470 of record SMDT01003246.1, on the reverse strand, counting down.
GTAATAAATGTTAAAAAATGGTAAATATTTTTAAAAAGTGATAAAAAAATTCTAAAATGCAATAAAAAATTTAAAAAAAGTGATTAAATGTAAAAAAAGTGATAAATGTTAAAAAATTGGTAAATATTTTTAAAAAATCTATTAAAAATAGAAAAAGTGATAAATAATTCTAAAATGCAATAAATAATTTAAAAAATGATTAAATAAAAAAAAAAAAAAAATTGAAATATTGATAAAAAAGTGATTAAAACTAAAAAATTTATATTTTTTTAAAAGAAATCGATTAAATATAAAAAAAAAAGTAATAAATGTTAAACAATGGTAACTATTTTTAAAAAGCGATTAAAAACTGAAAAAGTTATAAAAATATCTAAAATGCAATAAATATTTTAAAAATGCGATAAAAAACTAAAAAAAATGGAATTTTTTTAAAAAAGTGATAGATGTTAAAAAATTGGTAAATATTTTTAAAAATATATTCAAAACCGAAAAAGTGATAAATAATGCTAAAATGCAATAAATATTTTTTAAAAAATTAAATAATAAAAAGCTATAAAAAAGTGACCGGGTCATGTTGAAGGTAACTTAAAAAAATGACCGGGTCACGTTGAAGGTAACCTAAAAATGTGACCGGGTTACCTTGAAGGTACTTTCGTTGTGACCGGGTCATGTTGAAGCTTACCTAAAAATGTAACCGGGTCACGTTGAAGGTACCTTCATTGTGACCGGGTCACGTTGAAGGTAACCTTAAAATGTGACTGGGTCCTTCGTTGTGACCGGTTCACGTTGAAGGTAACCTAAAAATGTGACCGGGTCACGTTGAAGGTACCTTAAAAATGTGACCGGGTCACGTTGAAGGTAACCTAAAAAATGTGACCGGGTCACGTTGAAGGTACCTTAAAAACCGGGTCACATTTTAAAAATGTACCCGGTCACCTTTTTAACCTTCAAAGTGACCCGGTCACAACGAAGGTACCTTCAAGGTGACCGGGTCACGTTGAAAGTAACCTTAAAATGTGACCGGGTCACACTTGAAGGTACCTTCGTTGTGACCCGGTCACATTTTAAGGTTACCTTCAAGGTGACCCGGTCACAACGAAGGTACCTTCAAGGTGACCCGGTCACATTTTAAGGTTACCTTCAACGTGACCCGGTCACAACGAAGGTACCTTCAAGGTGACCCGGTCACATTTTTAGGTTACCTTCAACGTGACCCGGTCACAACGAAGGTACCTTCAACGTGACCCGGTCACAACGAAGGTACCTTCAACGTGACCCGGTCACATTTTTAGGTTACCTTCAACGTGACCCGGTCACAACGAAGGTTACCTTCAACGTGACCCGGTCACATTTTTAGGTACCTTCAACGTGACCCGGTCACATTTTTAGGCTACCTTCAACGTGACCTGGTCACATTTTTAGGTTACCTTCAACATGACCCGGTCACAACAAAGGTACCTTCAACGTGACCCGGTTACATTTTTAGATTACCTTCAACGTGACTCGGTCACAACGAAGGTACCTTTAAGGTGACCCCGGCACATTTTTAAGTTACCTTCAACATGACCCGGTCACAATGAAGGTACCTTCAACGTGACCCGGTCACATTTTTAGGTTACCTTCAATGTGACTTGGTCGCAATGAAGGTACCTTCAACGTGAACCGGTGACATTTTTAGGTTACCTTCAACGTGGCCCGGTCACTTTTTTATAGGTTTTTTTATTTAATTGTTTTTTTAAATATTTATTGCATTTTAGCATTATTTATCACTTTTTCGGTTTTGAATATCTTTTTAAAAATATTTACCAATTTTTTAACATTTATCAATTTTTTTAAAAAATTCCATTTTTTTTAGTTTTTTATCGCATTTTTAAAATATTTATTGCATTTTAGATATTTTTATAAATTTTTCTCGCACTTTCATGTTATTTATAAAAATATCACCGTACTTGAATAACACATTCTATTAATATGAACAATATTTCTTTTTAAGCAAAACAACATATTACAAAATAACATAATTATATGAATGAAACATTACTTCTTACTGAACGAGATGACACTATTTGTGAACAACTTATCTTACCAAATAAACAACATATTTGTACGAATGAAACAATACTTTTACTGAATGAAATAACATTATTTACGACCAATACATCTTACGAAATAAATAATATATTATAGAATAATACATTTTTATGAATAGAATAACACTTATTAATTAATGAAATAACATTATTTACGAGTAACATATTTTATGAAGTGAACAGTATATTGTAGAACAACACAATTATATGAATGAAACATTAAGTCTTATTAAACGAAATAACACTATTTGCGAACAATACATTTTACAAAATGAACAGCGTATTACAAAATAGTATATTTATATGAACAAAACAACGCTTCTTACTTAATGGAACATCATAAACGTTGTCGGAGGCAGGGACAAACGATTCCTCCTCTAATAAGGCACAGACGCCGTCAGAGACAGGGACAAACAACAGAGCATATTACAAAATAACACATTTATATGAATAGAACAATACTTTTTACTGAAAGAAATAGCATAAATGTTGCTAGAGGCAGGGATGCAGTTTCTCCTCCAATGGGGCACAAACATCACTGGATGCAAGGACGAACAACGGAGGGAGGTTGGTGGAGGAGGTCAAGCTTCTCCACAGCTTCACCTTCCTTGTCATCATTGTTGAAATCGTCTCCGACCGAAATAAATCCATTAGTGGGCAACATCATCCCACCATTGTCACTGTTGGAATCGTCTTTTTAAGATCGGGCTTAGCTACTATGAGGAGGTTGTCAAGGCATTGCTAATTTGAGCCTGAAGGGCAAGGATTGGTACAGTGGTGATCTATAGAAGAAAAGAAAATTGGGTGAAAGAGAGGAAAGACGCGTGATTTGGGGAGGAAGAAGTGATAATGGTAAAATTGTAAATAAATATAACTCTTAATAGAGCGCGTGGTGCAAGTGTATTTTAGCCTCAGCAAAAATAATAATAATAATAATAATTTGACTTCGGGAAAGAAAAGATTTTTTGACAAAATGACAGTTTGTTTTGCTAAAGCATCTATACAATATACAACAGTTAAAAGTATTTATATATAAAAGAGAAAAAAGGGAAAACTCACTTTTTCACAATCAAAAGGCATCTGAACCAGTATTAGAACATTATATGGGAGAACAGGGATATCCTTTTATAGGGGATGACAATTGGGTGGGTCCGGTTGCATTTGGGTTAGGTCATTCAGATTCGAATTTAATTGGGTGAGTATGTATTCGGGTCCATGTCAAGTTATCCGGGTTCGAGTTAATTTTTGGTTGAGTAGATTTCATATTCATATTGGGTCGAGCTGAGCTTATTTGAGTCTAGATCTAATACTGGTCGGTTATTCAAGTTTTAGACCATATTCAAGTTGATCGTCGGGTTTACTAGGTTCACTGATACATAAGACTAAATAACTGAATCAATTCAATTTTTTTGTTCTATTTTGACTAAAATTTAATTTAATTAGACATAAAAAATAATATAAAATTTATGAAGATATATTAATATACAACTTTTTTAATAAAAACTATAATTCCTAAAACCCAATTATTCCTAGCTCTCTCTCTCTTACCATTTCACTAATCATTTCTCTTAACTCTCATTCATTTACTCCGTAACATAGAACAAATTAACATAAGAGAAGAAACCTAGCCACTCGTGTTAAATCATAATTTTTTTAAAATCATTGATGACCATATATTTTATGTTGATTTGGGTTAAAATTGGGTTTTGCTCAGTTTAGTTTGGGTTCGGGTCAGGTTTGGCTCAAGTTTAGTTTTCTCAGGTTTTACTTCAATTGAGTTTGGATTCATGTTAGGCTGGGTACAATTAATTTAGGTCGTTAAGTTTTCTAAACAAATCAGGTCAAGTTAAGCTTGAATTAGAATGGATCAAATCAGGTTATTAGTCAGGTCAAATTTTATCATTCCTATCGTTCTGACCCCTTAACCAGCAGGCTTGGGATGCTTTGCTATATTGCTTCGTCAAAAAAGCCAACCTGGGGTTTGTAGTTCCTATCAGTTTTTTTTCTTGGTGATCAGTTGTTTAAAAAGGCTCTCAGCTCACCATCACCATTAGAGACGCGTAATTATAAATGAGGTAATGAACGTAATATTCATGCCTCAAAAGCTAACCAAAAGCATTGGATTAGACACACAAAATCTGACAATTAGTACATACATCAAACTGACTTCAAATCAGCAGTTTACGGATCCGTGATCTGCATATGAACATATCATTAAAAAACAAGAGGCAGAACAAGGATTTTTCTAGATCACTCTATCTCAATCTCTTGAGGAGCTTCTTCATCTCGTTTTGATACTTCACCGGAAATCTCTTCCTCTGCGATCCCAGAAGCCTCCATAGCTCTGGTGACCCATTCCTTGAGGGGATCTTCATTCAAGTCCAGCCTTAGAACTCCTGCAAATATTCCCCCTAGAAAGGCTACCGGTTCCTGTTTAATCATCAATGACTGGTTAGAAATTACAACCTCAAAAATTTCAATGCCAAAGTCCTTATAGTCCCTGTCACATGACACACTAATTCCTTTCCCGGGGAGGGGATTGAAATCGAACTCATTCAAATAAAACAATACCCAGCTCGTACAAACACAAGAAATACAGAAGACAAAAGAACATGCTTTCTGGGGGATAGTAGTCATGAATTAAAAGGGACATGTTCGCTATGTTCATATTGGATTTAAGTCTTAACAGATCTGTGCATAATCCATCTTTCCCTCTATCTGGAGCAAAAGAAAAAACAAAACTAATAGTCATGATAGTTCAATCCACCTTTCTACCCCCACACTCAACTTGCACTCATTTTCCCCTTCTCCCCTCTTCCTTCAATTTCCATCACCAAACTCAGCGAGATGGGGTAATGATGGGCTCCGGGGCCTTGTTTTTTTCTCTTTATTTTTTTTTCTTTCCCCTTTTTAGTTTCCATGACACCAACAACATGAAAAGTTGCTCCCACGGACAAGGTCAACACTAGAAACCAGATTCGTGAGAAAGGACCTTCAAACTGTGAAAAGAACCCGAGGATTGAGAATAATGCTACATATTCTATCCATTAGAACTCAAAGAGTTCTGTTGATTCTCTGTCCATTTACATCCACTTATTTGTTACACACATAAACGTTCCCTACAAACATGATTCTACATAATCCAAGTATAGCATAAAACAAGTTGATCATTCCAGGTCCAGTGTTAAAATCCTATAAACATCTACGACACCGAAAAATTTGTACGCTTAACAATTTCATCTATATGACTCTATTTATTTGCTTATCTAAGCTTTATTAGATAAATTTGTACGTCAAGATATAGCACCAAGTATCACCAACTAAAAAGGCTCATCTATCATATAGAAAATAGACCAACTGCAACAATCATAAGGTAAGAAGTAGGAAGCGCAATCTCAAGAGTTCAGATAAGAAATCAATCTTCTGATTAATTTGCTGAACATATCAGCTGGTTCACAATTAATCTACACTAATCCAGGATACAAAAGGCATCGAGAAGAATGGGGCACATTACCTTAATAGCTTCTTTGCAGATGGGTTGTTCCGTGGGATTGAAGAAGAAAGCTTTGACATTTCCTCGGGCTCTGGGATTATTTCCAGTCCCACGGTCATATCCTAGGCGGCAAGGCTTCAGCGAGGCCGGAGTCGGACAGCTCTCTCTTCCTACAACCAAGCGAGACTTAACCCGCACATTAAAAAACCCAAAATCAGAATCACTTTCTTGCCATGAAACCGAAATTAGATATAATAAATCTTTCCAGGAAGACGTCGTACCGTGAAGCAAGAGGAGGAAATCCCTAGAATCAGGGCCATCTCTTTCTCTGCTTCCTGCCTTTGCGCTTGCTTTCGTTGACGGTCAGTGCTGAGGTAGTCGTTCGGTCAACAAGTTCCTAGGGTCTGGATTAGGGATTGCAATGGGACGATTACGAATTAATCACGATACCCGTATCTATTATCTGTGTCTGCAGGTTTTTGTTTACCCTGAAGTAATAGGCATGAAATTTCGCATTCATGTCGCCCACCGCTGATTCATACCAATTTTATTCGGCGTAAACCCACATTTGGCCCCCGAACTTTGTTCACCAGGACACTTAACCCCTTAAACTATAACTCGGGATAACTCAACCCCCAAATTTTACTGACTGGCACACTTAACCCCCTCATATCGCCACGTGCTGTCACGTGCGTTGACTTTCTGACGAAAATGTGAGTTATCATTTTAGAGGGACTTAAATGACAAAAATATTGAAGCTTGCGGCTGAATGTGGCATTTTCCACATAAGTCTTTGTTGACTGGTGTTAGATGCGTCCAAATTGGCGGGGATTTTTCGTTTCAGTCGCGCGAAAACAAATTGGCTTTATGAAAAGAAGACGTCGGGAGGGACCAGTTAGAGAGAGGGCTTGCGAGTGGGACAAACACATCGAGATTCCATGCAAAAGTGAAGATTCAAAGCTTTTTTATTTGGTCGACTTGAACTTGCAGACAAGAAAAAAAGGTGAAGTACGTTATTTAATCTTCTTCTTTGGTCAACAAGGGCATAGTAAGGTCGAATCATTGTGAATTGGTATTTGGGAGAAAATGTGAATGAGTTTTGAAAATAGAATAATAAATTATGGCCTTTAGTTATAAAAATAGAATAATAAACTATAGTAAAAAAAAATTCGATTGGTACCAGTAGGTTTCAGTTGAATGTTAGCAATTAGTTGTATAATGGTGGATTAGTAATGAAGGATCCTAATGTAAGGAATAATTAATGGGTATAATTTTGTTCTAAATTGATAATTTGTTATTGCAGATGGTGAAATTCAACATATATTTGTACTATGGTGGATTACTAGTGAAAGATCCTAATGTGAGGTATATAGATTATCTGGTTTGTGAGAAGTTATTTGATGATGATTTCACAAGTTACTGGTGCATATTGGATATCCTGGTAAATGAGATCGGTTATGAAGCTAAAGATATTAAGACAATTTATTATCGGGTACCAGATTGTTCACTAAGTGAGGGTCTTAGGGTGTTACATGATGATGCTACCACATTTGATATGATAGCATGTGCTATTAAAAAAGGTGGGGTAGAACTGTATGTTGAACACACAGAGGAAGGCCTACAAAAGGGCAAGTGGCCCATTAAAATATCGAGGGATGGTGGTGTATTTGTCAAAGAGGTTGAAAGGTGCAATTTAGGTGGAGCAGTAGGTGGGAACTTTAATGAAGGTTTGACTAGTGAAGTGGAGGAGGAGCACTTGCACGCTGGAGATTGGGAAAGAGAAGAAAATAGAGATTATAGTGACAATGAAACAAAAGATACTGATTCAAATGAAGATGACAGTGAACATGAATGCGAGGATTTGCAAGTCGAGATAGAGAGTGAACTAAACCAAATTTGAGAAAGTATTTTTCCATGTGCTGATGAGGAGGTTACAGAAGGCATTTTAAGAGTTACTCAATTTTACAGCCATGTAAGTGATGCTGAAGAAGTTCATGTTAATTTAGAGCAAGTTGAAGCAAGGGCAGCAGCTGTAGCTTCTGTTGATGACAGCGAAACAGATGATGCAGTTGAAGCTGGAGAAGACTTGGACAATTCTGATTTAGGGAGCCGTTACTCAACAAGTGATGAGAAAAGAGAAAGGGCTGTTGTGAAAAGAAAAAGTTCCTACCTTAGGTTTGACGAAAACTGTAACAAAGTTCATTTTTGTATTGGAATGTCATTCAATGATCAAAAACAGTTCAAGAGGGCATTAATAAAATATGCCATGACTGAGAAGAGGGACTTTGATTATGTGAAAAATGAGCCTACTCGAGTGAAGGTAAAATGTAAGTCAGTTGGCTGCCCTTGGCTATTATTTGCATCAAGAGAGATTTCGAAGGGTAGAATACGTTTCATGGTGAAGAGATACATAAATAAACATCGGTGTGACAAGGTATTCAAGCTATCAAGAACTATTGCACCATGGATAGCTGAAAATTTTGAAGAGTTTATTGCCAAGCATCCAACCATGAAAAGAAGTTTCCTGAAAGATGCTGTCAGAAAAATTCATGGGGTTGAAGTTTCAAGTAATCAATGCAAGAGAGTGAAGGTAATGGTTAGGAAGAAGTTGGAGAGGGATATTCGACATGAATATGCAAGAATATTTGATTATGCCAAGGCAATATTGGCTTCAAACCTAGAAAATTCAGTTGACATTCAAGCTACATATAGAGGTCCTGGCTGCCTACCAATTTTCAAGAGATTTTATGTTTGCTTTGCAGCCTTAAGAAAAGGCTTTCTTGAAGGATGTAGGCCTTTTATAGGGCTAGATGGATGTTTTCTAAAAGGAGTTGTCAAGGGCCAACTGTTAACTACGGTAGGGAAAGACGGTAACAATCAAATGTACCCATTGGCATGGGCAGTTGTTGAAGTAGAAAACACTGATTCTTGGTGTTGGTTCTTGAAACATTTGAAGTCAGATATTCGTAGAACAGATGGAGATGGTCTGACTTTTATGTCTGACCAACAGAAGGTATTTCTCTATTTTTGTTTGAGTTGATTTGGCATAAATGTATTTTTAAAGCATGGTTTTATTTGAGAGCATAACTAAAGTTTGTTGATTTTGTTCTGATTCCTACGCATTTTATGTTTCTATAATGCTAGCTAAAACTAGTTGACTTTATATTTGTTGTAGGGATTACTTAATGCCGTTTCAGAAATTTTTCCTAGAGCTAAGCATAGGTTATGTGCAAGACATATTTATAGTAATTGGTACCCAAAGTTTAGAGGTGATGATCTGAAATTGGCATTCTATGCTATTGGTAAGGCTCCAAATGAGGTTATGATGAAGAAACGATTAGATGACATTGAATGTTTGAAAGCTGGCGCCAAAGAGGCACTAATGCGTGTGGATCCAAGGTTGTGGTGCAAAGCCTACTTTTCTTATGAATCTCAATGTGACATAGTTGACAACAATACCTGTGAGGCCTTTAATTTTGTGCTTATTAGTGCAAGGAGAAACCAATTATTTCAATGTTAGAGGAAATAAGAGAATTTGTGTTTGAAAGGAGCATGAAACAGAGAATCTTTGCAAGTAAATGGAGAGGGGAGTATGGTCACTTGATAATGGCTGAGTTACATCAAAATATTCAAGATAGTTACAAGTGGAATGTTAAGTGTAATGGTGATAATGGGTATGAAGTTAAACTGGGTAGATGTAAGTATGCAGTAGAGTTACGATCAAAGGTTTGTACTTGCCGAGGTTGGCAAATAAATGGAATTCCTTGTTCACATGCAATTAGTGTGATTTGTTATAAGAAAGATGATCCTTTGAAGTACTCGGTTCACTGGTATATGAAGGAAAAATTCCTAACAACTTATAAGTACTCAATTGAACCAATGCCGGGAGAAGATTTTTATCCACATAGTGGACAGGGTATTCTGTTGCCTTCACTTCCAAGGCCATTGCCTGGTAGGATTTTTATCCACATAGTGGACAGGGTATTCTGTTGCCTCCACTTCCAAGGCCATTGCCTGGTAGGCCTCGAATAAAGAAAAGAAGGTCTAAATTAGAACCCATGAAGGGGATGAACAAGTTGTCAAGACATGGGAGGACAATGCACTGCAATACTTGTGGAGATGAAGGGCATAACAAGAGAACTTGTACAAGGCCTGCAGGCACCACTCAAAGAAACAAGAATTATTCTCAACAGGTACTACTATTATTTTCAAAGTATTCTCTTTCTTAATAAGGTCAGTTTGAACAACTTTTACTATTTCCTGTGTTTCATATGTCATTATAGGCAGAGAGTTTAGCCCCAGGAAGTGGATTGAATATTGCTATTGGTCTGGAATCCATTTCATCATGCACACTTGCAGATAACTTAATTGATGTGGAGATGTTTGTTACTGCCCCTCCCACTATACGAAATACGCAAAACATTACACAAGAGAGAATGAGAAGAGCTGTATAGAGAGGAATTGGAGTTTATGTTGATCCCAATTCAGGCATAACATATATAAATGCAAGTACTTTTCTCACTATCTGTGTTTTACATGTTTGACTTACATAACGATTAAGTAAAATATGGATATATTTTGTTTTGAACAGCTTGGGAGGCTTGGTACCATGATCTTTGATAACTCAACATAGAAGAACTAGATCAAGATTTGGAGGCCATATATTTTGTCTTCTATGCAATTGCCTAGCTTGTTTCATTGTAGGCCTTTAATTTTTTGTCTTTTGAGTAATTGCTAGGTGCCTTTTAATTTTTTGATGTTGGGAATGTTTTCCTAACAGGTGAAGTTAGATGTATTTTTAGTGCACAGTAGTCATTATGTTCTGGTTATTGTGTCGCTGCATTATAATTCATAGACATTTGGGATCTGGATTTTCAAAGTCTTCTCTCTTTCCTGTTGATGAGACCGATGGTTTATAGGATCTCTCAAAAACTACAGGTTATAGGACCTTGTTTGATATCAGGACCTTGGTTTCAGCATAAAAAATTTTTGGCTGCTGCGCTAGTTAATGGCTACAGGTTGAACTTACTATTGATACACATTTGTTTCATTCTGATGCACTGCTCTGAGTGGAATTCTGGGTTTTCGGTCCTCACATGGAGCTGTCTCTACTGAAGGAATTATTCCTATGGTACAGATTTATCTGATTTCCCAACTTCATCCATTTCTTTAAGTGATTGATCTCCTATCTTTCATGCTTTTGAATTCCAAATTAATGGAGAAATCACAGGCTAAGAATCTTAGAAGGTTCAAGAAGCAGATATGTTTGTCAGTGTTTGCCTTGCATTTTTATTTTTATTTTTAATTTTTGCTCGACTGTAAGGTGAATGCATAGTCTAGTGGGCTTTGGAAGATGAATTTCATATGTTTACATGACAACTTGGATGAGTTGTGCAATGTAGTTATGAATTTGGTGTCATTGTTTGTTTCTGTGTGTAATGCTTCATGGGAAAGTGCTCTTGTGCACGACTAGTAGTTCTGGATCCATGAAAACTATGAAATAACTTCAGGTTTCTATGGTTGCTCTCTTAATTTTCTTTTATCTGATTATAGTTAATTTGTATTACTAAACTCGCATAGTTAAACTTTGATTAACTTAATTCAAAAAAGAAAAGAAAAATAAGAAAGACAAACAAACCAATGATAGATAAAGAAGAACAAATTATGATGCATGTTAGATGATCTACTGTTGCACACTTCTGCTGTGAGAATCATAATGACGCCTTTCTTCCTTTATATTAAACAGGAAAAGGGTCAGGCGTTGCCCAAATTTGGTGAATGGGATGTCAATGACCCTGCTTCGGCTGAGGGGTTTACTGTGATCTTCAACAAGGCTAGGGATGAAAAGAAGATTGGTGGGAAAGCCGACTTACCAGCAAAGTCCAGTCCTCAGAATAAACATTGTTGCCGTGGAGAAGGTCTTAGAATGGATGGGAGAAAACAAAGAGATAAAGGAAGGGAAACAGAGAGATAAAGGAAGGAAAACAGAGAATGGATGTGTGTATTGACCAAAGGGGGTGGTTTAGTAGAGTTGGTGACTGTTGGTGTAGTAGAATAGTCAATTCCAAGAAATGCAATCTGTTATTATTCACCTGTAGAACAGTAACCACCTTCATTGGTACCAAGCCCCTGTCTCTGATGAAGTCTAATTGACAATATATAATTCAGCTACTAGTTTGAGTTAAAACCAATGTTCAAACTGCATATTTTATCAGGCCAAACAAATGCACATTCTGTAAGTATAAGAAAGCTACTAAAGGTTGTAGAGTAAATAAGGTATCCTTGCTTATTGATACTCAAAATAAACCTTTCATTCCATTGAAAATAGTGGGCAAAATTACATCCATGACTGCCTCCAAGTCCTACAATCAACTGTACTATAACTAAACCAACTTGCACTGCAACTAAACCATCTTGCACACTGTACTTGTCTAACCTCTAAATATATAACATAGAACTAACACAAACAAAATCAACCACACAATTCTACAAGTCGACATCACATATCCCTTAATTTCATTCATGCTCCTTTGAAGTGCAGCAACATCATCAACAATATAAGGCAATGGTGATTCTGCATTCCTTCTTGTTGTCGCTAATGCTTCTGCCAATTGCATCTCTATGACATTTAGTTTCTGTTCGAGTTCTTTTGCCCTAAAGAGTTGTTCTAGAATTGTCACCCTTGCTTGTTCTGGAAATGGCTCATCAATCCAATCAAAATATCCACAACTCTTTTCCTGCACACAGAGAAATAAAGAACCACTCTCAAACCAACTTCCACATTACACTTAGTTGTACACAATGACTAGAGCATTTCAACAGAGACTAACATAGATTTATAGGACAAAAATATCAGTTCATGAGAAGAAACACTTTTCAACAACAGTCTGGTGCATACTTCAGTCAACATTAACACTGAAATCAGAACAATCAATTTCTTTCAACTTATTAAAACAAAGTGCACAACCAAGTTCTGTTTTTTTTCCACATGCTTAACGATAAACTAATCAGTTCAACTCTTGTTCTTTCTGGATATTTAATTTGTCAAATTCTTGAGACAGAAACTGTTACCAACCTGAAATTCTAATATGTTTATTTGCAACTTAAAAGGTTTTATACTGAAACATGATAGAAACTAATCAAGGCAACGTACTTTTGGAATCCAAGATTGAATAATGATGATAAACACATGCAAATTGAACATACTAACAAATCAAATATACATTAAAACTTTAACAGATCACAACTGCCATAGGCAAAACCAAGTATTAACAGAAACCATTCCCAGCCAGAGATGCACAAAAAAAAAAACAAGGATTGATACAAACTTTTTTCCCAAATTCTAAATCAAACCAATTTAACAGACGACAATGGCTCAATAGATGGAAGAGCATACAGAGCCGCCAATCTTTCCCAAAACCTAAATCACACTATTTTCCAATCACACTTACCTTATTTGCATAATTTCGACAGCGGTAAAATCTTCTCCCTATGTTAAATCCATTCTTCGTTGTCCATATTTCTGCTCGCAGCATACATCGGCACGTTGGCGTCTCTCCACCGTACTGACAAGCACTTGAAACAGATTTGTAAGAAGATGAACAGTTGCTCATTGATCGATCGAAAACAGAAATTGGGATGGAAGTTTTAAACGAGATTTGGGGCTTTCGGAAACGAAATGGGGAAGGAAGGAAATGGATAACGAAATGGCCAATTTGGGATGAAAATTTCAAATGAGATTGTGGGGATTTTGGGAACGAGATGGGGAATGAAGCTTGTGCGGAAACAGATTTTGGGAACGATTTGGGGATTTCGCAGCTGCCTTCCCCTCAGTCTCGCCTTACGTCTTTAATTAAGACTTATGTGGAAAATGCCACATTCAGCCGCAAGCTTCAACATTTTTGTCATTTAAGTTCCTCTAAAATGATAACTCACATTTTCGTCAGAAGGTCAACGCACGTGACAGCACGTGACGATCTGAGGGGGTTAAGTGTGCTAGTCAGTAAAGTTTGGGGGCTGAGTTATCCCGAGTTATAGTTTAAGGGGTTAAGTGTCCTGGTGAACAAAGTTCGGGGGCCAAATGTGGGTTTACGCCATTTTATTCCTCCACCAAATTTATACATTTTATGGATTCGAGGTTTATCACTTCACCAACCACTATTATTATGCGAGTGATATTACTATTTTTATGTGATTAAAAAGGTGATCCAAGTGAGTGCATGCTCATCGGATGTTGAGAAGAGTACGTTTAATGGACTGGTATGAAAAATATTTAAATTGCACACTTTGTATGTATGACAGGTAGATGAGACAGACTTATTCACGTGGATATCTTAAACCTATCACCCACTCGTACCTGTTAAGCAAATATACTTTGTTAGCCATATCCGTCCTGTGATAGGTATTTTTACCTATTTATCCACTCATTACAGATGAATATCAACGGTTAATGGATTTTGCTCACTCACCTGTCATCCTTAATCCAGGTGTCCCATATTTTTTGCCACTCACAAAATGTTGACATGTGTTTTCCACTGACATATATAATTTAACACCATTTATTTTCTCAAATTTACAATTTCTTCCTTGTCTTTCATCCTCGTCTTCTCCCCTTAAAAAGGATTTGCCATGGCAACCACAGCATATTCATGTTGGTCTATGAAATGAAGGCTCCCATCCTAATGGAGATGATTCAGCACTCATTTCAGGTACAAATCTTTGACGCAATAGTTAATGAAGAAGGTCTTAAGGTTAAATTGGAACTAATTGAAGAAACAAGGGAGAATGTTAAAGTTTCTTTATGTGCCTTTAGACATTGAGTGGCCCAACTTCATAATGCAACAGTGAAGACTAATTCATAATGCAACAGTGAAGACTAAGTAGATTCACATTAGAGGGATGGTTCTTGTAAAGTTTGAGTTAACCGGAAAAAAACCCCTAGGAATAATGCCTTGAGCTCAAATTAGGAGGACCATTTAATGTAAGTAAAAAAGTTAGGTGAAACTTCTTTGAACTATATGATTCCTATGGTCAAAAGTTGCTAAGGAACTACCATTCGAATGACCTACGCCTTACTTTACTTAATGTACTATGTCCTTTTGATATAATAAAAAAGTATTGTTCATTAAGTTGCAATTAAGTTAAAGAAGCTGTTTTGAAGACCCACCAAAATTGTGAAATAATTTTCTAAGTTTGTTGAGGGCTGCAAGATGCCCCATGTTTAAGGAAAGTTAGTTGAGGGCTAATTACCTTAATTAAAATGAGGGATATAAAAGAAGCCCATTGCATTAAACATTGTGAAAATAAGGGTTAAGCCCCATGGAGGCCAAATGGTCCTAAATGACTTTAAGTTAGAAAAATATGAAACTTATTCATTTGGAATAAAAAATTTCATTGAATGTTTACAAGGTACTAAAGAGGCCTTGTATGCCAACATATACCCCAAAGGGTTAGAATTCATCTTCTTACTCATTCTCATTAGTGTGGGAGTTAGCAAGAACATATTTGTTAAGAAAAGGCATACCAAGATTATTAACTAATGACCTGTAGCTATAGGCTTTGAAGTCACCACCAAAGGCATCAAAAGCTCAAAGGAAAAATAGGTTAAAATTAGGCTTAGCTCATCCCACTCAAGAATAATACGTTAAAAAAGCCATCATGCTATTCAAGATTGCACTATCGTCGATGTCATCCTTGAGCTTCTTACTCATAATCTTCAACTCTATTACCTTGAAATTTTCTCTGGTGTGAAGGTTGAAAGCTCCCCTTTATAAAAGTCTTCAAAGCCTTTTACTGACTCCTCAACCTTGGTGATTCACTCAAAAAGAAGGATGAAAAGGCCATACAGTTTGGATGATACCTTAAAGTCCACATTCGCAAGTTTATTCTCAAGCTTTTCCAAAAAACCTCAGGTGGTCTTTTGCTCTTTCCCAACTGTAGCCATTTTTAACTGTTACTCTTTGATGATCCTAAACTAGTTGCCGATCTGAGTGTCATGCTCATTTGAGACTGCAGCTATTGTTTGGGCTAGTATCTTTTCACTACTAGGGAGGCTTAGTCTGTAATTAACTTGCTTCAAAAGGGAGTCCCTTTCCTTCTATACTCCCCCCTCCCCGAAGGCTGCTGCCATGTGGAGGTGGCTCTCTTATTGAGCACACCGTGCATAGATCCTGAATGTCACAAACATTGGCTGGAAGAGACAAATATTAATGAACAGTAACATGTTTATGAATTTTTTAGGGCATTTATGGATGGGTGTTGTTTTTGGATGTGTAGTTGGTTGTCCACAGTAGAAAGGCTGACATAAAAGCAATTAGCTCAATGCCTAAGGATGAACTTATTCAAATGGCTAAGAAGCACATTCTCACAATGATATGTATGTTCACAAAGGCTACGGTATCAGTTTTGCAACCTTTCTTTAGTCCTTTCTTTTGACATCCTAAACAAAAATTCTTCCAAGCAACAACAAAAGATATGCCATTTAACTTCTTCTATTTTATGACCTAAGGCTAAGTTTTTCTCAATTTTTTTACTTTTTGTCACTGCCGCTAGCTTTTCGGGCTTCATTGTCGTCAATTGTACTAAGGAAAGGGATGTCGAGCTTTAAAGGATTATTAGCAGAGTTGGGTCTAGCTAGGGGTTTTAGGGTTGGGCTTCTTTATGGGTATTTTTATGCATACAATAAGAGATGGATTCTGGAGTTCCCTCTTGTTTAGGTAAGCTGAAGTTTTGATTTTTCTACTAATTTGGTGCTTGGGTTTCATATAGATACATGCCTATGGTAGCTTTGAGGTCTAGCATCTCCATAGCTATTTATGTGGAACAAAAACTATAATTTACTAATTGATACGGACTTAATTTGCCCAATAATAGTGTGCCATTTTCTACAGCTTCAAAATAGGGCTCTCTTCAAGTATCAGACTTGAAAAATTTATTGTGCTCATCAAAGCCAACTTTAACTTTGTTATAAATTTAATAAAGTTATATTATTCTTCTTCAATTTATATTATTATTTTATCTCCTACTATGATAACTCATAGAAATATATTATATATGGATTGATGGATGATAAAGATCATGCCACATGAGACTGATCTATCTTTATAGTTCTTAAAATGTGTTCACAATCTATGAGCATATACATAAGTTAATTGTACATATGACATTATCATATGGGATAGAGTGATTTGCCCCAATGTGTATATGAATATTTATGGAGATAAATATTTGAACAGGACTAATTCAATTACTTCTAGACCTTCAATTGTTAAGAAAAAGTAAATATTATTTGTTCTGTAAACATGAAAATAATATGAACTTAAAATGTATATATTATGTGATTTTGATATGTCATCCAAAGATGCCTAATATAGGATATACTTGGACATATTGGATTATATAAATGTTAACACGTTAAGCTCATGATTATTCAACATGAAATTCACCGCTCTTAAACTAAGAGTGAAAACTATGAAATATGTCTCTTGATTTTTCGGATTAAGAAATCCTCGTGGTTGAATTAGAAAAAAGTTGTTTTCAAAAACATTATTTTGTATACAAAATTATATATATGTAATATATATAGATTTTATAAATATATTTTCTAAATTATTTAAATCCAGATAAACCTAAAGAGACATGCACATATTTGATTTTGTATTTGACAATACTACAATTTGAATGTGGTTGATTTAGTCCGAATTATGTGCAACAATATTAGATGGTGAATGGAATGGAATAAGACATATGGGTTCTTGTGAATTATCTTTGAGCTCTTGGATGATTTTGCAAGATCGTACAAAAATGTTGTATTGACTTGTAAACAATAAATTAGTCAAAGACTAATTTGACAAGATTAAGAGATCTTAATGGGTCCTATGCCACATTCTGATCTCTACTTGAATTTTTCCATTAAAAAAAATTGTTATACATTGATAACAACACACAAGAGACATACATGAAATCTCTCCACTAGAGAAATCACGCATAAAGCAATTGAGAGATAAGGAATTCGAATATGTAAAACTTAGAGAATTCTGCACTTGTGGAATTTTAAAAAAAAGTATCCGTGTGATTATTTCTGCAATTTGATCATGATGCATGCTAATTTAATAGGATAGAACTGGTTCAGATTCCAAACAAGACTGACCCTAAAGCTTTCTGGTTCGGCTTTCTTAATTTCAGCGCCTTTGGTAGCTCTTCTATTATTAAAGTTTAAGAGTGAGATTACAGTTGAAAGTTTTATTGTTGAATGACTAGTATTTTTTTCTAGGGAACTTCTTTGTAACTTTGTGTTGAGAATTAATTCACCATTTGTATCAGGTTGGCTCTCAAAAAATTTTATATTTATTGTTTTTAATGCAAAAATTTGTAATGCATAAAAAGCTAACCATATGAATTTTTTAATCTTGTTTTATAAAAGGCTTATTGTATAGTGGCTTTTCACTCTAATGATTTACTTTCAACAGTCTTGATGGAAGAAAAGGGCACATTGATTGTGAAGGTGTTGTTTATTTAAGTTTAGGATGATCTTTTTCCACTGTGCATGCGACCTTCTAGGAAATCCATGAAGTATTTTGATTATCAACGTAATCAACCCAAGAACTAGAAAAAATAGTTAGAATAACTAACTTTTATGTATTTAAAAGCTTAAAAAAAGTCTTCTCGTTAATTTCGATAAAATGTGATTGTTCCACATATTTCTAGGACTAGATTGATAACTGACTCGTTGAAGCAACAACTAATACTTGTTCACGCTCAATAACTTGATGTCTTCACTCTACAAGGTGAGGTATAATACTTTTCTAAATGTATTTGTGTGTTTTGGCCTTGTTTTGGAAGAGAGAAGGGTGAAAAACATAATCTCTAAAATTGTCCCATTTGGATTTATTTATAGAAATGAATGGGTGTCTTTGGAAGGCACAACCTTTCACAAAAGGTTGCATAAGTTCACTCATTTGAGTCACAACCCTTCTAAAGGTTGTGTCTTACTGAAATAAAACCATAACCACCCCCCTAAAGGGTCATGATGGTTTAACCTTGAGTCACAGCCCTTCTAAGAGTTGTGTTTCTTTAAAATAAAGCCATAACTACCTCCTAAAGAGTCATAATGATTCAGTCTTGAGTCACAGCCTTTCTCAAAGTTGTGTCTCCTTGAAATAAGGCCATAATTACCTCCTAAAGGGTCATAATGATTCGGCCTAAAGTCACAACCTTTCTAAAAGTTACCTTTCTAAAGGGTCATAGGCTCCTGGCTCTACATGGCATCATCCTATTGATTCCTACATGATGATGTGTCACACATAAGTGCCAAATACTATGTTATGAGTTGGTATAACAGCACCAACATATGGTGTGACCACACCAATAAGTATGTCTTAGCGCATTTTATGAAATTTAACAATCATTCTTACTTGATGGAACACAAAGATAATTGAAACACACAATATTAAGAGTTAAAACATATATGCAAGCATGAACATGTGACCTTAGTTATATGAATAAAATCTCCTCACAATATAGTGGTTAAACGTATAAAGAAGAATTCTTTTGCCACATATCTTTGAACAAATCAAAGATGCAAATGTTAATGATCCTTTAATCATTAACCATGCCTATATGCCCCATGACTTGTTGATACACAGTTTACCTACATTCAATCTCTTTTGTGAATTCTCTTATAAAACACATGAATTATACCCAACAGCAAGTGCACTTGATTCTAAAAAAATCTTTATACTCAATTCAAAGCATTGTATAAAATAATGCTTGTAAGTGCTTAAAACTGAATATAAAGAGTTATGTATCAACCATGTAAATTGTAACATTTACAACAACAATTAGTTTTTCCTTTTGCACTAATTATCAAGTAACTAAAAAAACACATGATTATCTAGTGAGATGACACATTTGGCCAAATTATCATAGCCATTGGTACACACTACTAAGATAATCATAATGTCTTTAAATCACTTGATATTAGTCAATAGTCATTAAGGACATAAATAAAGAAACTTACACATAAGTGAGATAAAAGACAAACTTACTTATTTTTTTTCTTGGTCATATTAATACACAAATCTATATGTGCCTTACTATGTATTTACACTATTAAATGTTTTAAACACCACTAAGTCAAAATGTGTCATTTTCCCTCTTAAAACATTTCATAGTGTTTTTCTTAATGCATTTCCACCAAGAGCACATGTCTAAATCATACCATAACATTATACATATCTCAAAAATGAGTAATAATGCTAGACATAGGTTAAGATATATGAGTGGGTATACAAATGCGGTGCAAAAACATCACCTCATCTTAATATGGGGCTCAAAACAACTATGAAACTCAAGTTGTCACATGTTGGACAGTGTGACTCAAGTTATCACTTCATCTTGATATGGGACTCCTACTTAAATGTAATTCCTACTCAAAGGGACAAATTTTCAAGTAGTCTACATTTAAATACTTGACTTATTGGGTTTCCGGGAGCCAAACAGCGCAGCGGAATTTAACCGAAACCCTCCAGGATCCAAGTGAAACGGGGTAAACCGGGTGTTCGAAAATTTTCATACCTAATTTTCGGTTGAGATCTTTCACTTAACTGTAGAGTCGAATCACAAAACCTGAACAGTTGACGTGTTTAAGCTCTCTATGGTATCCACATGAGCCTATCGGGATCACCACGCTTCCACCACGTCCCGGCAGATGCGTTTCTCTTGCGCTCACAGTGCTAGCTTGCGTCCTCCAAGGAATTGCAAGAGAAGAGTGCGATTGTCCTTTTGGGAGGCTAGGGCAAGGAGACCTGCGAATTTCTCACTTAAAAGTTGTATTTATAGTGAGACTCAACTTCCAGGCCTAATGGGTTTCAAAGCCCTAATCCAATTAGGATTTAATTTCGGGCTTAATAATGGCTCAACTCTTGGGCCCATTATTAATACGAAATTAAAGTGAAACCATAACCCAAATAATTAGCCCATGCACTCTAATGATCCAAATAGCTCTATGTGTGCGACCCAATAGGCTCTTATCACGTTGGCAATGATCATAAATCACATTTATGATCATAAGCAATGAGCGGTGTCTAGCAACACATCATTGCTACCCAAGTGACAAGATTGTCGATGATTCGACTATACCTTTATGATCATCACCGATATATGCCATTGTCCCTTTGTCCAAGATATCAAGACTAAGCACGAGACATGGAATGTGTCACTCTCGTATAGCCCAATCTTTGGTTTCTTGATTACCGAGTAGACTAACTTAAACTGATGACATTGATATCGCATATCAACTCATCCGAGCATGGCCATGCATTTTCTAAGTCTCACTCTATCAAGGGGCCCGAAGATATCACTCCCGTTACATAGGAGGGACAAATCCCATCTTGATCATACAAATCCCTCCGCATGATATGTGACATACCCAATGACCTCCTTCAAGTTCACTCAGTTACGAGCAACAAAGGAAAGTATCAAAGTATGTGACTCACATGTAGGGAACCTTGATGATCTTAGGTCGAAGGACTACATATACCCTGATCACTATGAGAATCACTTATGACACTCATATAACGATCCATGTAGTGTTCTCATGGTGGGTCGGTCCAGTACACAAGTTCTCCAACTTGTACCCATATGTAGACTACATATCTCATATTAGTCTCCACATATGCTAGTCGTTATGTATTATTGCAACCCGCTCCACAATAATACTAGACCAGGGACTTTTAAGAATATCATTATTCTAGGGTTACAATTATGTTTGTTAAGTTACGCAGGAACAAAACAACAAACATAATTACTGGATTAATGCCTTAATAAAATATCATGACTCAATGTGCAAAAATACAATCATCTCATGATTGGCTTCTGGGCACAACACTAACATGACTAGTCTCATCCTTAATCTCACAAAAAAAAAAAAACAAAGGTGGATTATTTATGTGAGAGATTCAATCTTTAACCTATGTTTGACATGTCTTAGTATTCATTGTGATAACAAGAACATGCACAAGAGAATGGATAAACACACATATTTCATTAACATAATTTGAAATACAAGTGTCTATATAAAAGTACCACAAATGACACAGGAACAAGTTAGACCAACATGTTTACAATCTATAGAGACTTATTGCCGTTACATGTCTAGTAAAATAGTTTGGTGGGATAGGCTTAGTAAGAAGATCAGCCACCATCAAATTTGTAGAAAAAAACTCCATTTTGACTTCTCCTTCTTCAACTGCATTTCCTATGAAGTTATACTTAATGCCAATGTGTTTGGTTTTTCCATGATATTTAGGATACTTAGTATAAGCCAAATTGGTTATACTATCACAATAGATGGTAATCGACTTACTTGGAGGCATAAGAAATGCTAAATGATTTATGAAATAATCAAGCCACAATGCTTTTTGCACGACAACAACACTTGCAATAAATTCAGCCTCCATTGTTGATAATGTTGTGCATGCTTGTTTCTTACCACTTCAAGTGATAACACCATTATTGAGTAAGAAGATATAACCTGATGTAGACTTGTAATCATCTTTATTCCCTCCCCAATCAATATTAGTATATCCTGGCAACTTAAAGTTGTTACCTTGGTAACACAAACAATAGTCCTTTATCCCCTTTAGGTAATGAAGAACTTGTTTGACACATTTTCAATACTGTGGGCCAGGATTAGATGAATACCGAGCCAACAAACATACAACTTGGCTAATGTCAGGCCTTGTACATAGCATGTCATATATTAGACTTCTAATGACATTAAGATAGGGAACCTTTTCATTTCTTCCTTTTCATGAGAAATACTTGGGCATATAACATCACTTATCTTGCAATCAATGGTAAGAAGTGTGTTCGTAAGTTTAGAATTTGTCATGTTAAAACGTGTAAAAATCTTATCTATATAAGATTTTTGTGTTAATGCTAACAATCTCTTAGATCAATCCCTATGGATCTTTACACCAAGAATATAGGCTGCTTCTCCCATATCCTTCATATTGAAGGTAGAAGGCAATCAATCATTGATATCTTTTAACAAACCTTTCTCATTACTAGCAATGAATATGTCATCAACATACAATGTCAAAATGACAAATTTATTTTTGATTTTAAACACATAAACACAATGGTTTTCATACAACATCTTAAAACCAAAGCTCAAGATGGCATGATGAAACTTCAAGTACCTTTGTCTTAAAGCTTGCTTAAGATCACATATATATTTCTTTAACCTACATATTTTATGTTCTTGACCTTCTACAATGAAACCATCAAGTTGTTTTATGTAGATTTCTTTACTCAAATCATCATTGAGGAAGGTGGTCTTAACATCCATTTGATGTAATTCTAAGTCTAAATGTGTCACAATTAGTAGTATTAATCTAATGGAATTAAATTCCATAATAGGAGAACAAAAAAATGTCTTTAAAGTCAACACCTTTATATTGTCTAAACCCTTTGACCACCAAACGGGCCTTGTACTTCTCAATTGATCCATTAGCCTTAGTTTTAATTTTAAGAACCTATTTGTTTCTAGTTTTAATTTTGAGATCCCATTTATTTCCAATTGTCTTTCAGCCTAGAAGAAGATTTGTCAAGTCTCATACCATGTTTGTATACATAGAATTCAATTCATCTTGTATTACAATGATCCATTTGTCATTATTTAGACTTTGAAAAGCCTATTTCACATTACTTAGTTCATCTATTTCAGATGATATCAAGTTTCTCTCAATTTCATGCAAATTCCACCAACTTGATGGCTTAGATAACCTACTTGAACGCCTTAAGATAAGCTGCAAAAAATGTTGTAATTGATTTTGCACATTTATCATATCATTTGGCTCTTAAAGAGTATGACTTTCTCTTGTTCTAGGCCTTCCTTGGCCTTCCTTTTACTGTTGATCTTCAATATGACCAACATGAACATCATCATGATGATCTTGTTGATTTACCATGTTTGGTTCAACAGCTTGAGGTGACAACACATTTTCCAAAGGCCAAAACACATTCCCACCAAAATGAGAAGTTTCTACTCTTCATTGATAATTAGATTTCCCAAACTCAGAAACTTTCTCCAATGAACATGTTTTACCACTGTTGCCTACCTTTGGAAACTTATTTTCAGCAAAGGTGGCATTTCTTAATTCAAAGACATTACCCATCTCATGATTGACATCTATGAACACGTACCCTTTAAAGTGTTCAAAATATCCAAAGGAAACACTTCTCCCCTCTTTTAGACCTAATTTTCTATAAGGGTAGTTTGGATTTTAGACATAAGCTGCACACCCCCATGATGTAGATAACTCAAATCAAGAGTTCTTTTTGTCCATAATTCATAAGGTGTGGTCTCAGCAAATTTTAAAGAGCTCTGCTCAAAATATGAGTGATTGTAAGTAAGGCACCTCCCCAAAAAGAGATGTCTAGATTGACTTCTGCCATCATAAAGTGCATTATATCCATTAGAGTTCTATTTTTCCTTTCTGCTACTTCATTCTATTAAGGTGTTTGAGGAATGGTTAATTGTCTAGCAATACCCTTCCTTTCACATAATGCTTTGAATTTATTTTATAAAAACTCTCCTTCATAATTAGTTCTCAAAAACTCTATGATTTTGTCCAATTAATTCTCAAATAATCAGATTTAGTTAAGAAAGTACATGACAAAACATGTACGAAAAAAGAAGTAGAAGATTTATGTACCTTGGGCTCTTTGCACTCATTTACAAAGTACATTAACTTGCTCTTATTGCATTTATGTTTCTTTTTGGAATTCTGTCTATTATTTGAACCATTATCTTATTGTGCTCTCTTCTTCCCCTTCTTGTTCTTTTTCTTATTATTTTTGGGAAAAAGAGGCTTCGGTAACATATACCTTAGAATGATTCTTAATTTCTACAAATTCTTCTTAAAAAAGCAAATGCCTAGCAATATCATCAAATTTTTTGATCTAACGATTATGCCGCAAGTTGAATTTCATTAACTGTCATTCATTATCAACAAAGGAACAAATCACTGATTGGACTTGTTGCTCATCTGTAAGCACATGACCGGCAATCTCTAGTTGGTAAATCATACGTGACATCTCATGCAGATGGTTGCTCATTTTATGATCAGGCTTCTTTGTGTAATTATCAAAATATCAAAATATAGGATCATGGCCTTTTGTTTCTTTAAAGATACATTTCCACATTTGGCCTTGGTCGAGTCCCATATGGCCTTGGCACTTTCCAACATCGAGAGCTTCTTCTTAAGTTCATCAACCATAGTACTCAACAAGGTTATCCGAGCCATGGTACTTTTCTTTTTATAAGCCCTATACTAAAAATGATGCATACCAGCCACCGATTCTTCCACCATATTGAATAATATTTCTAAAAAGTCTTGCTCAGTGAGTATGAATTGAACTTTATGTTGCCAAATAGAGTAATTATCTCCATCAAGCTTTAGGTCCTTGTTCAACTTAGCTATAATGTCCTTTTTAGCACTTGCCATCTACAAGATGCAATTAGATACTCAATAAGTGCATATAATCACAACAAGACAATTTCAAGCACAAAAATAAGTAAAACAATGTATTCATGCTAAAACATAGCAAAAATATACATGTGCACATATAATTAGAGATATTCTAGCATTCTTCCATTATGTTACTTATATTTGTCTCAAAATAGCCCTTTTAATTGACATGCATATGGTAGAAATACATTCAAATCCACACAAATTGTTCATTTCAAAACATGTACTTTTTGAACCCAAAAGCTCTAATACCAATGAAGGATTTTGATTATCAACATAATCAACCCAAGAACTAAATAAAGTTGTTAGAATAACTAACTTGTACGGATTTGAAAACTTAAAAAAAAAAAAACCTTCTCATTATTTTCGATAAGATGTGATTGTTCCACAAGTTTCTAAGACCAAATTGATAACTAACTCGTTGGAGCAACCACCGATACTTGTTCACGCTCAATAATTTGATGTCTTCACTCTATAAGGCAACATGTAACACTTTTCTAAGTGTATTTGTGTGTTTTTGCCTTGTTTTAGAAAAAAGAAAGGTGCAAAACATAATCTCTAAAATTGTCCCCCTTGGATTTATTTATATAAGTGAATTGGTGCCTTTGGAGGGTCACAACCTTCCATAAAAGGTTGCATAAGTTTACTCATTTAAGTCACAACCCTTGTAAAGGTTGTGTTTTCTTGAAATAAGATCATAACCACCCCTTAAAGGGTCATGATGATTCAAACTTGAGTCACAACCCTTTTAAGAGTTGTGTCTCCTTAAAATAAGGCAATAACCACATCCTAAAGGGTCATAATGGTTTAGCCTGAAGTCACAATCTTTCTAAGGGTTTTGTATCGTCACCAAGGGGTAGAAGTTACCTTCTCTTATCCATTTTGCCACACAGGCTTTACATGGCACCATTTTTTTTTCTTCTTACATGATGATGTATCATACATATGTGTCACACACGTTATTGTGAATTGGTGTCACAACACCAATATATGGTGTAACCACACCAACAAATATGTCTTAGTGCGTCTTATTGAATTTAACAATCATTCTTACTAAATTCCAACAATCTATTTGATTGGAGTTTAGATTGTGTTACCAGCTACAGCATTCTCTGGTTTGGTTTCAATTATGTAATTTCTTTATATTCTTTTTTGAAGTTTATTTGGGAGCTTTTAAAATGCTCCATAGTCTTTAAGGTATATTAGTGTTGGCCTTGCACCTGCTTGGCCCTTAGCCTAATGTTCGTTTACCTAATGGCAACACAAAGTGTTGGCTCCGCAAGTTCAACAGGAGAATGGCTTCCATTTCAAAGGCTAAAGAGAAGGTTGTTTCGTTCAATTACCCACCTTGGGATAGTATGAAAATATTGCCATTATAGATCTATTAGTTTTAATTATGGGTAATTGCAAAATGACAACTTTTTCTCCAATTGATTATACATGCTTGTGCGATACACGGGGCTATTATTTTTTAATGCTTGAAGAGCTTATGTTTATTTCATTATAAAGTTTCCATTGGTAATTATTTATTATAAAACTAGATGTGTTTTAAGAAAAAAAATTGGAATTTAGGATAAAGTGAGTTGATTTTGAGGCAACATTAATTTTACTCCTTATTTTATAAAAGCTACTATTATTATATTGAATTAGATTATGGTAGAGAAAACAACTTAAATAAGTTCAGAATGCAAAGGAGTAGTTAAGGGTAAAGACCAGGGTAAAAACAACCAGTTCTTTGATAGAAGCAAAATTAAAACCCAAGACTCCTATGTTGCATTTGTGTATCATTTTTATTAGAGTTCAATCATGTAAATGATTTACTAGCTTTCAGCACAACTACGGGTTTAAGGAAGGAAAAAATAGAGAGCTTACCAACCAAGTATTTTTGCTCGGTATAGGAAGGCGTTTCTCAAATTCAATGAAGTCAAATATATAGTGGATGAAGCCCTCAACTTTGCTTGCAATTTCACTTAGAACAGTACACCTTTGGAGTATTTCTTCATTGTGCAATGCATGATTTTTCCCTTCAAAATTTTAAACCATATATGAGTATTTCGGTGCAATATCACATATAGTTTTAAGATTCATAAAATGAAATGACCTTTTTACCCTCTCATTAAAGACAATGAAGTCAGTGCTTATGTACCCTATGCACATTAATGACATCCCACTTGCAGCAGATTATAATTTTTATTATAGCAATATTTGAATTTATTTTTTAGGAAAGTGGAATTAGAGGCATTCTATTTTACTATCTTTATGTGAAAAGATATGATGGTTTATGGTTTTTATATTACTTTAAATTGGCAAAACAAAAAACACAATTTTGATACTTTTCACCATAAAATTTGGTTGCTTACCATTTATCTCTCTTGTTTATTTCTCATTAAAATAGCATACATGCTTGCTTTTGTATTTTTCAAAATATCATTCATTTGACCATTCATCTTTATTGCTTATTAAAGTTTAGGGACTTTCTTTAAAAATTAGGATATTTATTACTACTATTTAATGCTAGAGTTATCAAAGACTTTGCTCAGGTATGGTGTAATTTTTGCACGATTCCAAATGACATGGAATCTACCCTTTTTTAGAGTTGCTTCTGTCGTTATTGGTAAACAATCTTCGATGGACAGATCAGGATTGGTTGTTTTATTTAGTCTCAACCCTTTGGTCTATGTGGTTGGGAAGAAATGAATATGTCTTTTAACATGCTTCATTCATATCCAGTCTATTATAGTCAGAAGTGATACTTTGATTCAACGACTCTTATTAGCTCAAGACTATTAGATTATCTAATCTTTTTTTCCTCACAATCTTCCCAATCCCCTCTACCACTCATGGAGAGTACTTGTTATTGCATCCCAACCTGAGCAAGCCCCTACTATTTTTATTGTGGATGAAGCATGGCATTGTTCATCTAATACGGGCACTGTAACATGGATTTGGATGACCTGTTCTTCAAGATGGTCACTTTCTCCCTTATTGCTATTCTGCATTAAAAGCTGAACAGCAAGCTTTGAAAGGTGCTCTACAAACAACCTTATATTACTAGAAACCAGTTGTCACTTTACTTGCTGATTGCTCTTCAATTATTGCTAATCTTCGAGGTTATCTGGTTTTTCATCCAATGTTGATGACTTTGACTCAAAAAATGCATATAATAATGGAGCAATTCACTATATGTACGATAATTATTGTTCCTCGAGAGAGAGTCTTCATGGTGCATTTTGTTGCTCAGGGTTTCTTCCCCACTTAACTCTTTATTTTACTTGCCTTTTGCTTCTTAGTATAAAAAAAAAATGTTCAAGCGTAAACAAAAAAAAGGAAGGAGAGGTGGCTGTTTGCCCTAAATTTGAGAGGAATTAAAAACACAACACTTCTTAAATATGTCATATATATATATATATATATATATATATATATATATATATATATATATATAGGAACCCCGAAAACAACCATGGCCAGAACTAGTCCTTCGCCAGCCAGATGACCTATCTAGCATCGAGAGGTCTTGAAGCATCGTACGTAAAGCACCCGCCGAATCAGTCAGTTCTTGGACGAGCTTAGCATCAGCCGCCGGGAAAGCCTGCTCCGGCTTATAATTCGGCTTGGCTGCACCTTTGGCATGCACTGGCTGTCTCGTTGAAGCAAGCTCCGTTGGCTAAAACATCCCTCACCGAGTAAAAGTTCCAGGATCCTTGCTCTCCCTCCGTCCCTGCATGTCCTTCACGTCACCTCCTTCCTCCCTGCTGCCGGCACCACGAAGAAGTTCGCCTCGCTTTTTATGCTCGGCTTCATGCTCCTCCGATGGCGTACTATACTCCTACCCCAAGTAGAAATTGTTAGCCACGTGGGCGTAACCACGGCGGACCCTCGGCATCCTCTGCTTGCAGTTGGGTCCGAAGTGGTTAAACGTGACTGTCACTTTCATGTCTTTGTCCCGGACGAAACCCTCATCATGGCCGAGCAACATCACCTTGTCTCGGTTCCGGGACCGGTAGTTAGACATCGTCACGTCCGTCGTCCCACGGGTAACGTCCAGGAGACCATCCTGGCACTGGTACACCGTGTTATGGTCTATATATCCACACTTTCCTTGCTGTGACCAGACAGATGGTGTCGCCGTCCATTTGGCCAAGAGGTATGATGGAGCCACCGGGGCCATGACTTGGCCGGTAGCCTACGCCTTGCAGTGGTGGATGCCGATGTCGTGGATGATAACATTTGTGGCCTTCTAGACGAGGATGCTGGCCTGACGTGGACACTGACTTCGTGGCCGTCGATGGCAGTGAAGTTGCTGTTAAGGAGGGGTTGCCGGAGATTAATGCACATGTCCTTCTGGAAGGTGATCCAGACTTTCTCTTTGATCTTGGTGGCTCCATATCTTAACGTACCCGGTTTGGGGTCCAGTTGGTCGTCACTTGGATCCTTGCCTCGTCGTTGCCAATGCTGTTGGTCATCTTTCCGGCGAATCCGACGAAACATCTAGCTAGCTGCTGATGGTGGCTCCACCATTGAGGGTCGTGTCTCCAACATTCATCGATCATGTTAAATTTTGCTAGACGAACGATGGCAATGATGAGAAAAATCAAAGCCAAGCTCGTGATCAGACACTAGAGATCCCGATCCCCATGTTTTTTATATTTTGAGCCGTTTTTCATAGTACATTGAAGAAGTTCATCAACAGAACTAGATGGTTTATACAGTTCGCTACGTCTTTCGTCGGGGTTTTAACGTCTCTAAAGGGAGAACGGTACAAATAGTCTTAAAGTTTCATTTTTTGTTCAATTCAGTGCCAGGAGTCTCTAAAGGCCACTTTCTGTCCAACAACTATATAAAGCAAGACAATACTAGTCCTCAACCTGACGCCTTTGACGAATTAAGATGAACGGCAAGGTAAAGTGGACCATAATTTAGCAGTTAAGCACCAGAGCAAGCCACTCATGTAAGATGATCTAACTCTGGCCGCAGCTGTCTCCCATGCCCCAGAACTTGGGCCGCCACCATGTCCCTGTTACGTTAGGTGCAGGATTCTTGTTTTGTGCATTTGTTTACATCATGTCCTATGTTAATGGTATGGTTCCCGTCAATTTGAGTCCAGGTAGATGTTTAACGAATAAAATAATATCCCCGCCAGATTTTTTCTAATACGACTTCATGCATGGTTTCTGAAACTTGACAGTGAACTATCTAAAGAACAACTAGGACTGAATTGAACATTCACATCAACTTCTAGAATTTCTAATGCATTTTCCCTGAACAAAAAACCAAAAAAAAAAACAAAACAAAACAAGAAAAAAAAATATTTACAACACCCATCATACACCTAACAATTTCATTACAATCCGACTCACCCTATGCCTTTGTTGACGTCCTACAGAAACAGGGCTACCGGAAAACTGAAACATGAAGTCACTTCCAATACATTTGCAGGTAGCCTCAAGATATCTCTGCGTTTGCCTGTAATAAGATGTTCTGATGCGACTAATCTACAAAATTGTCAATCTCACAAAACCAGGGCCGCCAAAGGACTTGGAAGTTGGACATACATTATTTGTCTGCACCTCTAATATCCCATCACTTATTGCTTTCAGTAGTTCATTTCAGAGAAACAATGACATCGGAATGGCATCCAAAATTCCCGGATAAAACAACAAAAGTATAGACAAGGCCAGAAAATATTTACAGCTTCCTCCAAATGCTTATGACGCCATCTGCAAATGACTTCAGCTTGCCCCAAAGGCTTGATTTCCTGGTATGTTCTGCATCACTGCTCAGCTCACTGCAAATCACAGAAACAGCAGACTATAAACAAAATCGTATATCATCTAACATTCAGCTAACTTCAGAGAAAAAAATGTACTGTTTCCACAGCTTGCTCATAATGATTAGTTTCATTCCCAATCTATTAGTGGATTGACTGCTCGCCACAAACAAGGACCAAGGTTCATAACATATTTGCTGGGAAATGTGCACCCATGCAAAAAAGAAAAAAAAAATGCCTGTAGCTAAAAGAACACAGAACATGCATACTTGCAAGTTACAACTACCTGAGAAACCTACAAAAGATGTGTTTTTAAAAGACAGGCACAAACACATGCAAACTTGGAAATTAAAACACATATGGCATAGAATAGCCCATCGACTACATTCCTCAATCTCAGCAGAAACAAATCAAGTATTGCATACCTTTGTCATTCCAATAAACAAAACAAACAGCAATGTAAGACATATACCTACCAAATTCCTTGATCTATTGGACTAGTTAGATGTTAGAGGATAAAGATGCCTACTTACGTTGCACCTTTTTCCTCCTGGGGAAAGTGGGTAGTTGGCAGGTTTTCAGATGTAGAATCCTCCTTCTGGGCATCATTTATGTTCCCATTACCAGACACTTCTTTCACAAGATGACTTTCTAGAGCAGAAAAATCAGATTTGTCGCCTTGGCTTTCTATGGTTTCCAGATGTTCTGGCTTTGGGAGAGATTCATCAGAAACCTCTATTTTTGTATCAAGTGGAGGACTGTGTCTTACACAATTATTCAAATTATCTTCTTGAATACCCTGAGTTTCATCAGCATTTGGACCACACGGACCACAAATCACATCAACCTTTGAATTCCAACTGCCATCATCACCTCTCCTTAGAGTCCTTTCTTCTAAATCAAAAACATGATGAAAACTCTGCAAGGAAAATTGAACATATATATGCAACCATGAAGAGACAATGACACTGATGAAACATGTGTTAAAAGAGAGCAGAAAAAGTGATCAGACAACAAGAGGCACACTATAAGAAATCAGACAAACAAAAAACGGACAAGAAAATAACGTGAAAAAATTTGAAAAGTTAAGGACACACCAAATCTTCAAAGAAATAGAACACATCATCCTGCAGCCAGATCATCAGTTATCTAACTTGAACAGTTAACAAGCGCCTGATTAGTAAATGCTACAGAGTACTTCTCTATCCACAAACATGTGCCCTAATCTCAGTGACCAACAATAGGAATAAAGAGTCAAAGAATTTCATTGTCAAGTGCTAATAACACCAAACACAAGTTTGTTTCCGCCAGAAATTCTAATATCCAGAAAACAATTAACTCTCCTCAAAGAAATGCTAATTTTAATTCAAGTGCTAAGCTTGAAAAAATGGGCTTCCTAACTAGCTCTGCCTGCTCATCATTTTTCTAAGCTTAATATCAAGAATTAGACTTAACAGTGTTTAGCCAAGAAACTAGACTTCCTTTACATGCCTTACAAAGAGGATCCAAGGTTCACACTATCCCCTTAATCCAACTACCATTAAATTTAGAAAAGGGGAAAAGAAGCTTACTAAAGTCTTAGAATAAAAAACTCCATCAGGCAACATGTTCTCCGACTTTTTGTCAGCTTGTGACCTCCCAGCATCTTCAACTTTCTTATAACTCATCTCGTTTATCTGAATATCCTCAACAACGATAGTGTGGAGCTCCTCTTTGGTTTCAGAAACAGTTGAGGCCACTTCACCTTCACTCATCAATTCTTCATCTTTCACAAACCCTTCCATAGACAAACTTCCAATCTTGGTGTTTGAATCCAAAACTCCATGAGGCAACATGTTCTCCAACCTTGTGTCAGCTTGTGACCCTCCAGCATCTTCTACTTGCTTATCACTTATCTCATTCATCTGAATATCCTCAAAAATGACAGTGTGGAGCTTCTCCTTAGTATCAGAAACAGTTGAGGCCACTTCATCTTCAGTCATCAGTTCTACATCTGTCACAGCCCCTTCCATAGACAAACTTCCTTCCTTGGTATTTGGAGAACGTACTTTTGAGGTATATTCTAATTCCTGAACAACCCTCCGAGCTACATAATAAGAGCCACCAACTTCTTTTCGGATGGTAGTTGCAGTAGGAAACTTACCAGCATTTTTCGATCTATACCTGGAGAAAGACATAAGATGAGTCTTCACCCAGCAACATTAGTCTGCTGACAGTGATAGCAACCAAAGGGTCCAAATCAGTATACATTTCTATATTAACACCTCTGATTTCCCAGGAATCGATGTCAAATGCATCCCTCACACTCGACAACATGCCTATTAACAGAACCAACTATCACCCAGAACCCAAAAGTGGAACTGAGCTAAAAATCAAACGCCAGAAGTACGTAGCATGGAAATAGTCCTTAACATGTTCGACTTGTGAAGTACACAAATAAGGACATGTCCAAACAATTGTTTGTGCGCGAGAGGTAGAAAGAGTAGGAAGACGAAGACATGAAAAAGAGGAACCAAAACCTGGAAACATAAGATTCTATCATGGCCCGTCGATCACCCAGAGAAACTCTTTTACGAGGTCTCGGAGGTTCAGAAGGAAGAGCAGCGGCTTCCGACCGGCCTCGCAACTGAAGGATCGAACGCCTCACGCCATTTCTTACCTCCACGAAGAAGCTGCTGTAATTAGAACTAAAATTTAGCCCGCCTCTGGCCTTCTGCATCATTCATCCGCAACACATTACTCGTCGACACTAAAAGAAGGTTTAGGGTTTATGAGGACTTCGGTCTGGGAGATGAGCGAGGGAAGGGTTTTAATTTGACGTCAATCAAAATGCTTCCAGTTCAAAATTACTGTAAACGTGGGTAGAGACAGTCGATTCTCTGATTCAATAGAACTGATCCACCACGAGTCCGACCTGGTGACTTGGACATAGCTTTAGTGGAAAAGCTTTTTGGGCTTAACTAGTTCAATGGGCTCTCAGCCCATAGTCCATACCTAAGCCCACATTTTTTTTCTTTTGTACTTTTTTTTTTTTTTTTTGCATTGGGAGTATCCATCCTCCATGACTAATTTCGGACTAATAAAAAATACACCCTACCTTACATGTGCCCTATCCCTTTAATTATTATGATGCCCTTGTCCTTCCCCATTAACCTCGCTCATGTTGTCCTCCATTTTCGCTGACCACTCCCCTACTGGACCCCCTCCCACTGGAGTTGTTGTTGATCTCGATAAACGTTGGCCAAATGATTACGACTTCATTGTCCAATGTTCGATCATGGATGGCAGAGACAGAGCAGAGGGGTGGCTACAGTCACAAGAGTAGACGTAGCACGAAAGAGCTTTCGACCTAAGACTCCAAAAAGGCAGAGGAAGGCACTAGGGACACAAGCAGTGAAAAACAACAAGGTGGAAAGCAACGGAAGACGATAGAGAGGACAACAAGGACATAGCTAGGAATCATGCCTAGGGGGTCGGGGCGAAGGCGTGGGTGTGGGTGTGTTGTTAATATGTATAAATTTACGATCCATACAAGAAAACATCAAATAATATTATATATAAAGTCATAAAATTCAAAATTCTATAATAATTTAGTTCAATTCAAAAGTTTATAACTCAAAATTTAACACGATGCTCCTTCAAATCCTTAGATACATACATAGGATCTCAGCTTCACTGATTAGTACACCTTATTTGCAATTTGAGTAAGTAATTAATAGAGAAACTAAGAATTAAAGGAAAAAAAAAAAAAACCAAACTTGCCGTGCCGTTGGCGCCTTTCCAAAAACTCAACAAAAAGGTAAAGATGAATAGATGGTGATCGGTGATGGAGAAAAATGGCTGTGTTGCCACCAGCAAGCCAATATCTCGTTGCTAAAGTTTCTGTGGATATAGGGGTAAAATCCAAATTTAGTCCCTTAACTATTCAGTTTGTCCTAAACTGGTCACTTAACTCTAAAAGTGCATATTGGGGTCCCCTAACTCATATAATTTGTTCTATTTTAGTCCCTACCATTAATTCAGGCGTTAGTTTTGACAGAATTTGCCTACATGGCACACACTCTACCACATGGCTTCCTCTCTAACTAAATTGGATGACCATATTGTACAAAAATGAAAAATCAGACCTAAAATAACATAAACAATAATCTGGGAGACTTGAAACACAAATATCCCAAACTCTATATCTTCCATGAGATCCGATCTCTAGTGCGACAGTAGTGCACGTTCATCGGTGATTCGAGCGGCAAAGACGCGTTCATCGGCAATTCAAGAGGTCGGTTAGAGATTCGATCAGCAATTTGATGGCGGGGGGAGGCCGCTGTGATTCTTTCCACCTCTCCGTCGATATCCGTCACCGTTCAATGCATTCAAGGCCGCTATGATTCTTTCCACCTCTTCGTCGATTTCCGTCACCGTTCAACGCATTCGATCTTCACCTTCGATCTCTATCATTTTCCATCTCGAATCGCCGCTCGAATCCCTCTTTCATCGTCTTCCTCGCCGCTCGAATCCCTCCTTCGTCGTCTTCCTCGCCGCTCGAATCTCTGTCAATCTCTATTGTTGATTTCCTCCTCCGTATTAGATCTTCTCCTCTAGTGGTCCACCTTTGCCACCATCTTGGTTTATTTGCCTCCGGCCCGTCAGTCTCCCCCACTGTTCACTGCCTCCAGTCATTCGCCTCTGCTGTCTGCTCTTCCATTTTGACAATTAGGGTTTATTTATATTTTAAATCATATGATTTCGAGTTGGTGTCAGTCTGTGTTTAAATTTTATATCTGTACAAAAAAGTCACCTAATTTAGTTAAAGAGAAAGCCACGTGGCATTATGGGTGCCACATGGGCAAGTTCCATCTATATAACGGCTTAATTAACGAATGGAACTCGAATTAAACGTGCTGCTTGAGTTAAGAGACCCCAATAGGCATTTTTAGAGTTAAGGGATCAGTTTAGGACAAGTCGAATAATTAAGAGACTAAATTTGAATTTTACCCGTGGATATAGATATGAGGCAAAACAGATAAACTGGGGTTCGCTCATCGTTCGCATGTTTTTCCCCTGTAGAGCTTTGCTAAAGTTTCTAATTTGTGCTGCCGAAAAGAAGAAAGTTTGCGTTAAAACATTTAACAATGATAAAATCCACCAAAGCCTATCATTAACTTTATAATTTACAAATAAGTATCTAACTTTAAAACTTTTATAATTTTATATCATATTAACTGCCACTAATAAAAAATTTAAAAAAATCTAGGGGGGGCAACCCCTCCCCATCCCTACATAGCTCCGTCTATAGGGGGCAACGGTACTTGCTTTTGTTGTTCGCGTGCAGCGGCTTTAGGTTTTGAGTAAAAAGAAAGAAAAAATAAAGATTTTGATCAAAACACCTTTTCTATCCCTCATTCTTTATGGTTTTTCAAATGAATCCCTAATGTTCTTTTAGTACCTTGTGTGCACAAAAACAATAATACATATATATATATATATATATATATATATATCAAAAATTTAATATAAGAATAATTTTTTATATTAAAGTATAACATGTACAATGCATAAAGATAATCATATAAACATATAATTGCATATGTACAAATGAATTTTGTTTACACATGGATTCATACATTAAAATTTTTACGATTGAAATTTTATACAAATAATTGAATATATTTGTAACATATTTATAATCTCATTTATACATTTATGTCACATATTTTGTACATATCTGTCACTTACTTTATGCATTGAGTTTCATATATATCTGTCATCTGATTTATACATATCTCAAATTTTGGTAAGAGCAGGATTTGACACATTCATACATATTTTTTTACTATTAAATATATTGTTAACATATATATGATCTCATTTATACATATGTTACACATCCTTTATACACAAATTTGTACATATTTAGTATCAGACTTATACATATTTTCAATTTGGAAGGACATAAAATTTGATGTGCTCACACATATTTTATACTATAAGTAGTAATATTGGAATGTAAATATATATAAATATAAGGGGTGGAACGTAAGGTTAACTTACCCTAAATTCCTTAAAAGTCGTTGTTGGACACCAAATCAAAAGCCTCTCTGGAGTGTTTTTTTTTTTTTTTATATAAATAAATCTCTAAGGACATCTGATTTAAGTTCAAACACATTTCTTCCCCCTAAAAAAAAAAAAGAGTCAAAATATTTGGTTGATTCTTTTAAATTTTTATGCACTCCTAAGTTGTGATGCGTTTAGGATGGGGAAGACAAAACGGCCGACCGGAAATCAACAGGTTGATCCTTTTCCGAATACTAAGTACTAACACCACTTCTCACTAACGCCTGAGGATAAGCTGTCCCAAAATCGTTCCAATGCAATTCCAACACTTTCACGACTTCTCCAATCCCGGAATCCTCGATGACTCTTTCTCGTACTCCTCGCCCAGTAATTAGCTGGGCAACAACCAACAAATTAAAGCTATCCCGGACCATGCCACCATGTTGCTTTCCAATTCGTCTTCATCCACAAGCAACACCATCAACGCCACCGCAATGCGACTTCTTCTGCTCCTCACTCTGACGGCTCTTCTTTTCTCGGCCACTTCTAGCCCCACTGTCTCGGCTCAAGGCTTCTACCGGGAGGAGATGGAGGCTCTGTTCCGGCTGAGGGATTCCATGAGCAGTGCTGCCAACCTCCCCAAGCTGTGGACGGGACCGCCTTGTGCTGGGAACCAAACCAGATGGGCTGGAGTTGCTTGCTCTGATGGTCATGTGGTTCGCCTTGTTCTGGAAGGCATCAGTCTTGCAGGCTCTCTTCCTCCGGGATTTCTACAAAATATTACCTTGCTCACCAAGTTAAGCCTCCGGAACAACTTCGCCTCTGGCCCTCTACCGGGCCTGGAGAAGCTGTTGCAATTAGAGCATGTCTTCCTCTCCCGCAATCGCTTCACTGGTTCAATTCCGCCCTCCTACATTGATGTGCCGCTGCTGAAGAAGATAGAGCTCCAGGAGAATGATTTGACTGGTGAGATTCCACCCTTTGATCAACCTGGTTTGTTGGCCTTCAACGTCTCCTTTAACAATCTGGAGGGCCAGATTCCAAAAACAGACGTTCTCCAGATGTTCCCAGAAGAGTCTTACCAACATAATCCAGGTCTTTGCGGAGTCCCCTTGAGCAATCAATGCTCTTCCCCGCCATCACCTCCACCAGCTCCTGGTCCTTCACACGAAAGGGAGAAGAATCTTCAGTTCTGGAGCATAGCATTGGTGGGAGCTGCAGTTCTTGTCCCTTTCTTGGTCATCTTGGTTTTCTTGTGTTTTCATAGTAGTATCCACAGAAGAGGAACTTCAGATCCATCTCAACCAAGTAAGTTCTCAAAAGAGAAATGTTCAATTAGTTTTGGTTACTGGTGTTCAGTATGAATTCACTATGGATTTGATCTGAAACAGGCACGAGGCAAAGCACTGCTCCAATGGGAGCTGCAGGGAAGCAAATGCATGATCCAGAGAGAAGGGTGGAGCTGGCAATTTTTGACAAGAACATGCCGGCATTTTCCTTGGAGGATCTGCTGAGGGCCTCGGCTGAAATGTTGGGGGTGGGGAAGTTAGGCACCACCTACAAGGCGACCACGGAGTCCGGAGTATTGGTGGTGGTAAAGAGGGTCAAGGACGTGAAGGGCTTGAGCGAGAAAGGATATGTCCAGCAAATGCATCTCCTCGGAAATACTAGGCATGAAAATTTGTCTCGAATTCTTTCATTTTACCATTCCAAAGAGCAAAAGTTAGTCATCTACGAGTTTGTACCAAATGGTGATCTGTTCCAGCTTCTGCATGGTAAGTTGATCAAGCTACTTGCTTCCTAGTTCCTTCTCTTCTTATTATTCTTCTTTGTGTTTTTTTTTCCCTTTTTTTCTTTCTGAATCCACTATAGATACTAACCACAAGTTGATGGGTTGCCATTGCAGAAGGCAGAGGAGAGGGTAGAGTGGCCTTAACATGGGCAGCCAGGTTGTCTATCATAAAGGACATAGCGAATGGGATGAATTTCCTTCACCAACACTTGCCTTCTCAAAGAGTTCCTCATGGCAATCTCAAGTCCTCCAATGTTCTAATTTGTATTGAAAATAGAAGATACCGGTGCAAACTGACAGATTTCGGCTACCTGCCCCTGCTGCCTTCAAGGTTAGCATCTGAAAGGCTGGCTGTCAGCCAGTCACCGGAGTTTTCCCAGGGAAAGAAGCTGACACACAAAGCGGATGTCTACTGCTTTGGTATTCTCTTACTGGAGATCATAACTGGGAGGATCCCTGAGGAAAGTGATAGTCTGTCAGCTTGGGCAAGAGAGATTGTCAGCAATGACTGGTCTACCGATATACTGGACGTAGAGTTGGTGGCGACAACAGAAAGGCACGATGAGATGTTGAAAATGACAGAGTTAGCTTTGGAATGTGCAGATACATCACCGGAGAGGCGGCCTACAATGAGCCAGGTGTTGGACAGGATACAAGAAGTACACCATGACGACAGTGAGTTAGCTTTGGTAGGTGCAGTAATGCCACCAGAGAGGCGCCCTATGATGGCCCAGGCGTTGGACAGAATACAAGAAATCCACCCGAACGATATTGAAACTTGATTTTCATTCTTTCAATTTGCTTCTCACCATCATTGCTGAGAGCCACTAAGCCATTCTTTTTTTATTTTAGAGAAAAAAATCAATCAATTCCCGTTTCTTCTGTATAGACAGATGTATATTTCTATTGTTTTGAACCACACTTGTCCATTTTAACAACTAATTGCCAGTCCGAGCCAAAAAGCCTCAAATGATTTCTATCTACATAGATAAAAGAGATTTTGCTTGTACGTATAAAATTATCTGATGCCTCGTCTGCCTCAACATGGGTGGGGTGCAGCTGATTGTTTTGACCTCCTGGGAACTCTTTGTTTCAGCTCTATCATGATGCTCGCATCCTCTCAACAAAACTCCTACTCTTCTCTTCCAAGTGACGTCTCTTCTCTTCAAGTTTCTCCCCCATCTTTTTCCCTAAATCCAGCATCCTTGCCCTTCTTCCACCTTTCTTCAGCTTTGGATCATCATCTTCACTGCCGTCATTGTGTTTTTCGAACAGCTTGCTAGACCTAGATTTGTACCTAGATGTAGAGGGTGACTGAGAACCTGAAGTTTCTCCTCCCTCATGGGGTGATGCTTCTTGCTGTTTATCGCTTGCTAATAATGGAGTCCTCAGTTCTTCCAAGGGCTTGCTGCTCTCTGTAGATGGAACCATGGAGCTTGATCGTGCAGTGGAAGTGACCTCTGAATCTGGCTGCTGAACATTTCCTTCCTTTCTAGGCTTTGGATGTACAGTTTCAGGATTATCACCTGGGGTTCCCCTGCAAATTGTGCCATCATTGCCAACTTCTTGCTGAAGCCAAATGAAGGGGGCTGCCTGTCTCGGAACCCAGTCATCTTTTTCTGCCAACATCCAAGGAATGCTCATGCTTTCACAATTTGGGAGCACTAAAGCTTCTCGTATGGATGCCTGCAGGATATAACAAAAACTAGCATCAGCTGAAAGAAAATGCAATTTTCTCACATTGTCATTGTTACATAACTTAAAGAAAACAGGCTTCCAGTTAAATCATATTCATGCAATGAGAACACAGAACCCATAAGAAGAAGAAAAGCTCAAAAAGAAAATAATGAAGAGATGCAAGCCACAGCACTTCACCCAAGTTTTATCCTCCTTTTGAATCACTCTGTTTCAGAATGGTTAAAATCTCTCTGTAGAGATGGTTTTGGTTTTTATCTTTTTCAACCAAGTCCATGAGTCCTTGAAAGTACAGGTGCTTCTGGCAATAAAGAGTATAGGGACTGCTGATGCATAAAGAAATTTCTATACTTTGAAGAAAGACTTATGTCAAAAAAATGCTGTATAAGCATATCATCCAGCAAAATTAAGTCCTACATTTAAACACTCTCTAAAGTTCTCTGTGGAATTTTGTCAAAGTGAGTTCATGATCTTTGACAATACAGATCCTCAGAAATGAAGGAAATTGATTACAGGCTTACAGCCACTCTACAGTGTCAATACAAATTTCCATACCTTAAAACGATTCATCAAGAACAATGCAATATGTCCACTAGTAATCTTGCGTTCCCCAACCGAAGATTCGAGGTCAAACTGTATGTCAGGCATTGATGTGAAGCCAAACCATAACCGATCAGACGGAGGTGGCTTTATATGAAACTGTAGTGTTCCTCGCAAGGACGTAAGCCTCATTGACAAAGAGAGAGGCACCTATGATTTAGATATTGATGAGTCATAAAACAATGAACTTTAACAGATAAGAAACCATTTCTAAGAAATAAATGAAAAAGGCATCACAGCAACTGAATCTAATATTTGACAAGAGATATTTGCTTCAAATTAACTAATCATGACAAACATGATTGCAGTAGCAAGTTGCTGAAACATTAGCTAATTCATGATTAGTTTGCTGTTCCCAGTTCTGTCTCTGTACCAGGTCATCCAAAATTCAGAACAGTAGCCTAACTAAAGAAGGTGATTCCTTGGGCAGTTTTCTGGAAATAAAGATTCAACAGATATTCTTCAATTTAGAGATCACCTTCAGTTCTTTCCACAAACCATCCCTTGTGAAATACAAATTTTTGTAAAAGCGCCTAATTTTCTTAACTAGGCAGGGAATATTGCAGCTGCATCCAATTAAGTGAATATCAAGCTTGGTGGCTGTCATAAATAAAACAACATTACTCTAACAAAAATACATCAAGGTTATTCAATAACGCACATCT
Source organism: Aquilaria sinensis (assembly GCA_005392925.1). NCBI lineage: Eukaryota > Viridiplantae > Streptophyta > Magnoliopsida > Malvales > Thymelaeaceae > Aquilaria > Aquilaria sinensis. Next base: position 12,779 of record SMDT01003246.1, on the reverse strand, counting down.
GGCAAACTAATACAGATAAATATGCAGTAGTTCAGACAATTACATTGGGTCTCTGCAATTACCAAATGCTGAACAGGTTTAGAAGGATCACATGGACAAACATCAAGATTCATTAGCAGTGTCTAAGCCCTCAAGCATACAAGAATGCAAGAATGGAAATGGAGACAAAAAAATGAGAGAAAATCCAACAATCAAAGCAGTGAGCAGACTCATTGTCAATTATTCTTCCCCACTTACTTATCCAACCTCAAAACACTAAACTGACCAAACATGAATTCTTACAGCCAATATAACAATCAGCAAGACAGAATTATCTACAAACCTGAGAGAGCTGTTTGGCTATTGAATTCACAAGAGACTTCCATCGAGAAACTGATGTCATCGCTGATAAACTGCCTTTCAAACTTCTTGATCCATCTGCAGAGAAAATGAAAGATGCAAACTTGAAAATCTACAAAAGAATTACATAAATTAAAAACAAATATTAACTGTGTTTAGAGATAGTGCTTAGTTGGTCAAAGAAGCATATTAAGAGGTACAAAAGAGGCTTATCAAGTGATCTAGAAGAGGAGGCTGTACGGCAGCTCTTGTAATCCACTTCCTGTTAATCTCAAAAAATAATTCTGTCTTCTCCACTCTGAGGGCTATCTAAACATGGTTAAGATAGCAAAAATATTAAAATTTCTTTAGCATATTAAACAATTTTCACTAGGACTTCTTTTTCGTGTGTGTGTGTATGTGTTTGCTTGTGTTTTTGTGTGTGCGCGTATGCACGCACCTTTGATCAATGTCATTATAAATAAAAGGCATGACTGAAATTCCATTCAAAGAAGTATTAATTATCATTCATGTTGATAACAAATTTTAAAAGGCTACTTCACATTACAGAGCTAAGCTTTTACTTGAAGAAGAGCAAGAGAGCGAGATTTGAATGACTCAGCACCCAAATGACCAGAAACCACCCACAGAACAGCCAGAAACAATCAAAGCATAAACAGAATGGCCCTTGCCAACCCCCATGAATTGTACAAGCACTATGATATTCGAAGAGCTCAAGGCCTCCCTCTAGGAATACCATGGAGGGGCTAAGAATGTCTGAATCCTGAGTTAGTATCCACCAATGTGTCCAGCTTAACTGGAGGAGATGTTTTTGTGCACACAATATCTACTATGAAAAGGACAATAAATTAGAGAGATTAATAAGATTATTATTACCACCTTTAGAATCAAGGTCATCCTCATGCTCTTGTGCATCAATAGTCCCTTCAGAAATATTCAGCTGCTTCCCTAAATCCTCAAAACCTTCAAGAAGGTCTGAAGAGACATTCCCAACAGAATTGGATTCTGAATCTGGATTAACCATGTCTTTCTGAAGATCTAGTTCACAAACTTCAAGTCTTGTTTCAACATCTACTATGGCTCCACCAGTATACTCAATATCCGCTTCAAAAGCCCACATTTCATTTGTATCTACAGGAAGAAGCCTCATGGCATGTATATACGGAGGAAGACTCCCAGCATCTATGTTAGTGCAGATGACTTCGCCTATGTAACTAGGGGTCCTCATATTAGACAATGTTCTCTGTTATGAAAATCACAAAATTGTCATATTTTAACCAAATTTTTGGAACACAAAAATGGCACATGCTTTAGACTGAGAGCATTTACTTTCTTTGGTAATTAGCTTTCACTCATCAGTTGTATAGAATGCATGTGGTCTAGACCATTAAACTTAAATGCAGCTCCCTGTACCATAATGTATGTAACCTAAGCACTGGGAAAGTTGTGTGCATGTGCTAATGGTCATGTAGCCATCCCTCAAGAAGAAATTACATTCAACCATTATTCATGAATCTGAGAATAAAAGAAAGGAACCTGAACCCGTGCTTGGATTGAATCTTTCACTCGTGCATTATTTCTTGCATCAAAGAAAAGCCGGGATATTAACAAATTCCAACAAAATGTTCCTTCATCAGAGATGAACCTTTCTTCAGGCTCCATGTCAGAGACTGGAGAAAGATGACTTTGACTGCTAGAGCGAGAAGGAGCAGATGACATAGGAAATGCCATATCTTCTGGTGAAACACTGATATCTTTTGATGTCCCTGGATCTGGAAATGGGTGAGGCTTTTCAACAGTCTTTCTCTCTTCTCGGGGTAGGTGAGCGATCCAACTTCCCTTGTTTTCAGTAAAATGCTTTGGACCCCTTTTGGAGAGCTTTTTCCAAAGTACACGAACTTTTGATGAACAACCATCAGCTCTGTTGCTCCTCTCCACTGGCTCAGTGCTCAAAAAGATTGAAGGCTTCATGAATGATGGATATCCTGTGCTCAGTGTCGCAAGGTACCTATGGAAGTCTTCATTCAACTTGCCAAACCATTTAAACTTTTCCTTATCCTCACATGAAGCAAGACGAAGTGCCTTACACCATGACTCCTTATCCCAGGAAGTCTCAAGATAGATGTAAAACACTTTACTTCCATTATATACAGTTGTTGTTTTGCTTTCAACTTTTATAGGGAATCTTTTTGCCCTGTCAAACACGCAGTACAACACACAATGAAGCAACATAAAAGCTCCAAGCTTCTGAACTCAATACAATGATCTTAGGTACGTGTCATCAATTATCTGATCTGGTAAACATGGAATCAGCACTTATGTTGTTTTCTCTTCCTTTTATAGTAAAAGAAATTTGTTTACAATCTGTGAAAAGGAGGGAAGGAGAGGAGCTAGATGAGGTCTACAAGCATTAGACACCACATAAATGATCAGACATTTAGCAGAATTCTGCAGCCAGATTTGAAGTAAAGAAACAACAAATAGGTAAAGAATAGTCATGGCTAGAATTACCATTTTCTGGAAGGTAAATTTGTAGCTGAGACGGCCTCAATTATGCAACCCTTTAGCTTTACAGTAATGCTGGAACCATCCAAATCAGTCAACACCAATTCTTGATCTTTGATCTTAGCATAGTTTTGGACAGGAAAGACCTCCAAAAAATCCTTTTTCCTCTTTTGCTCCTTGGATACTTTTTCACTTTTGGGGACTTTTTCTGAATCTAGAATCCAAACCACTCCCTGTTCAATTAAAGAACATTAAGAACTCAAATTGAAACTTGCAATTACAACATGCAATTCTTTTCAATTGGGAATATGTATAGCAAGTGCATCCCCATATTGCAACTAAAACATCAAGTGTACATATGTGGGAAAAAAAATTGAAATGCATGGTCAAATACAACTGGCTGACATTTAAATTAACAAACAAACAAAGACACATCATGATGGTCATGCTTGATTTCAGATTTGTTTGGCTTCAACGCAACATTCATCACCATTGGCATTTGCCACAACCTAAGGATCAAGGAGTATAACCCAGGGGCATATGTAAACCTTAAAGCTTAGAATGTGTCTTCAAGCAATTTTAGCTCCAGGGAATCATGGTTAAGTAGTGGGTCAAATCTAAGTTAGGAAAAACCTAATGGGTACAACCGCACATCAATACTTGAAGTCCAATATGGAACGCCCTACAACATTATTCTATCTACAGAGCAATGAATTTTTTTACCACGTTTGCCACAATTCTTCATACATCTTCTCTGACATCCTATGTCAAACATATAACTCGTATGCACTAGGTTGACATTTTTGTTCTACATTGAAATTAATTGTCTGTTGCATAACCAGATATCCATCTCAAAATCACCATCTTATCTATGCTAGTTTTATTTACTTTTCTTGATTATCAAACACTTGGGTTCAAATACTCTAGCAGGTCATATTGCTGTCAAGGATGATATAGCAGTGTGCAGTAAGTGACCTCAGTAGGAGAGGTTCTCAGGGATAAGAGAAAGGAGAACCTAATTGCTATGAAGAAGGAAAGAGAGAAAGGAAGTAGCAAAGGCGGTCCTTTGGATAAATTGACTTGCTTGATTGATAGAAAAGAACCATATGTGCAACCAGTGGTCCACCCCTCCTATTTTTTCAGCACATATTTACCTAAATCTACTAAGTAGTTATAAACAGTAATCCACAATTCTAGGTTGCTAATCACCTTGGCCTTAATTTCATCCATTTTCACCGTATCATCTACAAGTACCATGCACCAAGGGACGTCATCCTGAGTGTTCCTTGTAATCTCATATACTAATGCAGAGCTCAGGGGCAACTCCGCAATAGAAATTTGTTGTAATGCCCCTCAACAGTCCTAAGACTTGAAACAACCTATTTACAGATATTAATTTATCAAACTGATACCTGTTTACGTTCTAAGACTAGCCTGAACAATTCTCTATCCATTGTGTGCTTTTTCCAAATAAATTGAAGACAATAGCAAGATCCTACACGTCTGCATTATCCCCAATGAGTAAATAACTTCCACAATTAAACTCCCTGGCAAAAAACCAGACCCATTTTCAAAGACGCTAGTATGGCTACTCAGTTAATATAGTTGAACTGCCCTTCACAAAAACTTCATGGTGTCACTCATTGGCGCCTAATTTGAAAAATTATATAAGTAAAATGTAATCTTACAAAATCAGGGTTACGGAGTCTAAATAACTGCAAAATTTAGCTTTGTCGGTGACCCAGAACAGAAAACGCTACCTGCTTATTGTAAGCAAAATGAAGGGATTGGTGGGGATCGAGCTCGCCGAGGAGGGCCCTGTCGGCGCCAGGAGAAGAGCGGGAGACAAATTTGGTCTTCCGATTCAGTCGGTTCAACAAATAGAGTAATCCCAGTGCTTGCAGGGCGATGATCCCGAGAACTCCGAAAAGAAAGCCGAGGAAGAACCACTGAACCATTCTTCAATTCAGCTTCCACCCAGCCATGCACGTCGAGGATCCCCTCTGCAGATAAATGGAATGGATCAACGAAGCAGCCAACGTATTATTCCACTCTCCGATTCTGGTAACTACCATCTTCAAGTAACCGCGTTTTGGGCTTATTATTCTAAATTCTTTTCATTTTCCCTTTCTTTGTCGGCCTAAAGGCATTTTTGACCCCCAAACTCGAACAACTCGGACACTTAAGCCCCTGAACATTAAATCAGAACAACTCACCCCTTCAACTTGACAAAATTGTGCACTTAAGTCCTTTTCTCCCATGTGCAAATCACGTGCCTTTTTTATCTTAACGCCGCTTCTCAAAAAAGTTCAGCCACCCGCCTTCGGCCTTCCTCCTTTCCTCCCCGCGTCATCGCCCTGTCTCTGCCACATCGGCCTCCCTATCTTCCATGACTGTATCAAGAAGGCAGCCGATCGGATCGTCAAGCTCTTCGCCATCGACCTAGAAAGCAAGATGCGTGAGATAATCGGTCTTTCACCAAACATAGAAGCTTCCAACTACCAAAATTCAATCTTGCTACCATTTTCCTAAAGCACTTTGTCTCCAGATGAATTCCACGCCTAATAAGCAACTGGAAAAACCGTACAACACACCAGGCACAAAATTTTGCCAACCAATACAGACCCAGGCCTTTTCTTATTTCCTTCGAACCCAACTACAATTGTTCTTTCAGCACTCTCAAGTACAAAACCATCTAGCAAGCATCCGTAAGTAAAATCTCATTGAAATTCTAGACAACCGCTCACAATCAGCTCCCCACCAAACCGAAGCCTCAAATTCCGCAATCAACCATCTCAGTTACGCAAACATAATCAAGCAAACAAACGACCAAACCTAGCATCTCGTCACTTTTTTTAAATCTTTGAACAATTTTCATCTATGAGATTCAACATGGCCGAAGGAAAAGCGATTGACATCGACTTGGTCGCCGTTTAATAACCAACATCGAATGGCTCATCGGCGATGTCGCCAAAAACCAAGTCATCGCTCAAGCCATTCTCGGGCCCAGCGACATCGAACGGCTGATCGGCGAGCCCTCTGTTCAGATCAACAAGAAGCTGCCGCCCTTCAAGCCATTCTCAGTCCCAACAAGGCAACAACAAGCCCAGGACTCGCATTGAACAACAGGCGATGAAGACCGCCGGCGTGATTATGAGCTTGACATCATGAGGATCATCAAAGCTGATGCGGTCAGTGGATTCTTAAATGGCAAAGAAGCGGCGTTAACAGATAAAGAGGAACGTGATCTGCACTTGGGATAAAAGGGCTTAAATGCATCATTTTGAAAAGTTGAGGGATGAGTTGGACTGAGTTGATATTCAAGGAGTTAAGTGTAGAAGTGTAAACGAATACAACATTCGGTGAATTGTTCATAAACCATTTGACGGGAGTTCGTTTATGTTCGTTCATTAAGTTAAACAAACAAACACAAACACAATTTTCTATTCATTTATTTAAATATGTCCGTTCATTTATGTTCACGAACAGTTTGATTATTACTCATTTATGTTCGTTCGTTATTCGTTTGTTTATTTATTAATATATATATTCATTCGTTTGCGTTCATTCATTTATGTTCATTTAAATCGTTCACAAACATATTCTATACATTGTTTATAAACATGTTTGTGTTCGTGTGTTGTCGTTCATGAACGAGCTCGTTCATTTAGTTCATTTATTGCTATTCACGAACAAACACGAACAACCCATTTACACTAAACGAATAAACAAACACAAACAAGACTTGTTCATATTCGTGTTCGTATTCATTAAAAACCTAAACAAACGAACATGAACAACTCTCATTCGCGTTTGTTCAGTTTATTTCCAGCCTTAGTTAACTGTCTAAGTTGTGCAAGTTTAGGGGCTAAAAATATCTTTAAGCCATTCTTCTTCCTTCTTTTTCTTTCTCCTGTAGGTCTCAATCTTGGGGAGAACAGGCATACAAGATCAGAATCTTGAAGTTGGGTTCGAGCGATGGACCCATTGTCTATTCTCCAGGGCCTGGCCCGGCCGATGTATCAACCAACAAGCGTGGGTCGTGGGCTTCTTCTCGGAAATTGTCTTTTTGTTTTGTTCCGCGTATTAATTTTGTTGGAACACCTAGCAACTAAAAGAAACCGTTTGCCAAAGCCTCTCTCGGTGGTTTAAGTGACAAGAAACTCGATTGGGCTCAAAATCTAAAAAATAAGACTCTTTTGCTATTAATATTAACAATTGGTGTTGTTGAAAAAAACAATGGCAAGAAACTCGATTGGGTTCAAAATCTGAAGAATAGGACTCTTTTGCTGTTAGTATTAACAATTGGTGTTGTTGAAAAAAAAATATAATCATAAAAGCTGTTTTAATTGTAGTGATTTGATCTTCACTATTAATAAGTTTTTCAAAATAATAACACTAATTAAAAAAATAATTTTCAAATGGGCCTAACATTAAACGTTGAGAGAGTTTTGCTCAGAAAAGTGAACTTGGCTCAAACTGATTAGTTAAGATATAACAAGAATTGAATCTTGTAAATAAATAAAAAGCAAATTTCAAGGCAACAAAGGCGGAAGGTTATAAATGTACACAAAACGATAGCAATCTATTAATAGATATGAAAGCAGGAAGAATGGCAATATAAACACTTCCTGCTCTCATTTTTTTTAATTCAATTGTTACTTTTAAGCCATGTGGACTTTCAAATAAAATTTTCCTTTTTTACCCCAAGTAAATACTACGTGTCATTTATATAAACAGTTATTAATTTTATCTCTTCTTTAATTTAACCCCCAACTACTTCCTATTCTCCCCCTTTTGGCGGCACAGTTATTATTTTTAACTACTTCTAGCCACTACTTTTGGGAGTTAAATAAGTCGTGGCTACTACTTCCCAAATTAAAATCATGCGCACTACTCCACTAAAACTGTCGATTACAATGTTCGGTTACATTTTCTATATTCATATAAATATATTAACACAGTCCACTAACATCAGAACACTTCTAGCAAGAAAAAAAAGTTGTTATTCCTGAAGAGTTAATTACAGTGTTCCAGCAGCTGTTCGCCTTTGGTGCATCACTTCTTATCGTGTCTGCAAACAAGAGGGTGATTTTTGCAGCTTCAGTATGTGATAACCAGAAAATTATAGTATCAAATATGAGGAAACTTACAGTTTTTCCTTCAATTGCAGTGTTGACTTCATCTGTGGAAGGAACAAAAGTGGCCAAAAACAGCATCCTAAAGCAGGTTGGTTCCCTAATCAGTTTCAGCTTCCTTCTGAAACGAAGACCATCAGTCAACAATCACTTTCATTTCTCTCATATTCATTCATATTTTTTAAAATTGCAGAGTAAATTGTCTTATCCTCTACGTTTTGGGCACCTACTCCTCAAGATATCTTTGCTACACTATCAGGTTCATTCTAAAAAATTACTGCGGCCATTTTTCTGGTTTCCTGAAATGTTTATTCCATGAACTGTGGCAATTGGATGGATGCTATGCTTTTGTCTTTTATGTTAGAATGTTAGTGTTAATTATTTTAAGGAATTTAGGGAACAAAACTTACATTCTACCTCATCAACTATCTGTTCCTTGTGAAAAGCTTAGTTTGAAGAGTGCAATGTGGTTCAATTCTTTATGAAATTCACAATTCTCACACACTAAAACTCAGCATTTATTACGTATTTTTTCCAATTTCTACCAGCAGTAAATGCTTCAGAAAAAGGGCCTTAAACTTTCTCATCTGATATGTTTTTTTCATGTTTCATAAAAATAGTTTCACGAGTGCAATGTGGTTCAATTCTTTATGAAATTCACAATTCTCACACACTGAAACTCAGCATTCATTACGTATTTTTTCCACATTCTAGTAGCAGTAAATGCTTCAGAAAACCACGCCTTACACTTTCTCGTCTCACATGTTTTTTTCATGTTTCACAAAAAGATTTAAGTGCTAAAATGGCTTTTCACGCAGAATGGAAGTCATTTCAATCCTTATGGTTCATACCCTCGGCTATTTGTGCACTAAGCTCAGAATTGAGTCTCCGGCATACTCACTCGCCCTAGAGAGTAACAAATTTAGGTATACTGTGAATGTGCAACTGGGTAAGCTGCCTGGTGGTGAGAATAATATTGTTAAGGTCAAAGGGTTACTCTCTACAAAGGTACACATGGCTAAGGAATCAGCAGCTAGGGCTGCAATAATTAGGTTCAAGAATTTTTATAAATTCTCTGTGGATGATGTGAACTTTGATGATTCGGTGGACATGAGGGAAAAGCTTAAAAAAGCATCATGGGAGATTGATGGACTAAAGTACGAACTACAGTTGCAGCAGTATAACCAGCAGTGTATGAAGGCTTATTGGCTGGAGCAAGTCAGGGATCTACATTCACAGGTTTTTGTGCTTAAGGCGCAGCTTAATCAGGTTAACCTAGCAGAGGGGAGCACTTCAGCAACTGTGGAGTCAGACCCGGAGGAGGATAATGGCATGTAGGACTTAGGTTTTCAAATTTGGATCAAGAAATGTTATTCCATGTCTTACCAGTATTTTTAGTTTTCTGTAATTCTAATTTCCAGTTAGTCATGTTTTCGACATTTGCTTTGCTCCTATGTTTACCCTATGTTGCTGAATGTTATTGTTTTCATTGTTGATCTATTCGCCAAATCTTACAATTTTTAAACTTTTTTTTTTGTCATTCTGAAAAAATAGAACCACATTGCACTGTTCTTACTCAGTTTCCCCCCAAAAATGGAAGTTAGGTCATAGGTATAGTATACTAAATCTAGGTAAATTTATATATATAGTTTGTGCTGTGATCAGGTTAATTAGAAAAATTCCATATATGTATCTTAAGAATGCAATCTCTCTGTTTTATTGGCCTTCTCCCCTATTCAGGACACCTTTGATACTTTGCTGTTAATTATGTTTTTTTCTCTGGGCATAGGCATTCCATTTAGTTAACTACACATTCTCTGTCTACTGTTTGTCCTTACCAATTTCTCAGCAAAAAAGTTTAGAATTCTTTTAACCAATATTTCTATTCAAAAAAAATGGAACCATATTCCAGTCATCTTACTTTTAATGGAACTATTAAAAAACATGATTCGTTTGCATTTTAGAATAACATATCTTAACTTCTTCAAAGTCAAAGTTTAGAATTTTACTACCTAGGCTTAGCTCAGTTCCTTGAAACCAAATCAACAAAGTAAGAGATATAGCAAACATGATTAACTTAGATAGGCAGCTGAATAACTATGAATAGGAACATTGCTTTTGTAGAGAATACTTCATTGCCTAGACTTGGCTCACGCTTTGTTTGGTTGGACTGGTTTAGCCATCCCTTCTGCCTCTTACAAGTTGCCTCTGTCAGTGTTTTCTTTGGCCCATAAGAATCTCGTCTTCATTAAAATAACTGAGAGAAAAAAATAGAACATTAGGATGCTTAAAACTTCACATATATGCATGCGCTCAAGCATAAACACAGGCAAACTATCGCTTCATTTATCTTGGGACAGTTTCTTTAGATGGCAAACTCCATTGCATGGAAGCAGATTTTTTTTTTTAAGAACTGTCACTAGGTTTTTTAAAGGCAGAAATGCTATATGTGTCATCTGATAGATGCATGTGCATGCATGTTATCTACAAAAGTTGAGTAAAACAGCATCCAATCATTCAAATAAGCCAGATCTTGAAAATAACTTGGCAACACGAAATACAGTCAAAATTACCTAAGCGTCTCCTTAGATTCTCTTTGCTTCTATGTCTTAGTTGTTCGACTTTAGGGTCTGTAGGCATTACAATCTGAAGAACCTCCCCATCCATGCCCCAAGCATCAAGCTATTCAAGAAGCTGGATTTATCACAGTTACAAATGGATAAAATACTTTATCGATCAAGAGATAAATTGTACCTCCTCAGATAAAGAAAACATACCACTGCCCTTTCACCAACTAACAATTGGGCATCCAAGCGACGTGCCGGCCTTTTCCACAACCCTTCAGTCTTAGATATTCTGACAGTGACCACCGAAGCCTGAAGTTCAGCAACATAATGGGTCAAAAGATATTCACCCTTTTTGAATCCATATCCATCACCATCATCTTCAAACAGAGAACCATGAGCTGTCCCTGCAAGTTTTTATAGCTTCAGAACAACACTGATAGAATAGTGAAACACGCAAAAACATACATACGGCCAGAAAAATATATGCAGTTGTAAATGGACACAAACCCTCCTTGCCACAAAAAGGTGAGAATCTGAGAAAATTTTCTAAACTCAATGCACAAGGTATGTAAGAAGATAAACAATCAGCCAAAAGCCCTCTTAAGCGTACAAACACATTGGAGTTTCCTGGATTAGTAAACATTTATCTAAAGCATCTTCCACTCTAAAATGTATGGTGGTAATGCATCCTCTTTCCAGTTTCAGTATAGTGATAAATCAATTATTCATGAGATCCAATCCACCATCTTCAATAACACCTAGAAAGCACCACAGCTACATCCTTTCACTCACCTAAATTCAAAATTTGAGTCATTTAAACATTAGAAGGTGCTGAACTTTGCGCTATAGAAGACATTTTATTAAGAAAGTGCAAATAAGAGTGTAGAATGAGAAATCCTCCTTTAGAAGATAACACAAAAAGAAAGTAATTCAATTTAGTATTCTAAAGCCTAGCCATGTGTAGAGTGGAAAGCCCTTTAAAGCACCCAAAAGCAAATGCCCAATTAGGTACTTAATCCTATTTATCCAAAGCAAGTTCCAAGGAATATCATTCACAGCAACCATGCATTACACTTCACCAAATGCAAGAATCTAAAGAAAACATCACTCTGCAAAACAGTAGCATTCTTGTTTCTCTAAAATCCACTTAGGAAAACTCCAACAAATTTCAGGAAAGAGTGCAAACTCACTCTGCTACATGATTAGAACAAATTGCTTTACAAACTCCATGAATATAAAACAAAATATGGAAGACATAGGCAGAACAAATAAATAGGTTTGACCAGACTATCCTTTAAACCTTTTATGCCTCTTTGAAGTAATCTAGAATAAAAACATGATCACAAGCCTAGGTGTCTAGACTGGAACCTTAATCAGGATCTTATACAAGAGAAAATTCAGTAGATGAGCAAGGAAGCTACACAAAAACAAAAAGTTAATCATAACAATTAAAGAAAAAACACTTACTTGCTGCCTAAAGTCAATTCTATCAGCAGGAGCCTTTTTTGATAAGTTGATTAGGAACGATAGTGAGAAAACAAATGCTGCTCTCCCAGCCATAACAAGACCAAGTAGTACAGCACTAATGGCTACTGACGTTCCAGGACTGCCAAAAACTAAAATATATGAGCTGAGCAAATATACATTTGAAGATTCAACCCGAGTGGAGGTGGAGAACTGGAGGTTTTGGAGAGAAAAAATATCCAAGGTATCCATTTCAACATGATTTGGCAGAAGAGCATATACCTACCTTTCACTTGCAATCTTCCACTTCTCAATATCCAAGGCATCCATTCCAACATAAAGAAACAGAAAAAGCTCGGCAACAAATTACAAAGTTGCAAAAGCATGCCTGTATTTTAACAATAGAAGGGAATCGTAAGAAACGGGACTACTTAAGCATGTTCTTTCTACAATCAGGTTCTCCCAGCTAAATCACCTCACGGCTTAATATGACTTCCAAACAACTTCCAACAACTTCAGAAGATAGTCATACAGAGAAATGACAACATGGAGAAACACAAAACCAGAAGGATAAGAAAACTCAAAAAATTGGGAGTATTCTTAGATAAGAAATGAAGGGAAAGAAAAGAGGAGAAAATCAATACTGGCAGTATAAGGAAGAAACAAAGACATGGGTTAAGGTTTAGAGAAAAGAGAGAGACGGAAAGAGGAATCAAACATACTTGGTAGTTACTCTTGAGCTCTCAGTCACATTGTGCCAAGTGTA